>QXTE01000405.1:551818-676998 GCA_003942145.1 Platysternon megacephalum
CCACCCCTTTATATATCTTTTGCATAAGGCGGGAATCCTTTGTCCCTCTGGGTTTCCACCCCCCCTCACTGGAAAAGCACCAGGTTAAAGATGGATTCCAGTTCAGGTGACATGATCACATGTCACTGCATGGCTTCATTACTCACTTGCCAGCACACACATATACAGGAAGACTCACAGGTAAATACAGCCATCTGCAGACAATGGCTCTGGTTAATGGGAGTCATCAAGATTCCAAACCACCATTAATGGCCCACACTTTACATAATTACAATAGGCCTTTTGCATGAAGCATATTCCAGTTACATTATACTCACTTCTCATGTTTTTACAAAATCATATAGACTGCACAACCTCACAAGCAGTACAGCTTTTTTTTTTCTTCAATTTTAGTGGTGAACTCCCAGCGTTTCATCCATGGCTGGTTTAATGGAGGTGGGGTGGGGTGGGGAGGGGTTGATCAGGTCTCAGGCCAACATCCTGTGACCCAAGGTATGTACTTGGGTGGCTACCCTGTGCTGCTAGGGCTATACCACTATTTTTAGCAAGCTAGCTCAATCAAAGGTAGCTCGATTATGCCTCCATGTGCTGTCCCTATTGCAATGTAGACATACCCTTAGTCTTTTTTATACACTGTACAATTAGTTTGTGGAACTCATTGCTACAAGATATTACTGAGGCCAGGCGCTTAGCAGGATCCAGAGAAAGATCAAATATCGATACGGACAACAGAAATATCTGGATTTGATACTAGCCATGATTAAAGAAAGAACAAAAAAGTTTAGAAGAACTATAAACCCTCCTGCTTCAAGGCACACACCAGCCTCTAACTAATGGGGGTCAGGAAGCAACTTATCCAGTAGGCAGGTCATGTCATACTTTCCCACTTCATGTTTCTATGAAACATCTGGCACTGGCTACAATTAGAGGCAGGATAGCAGACGAGACAGACCCCTAATATTGCAGTTTCTATGCTCCTTTCCTGAAAATATGTATTTTAAATACAAACATAATTTTGCCAGGAGCTACTTTAGCTCTTTTGGTAGCAGGAATGGGGAAGGTGTGGGGGGAGAGAAGATTTGTGTGGAGGTGCAAAGTATAGTAATTTGACTTCTGTGTGACTTTCAACATACTTATATAAATTACTGACCACTGTTATTATTTCACTTATTGTAGGGCCTATTTTAAATGGCAGGGGGCATTGTATGAGAGGAAGGATACAGTGGGAAACAAGGAGTCAGGATACCTGGGTTTGTACTGAGCTCTGTCCCTCAATTGGATAAGTCACCTCCGCACCTGTGCAATGGAGATATTGTTGATCTGCCTCGTGGGAGGGTTGTGAGAATTCAGTAATGTTTATGAAGCTGTGATGCTGGCAGAGGAGGTGCCAGTTCATGCTAAGGCCCCTAGGTCTCAACTGAACACTGAGGGCTTGTCTACACTGGCAATTTACAGCGCTTCAACTTTCTTGCTCAGGGGGGTGAAAAAACACCTCCCTGAGTGCAGCAAGTTTCGGTGCTGTAAAGCGCCAGTGTAGACCGTGCACCAGCGCTGGGAGCCGCGCTCCCAGTGCTAGTAGCTATGCCCCTCGTGGAAGTGGTTTTTTCTCCCAGCGCTCTGCCGCGACCACACAAGCCACTTTAAAGTGCTGCCACGGCAGTGCTTTAGCGTTGCCGGTGTCAACTAGCCCTGAAAAATAGCTGGAGCCAGTCTGGCTTACCTATGTGCTGGAACGGTTAAAATAGGTATTAGAGTTATAAAAACATGCTTAGTGTTTAGACTTTATGGAATACTTGTTGCTGCGTGCATTAATCTCACTTATAATACCTGTAGGCCATGTTATAAAGTAATATTTAAGTGTTTGCTCTGTAACTGTAAATCACCAGAGAGGAGAGAAGCATTACCAAGTGCGAAATACTTGTTTCCAACATGAAGCGTTATCTCTTGCCCAACAAAAGAAGGCCCATCAACACCAGGGAAACCACTGCTGAACATAACCACTGCTGAAGACAAAAGATTTTGTGCATTGCTTCTCCCCTCCCACCCCCATGAAGAGAAGATGTGCAACTGAATTCCTCCGGACAGCTGAATTCACAATTCTAATGCTTGAGGAGTTCACACTTGATACTTGGTTGGTGAAATCTAAGGTCTTGTCTACACTGCCACTTTACAGTGCTGAAACTTCAGGGATGTGAAAAAACACCCCCCTAAGCGATGCAAGTTTCAGCGCTGTAAAGTGGCAGTGTAGATAGTGCACCAGCGCTGGTAGCTACTCCCCTTGTGGGGGTGGTTTTTTTACAGCTTTCTCCCAGTGCTGGTGCCGCGACTACACAGCCACGTTGAAGTGTTGCTGCGGCAGCGCTTTAACATTGGCAGTGAAGACGTGCCCGATGTATAGAACTCACAGCCAATTTGGGGTTTGTGTCCCGCTTCTCAACAGTCAGCCCTGAAGATCGTACTCATGCTCTTGAGCCACTGGAGCACAGCTTGACTGAGATCTGCAGAGCAAGATGAGCCAAAGTTACTTAGTCAATTCTTCTTCTTCTTCTATGCCCATAGTTGGTGCTTAGATGGTAAAAGCCCAATAGAAATATCTTTGGGTGATGAACGCTTTGCTCTCAAAACTAAAAAACGTATTTTTAAACTTTCATACTCTAATTTAAAAAAACCTCTCTCTGGAGCCTCCCTCTGGGGCTCGAGCCAGGAGTGTCTGGCAAGTTTGTTACATTCATGTTAAGCATTTAGAGGGCACATTATATCCTCAGAGCACCCGACCATGACATGTCTGCTTCCATTGAAGATAAGTGGTGGGGCTGTACAACCACCTTCACTGCCCCCAGCCCACGTGGGGTAGGCAAATAGTGCTAACGCCCCTATAGGGCTGGGGACCCTCAGAGACAGAGAAAGGGGCTGGGTCATGTGCCTGCTGATGTTAACTTGCCCTGGGTCACAGAGCGAGTCCCTAACAGAGCTGGGAGCAGAACCCAGGCGTCCCGGCTCCCAGCCCCCCACAGCCCAGCTCCAGGGAGATGTACAGCAGTCAACAAAGTGTGTGTGCGCGCGCGGCGGGGACGGGAATCCCGGCTATGGTCGCTGGGAGAGGAGGCCCCGCCCCGCCGGGAGCGGAAGTAGGGCAGGCGGACGTGCTTTGTACGTCTGAGGTCACTTCCGGACCTCGGAGCGTTTCAAGATGGCGGCTTCTTTGTTGAGGTGACGTCTGGGCGGGCGGGGGGAGTAGGCTGGAGACCTGGCGAGTGTGAGGCTCGCGGGTCGGGAGAGGGGAGGCCCGGCAGGGGGGACCGGGTAGTGGATCGGGGCGGGCCGGGGGGGAGGCACGGCGGGGGGACGGCGGCCGTGCCCTGGAGAACCCCATGGCGGGCGGGCCGGTGACTGCCTGTGATGTGGCTGCGCTTCTGGACAGGGTGGAAGCGTTGGAGGGCTCGGGGCAGCGCTGGGACCCTGCCCCCGGCTTCTCCCCGTCACCTACAGCGGTGCTGCTCCTGCCTCCGGGGGCCTCCAGGGCGCGCAGCGAGGCCAAGGCAACAGCCTCGCTGACCTGCAGTGAAGCCCGTGACAGTCTTGTCTTAAAAACAAAGCACTGGAAGGGCAGGAAATTCTGCGGTGTTAATAAGCAAAAGATCCCTAAGGTCCCTAAACAGCATCATCTGTTCCCCTCACTCTCCTGCGGCATGTAGGGAGAGCTAGGTTAGACAGACATTTATGGTCACGTTGCACTGTCTAATGGATCTAAGTTGCCAGATGCCTGGGTAGACTGACCCTGCATCTTAGAACTGTGAGTACAGGCCTGTGTCGACACAAACATTGTACAGCTTTAACTGTACTAGTTTAGCAATGTGGTGTAAACCACCCCAGTGTGAGCACATTTATACTTCTCCCCATACGAGAAGGGGAATAACTTGGCCCCGTATAAGAGAGATGAGGTGGGTGAGATGATAACTTTTCCTGGACCAGCTCTACTGGTGAGAGAGAGAGGACCTTTGGAGCGTACAAAGAGCTCTTTTTCAGACCTCACCCATCTTGGTCCCAGGATATTAGGTAACACAGCTACAATGACCCAGTATAAGACACCTTTATATGAGTATAACTGCATCTCCACTATGGGTTGGACCACTATAATTATTTTGGCCTTTTTCATTGGTCATAAGTTAGGAAAAAAAACAAATACTCAACAGTCCCTGCAAAAGACAAGCACTTTTCCGCATTCAGATCGCCTTTAAAGGTATCACAACATAGTACTAACCAGCACAGGGTAGGCAGCTGAGCAACAGGTATATCTGTGACTGTGTTCTCATTTATTGCCACTGCTGCAGTCACTGTGTGGCAGAATGATGATGTACCTTTGCCAGTGTCATATGGAATGGGTAAGGCCCTACCAAATTCATGGTCCATTTTGATCAATTTTATGGTCATAGGATTTTAAAAATTGTAAATTTCATGATTCAAGATATTTAAATCTGAAATTTCATGGTGTTGTAACTGTAGGGGTCCTGCCCCAAAAGGGTATTGTGTGTGTGTGTGGTTTTCTCCCCCCCCCAAAAGTTATTGGGGGGTCGTGGTATTACCACCCTTACTTTTGCACAGCTACTGGTGGTGGTGCTGCCTTCGGAGCTGGGTGTCTGGAGAGCGGCAGCTGCTGGCTAGGAGCAGAAGTAAGGATGGCACGGTATGGTATGGCCACTCTTACTTCTGCACTGCTGCCTTTAGAGCTGGTCCCTCGGCCAGCAGCCGCCACTCTCTGGCTGCCCAGCTCTGAAGGCAGCAGCACAGAAATAAGGGTGCCAATACCACGACACCCCCCTCCCCCCGCAATCCCCTTTTGGATTGGGACCCTCAGTTTGAGAAATGCTGGTCTTTCCCATGAAATCTGTATAGTATAGAGTAAAAGTACACAAAATACCAGATTTCACAGTCTGTGACACGTTTTTCATGGCCGTGCATTTGGTAGGGCCCTAGGAATGGGTTTTCGATGTTCGTATTGGTTCTGGTAGACAGGAGTTCTGGTTTCCTTTAGCAGATGAAGGTTGATCTCACTGTAGTCTATGGTTGTATCTCAATATGTTGTTGGTGAGTAAAGGACTATTGTGTCCAATTTTGGTGTCCCTGCTTTAGAAAGGCTGTTGAATATTTGGAAAAAGTTCAAAGAAGAGCCGCAAGAGTGATCTGAGTGCTGGAAAGCTTGCCTTACAGTGGAAGACTAAAGGATTTGAATCTGTTTAGTTTATTGACGAGAAGGTTGAGCATGGTCTGTAACTCTTCTTCTTCGGCTATCCCTCAGTGTGAGGATGATGTCTGCCAAAGGGATTTATTGATGGGTTTTTAAGTGGCTGAGGAGCCCAATTTTTGCCCTGCAGATTTTCCCACAGAAGTGACAGGTGTAATCTTGGAGGAGACATAGTTGTTGGCTAGTGTTGTGCCCTTTCTTTACTGCTTTGTCGCTTCTGTCTCATGAGCATGTCTGTTCTCCTCAAAGTGGGCTATGGCTTGATGTATAGTGTGATGCCTCTGTGTTCAAGTCCTCCCAGTTTGGTGGATCGATGCCTCCCTTTTTAAGGTGTACTTTCAGTATGTCCTTGAAGTGCTTCTGCTGCCCTCCACGATCCCTTCTTCCCTGGCTTAACTGAGAGAAGAGTACTTGCTTCGGGAGGCAAGTGTCAGGCATATGTACACAGTGACCAGCCCAGCAGAGTTGATGTTTCATGACCTGCGCTTCTACACTGCTGATGTTGGCTGCAGAGAGAACGCTGATGTTAGTGCATCGGTCTTTCCACCTGATCCTGAGAATCCTCCTGAGGCAGTACTGCTGGAACCACTCCAGCTGCTTGAGATGCTGTTTGTAGGTTACCCAGGTCTCTCACCCATAGAGAAGGGTGGGGATGACAACTGCCTTGTAAACCAAGATCTTGGTACCTGTTTGTAGATCCCTATCATTGAAGACTCGTTTGAGTAGTCTTCCAAAGAATGTGCTAGCCCAGCGGATCCTGTATTCGATTTCTGTGTCAGTGTTATCTGTTTGGGAGAGGTGGCTGCATTTTTGGGAGAGGTCCACATTTTCCAGGGGTTCTCTGCTGATGGTGATTTGTGAAGTATGAAGAGTAGTTTATGCAGGCGAGGGCTGGTAGAATACCTTGGTTTTCCTGATATTGAGAGAGAGACCCAAGCTGTGATAGGATCTGCAAAAAGATTTAGGGTGCTTTGCAGGTCGGCCTCGGTGTGTGCAAAGGTGATACAATCATCTGCATACTGAATCCATGATGCCAATTCTCGTGACCTTAAATTTTGTTTGTAGACATAGAAGATTGAGAAGTTGGCCATCCATATGATACTCAATCCCGATTCCATCAGGAAGGCTGTCGCAGATGAGAATCAGGATCACGGCAAGTTAAATGGAGAACAGTTCTGCTTGACACCAGTACGAATGATGAATGGTTCGATCTCTGAGCCGTTGCACAAAATGGTGGCAGTCATCCCATCATAGAGTAGTTTGATGATAGAAATAAATTTCTGTGGACAACCAAACCTACACAGCACCATCCATGCCATGAGCAGTTCCTGGTGTTGCTCTCTGCACTTCTCCTGAATCTGTCGTGCCACGAAGATCATCTCAGTTGTGCCTCAGGATGTCCTGAAGCCACATTGATTCGGGAAGGAGTTCCTCGGCAAGAGGGAGGAGGTGGTTTAATAGGATCCGGGCAAGGATCTGCCCTACGATGGAGAGGAGGGCAATACCTCTGTAGTTCCCGCACAAAGATTTGGCCCCGTCTTGAATATTGTAACAATGTTGGCCTTCTTAAAGTCAGGTGGAATTTCTTCACAGGTCCAGATTTTGTCAAGGAATTGGCAAAGTTTGTGCTGGGGCATTGTTCCACCAGTTTAAAAACCTCAGCTGGGATGCCGTCTGGGCCTGGTGATTATTTTTATCTGGGTGATGGCACACTATACTTCCTCAGAAGATGGGGAAACTCTCTGACTTGCCTGACAACATCATTGACATTCAAGAGCACTGGGATCAACTTAAAAATACTATTCACAGTGCATGTGCTGAAACCATAGGATATTCCACTCATCGGCACCAAGACTAGTTTGATAAAAACGAGGAAATCCTAGCATTAATTCAAAAGAAGAGAAAAGCATTCTGTAACTGGCAAAATGATTTCTCTAACCAACGAAAACATGAGGTCTATCATCTGCTCAAAGCTGAAACAAGTGGTGGCAAGAGAAGGTCCTCTGAGATCCAGGGTTTCGTAGACCAGGATGACATGAGAAGCTTCTTTCAAGCAACAAAAGCTCTATATGGGCCAAGCTCCAAAGGCCCAACCCCCTTACATTCCCAGGATGGCTCCACCCTCCTCAAGGACAATGTAGCCATTAAACAATGCTGGAAGGAGCACTTTGAGAGCCTACTAAACTGTGAATCCACAGTCTCTGAAGACACCACTGAGTTCATTCCACAACACACAGCAATGGAATACCTTGCTGATCCCCCATCTTCTGAAATCTATAACTACCAGCGCAGGGAGAAGATGTACTATTAGAGGGCTCTTTATTCTAGCGGACACACGGGCCCAGTCAGACATACAAGAACCAGTGGCTGGAAGTTGCAAGTAGAAAAATTCAAATGGGAAATAAGGTGCATTTTTTAAAGTGAGGATAATTAGCCATTGGCACAGCTTCGTAAGGGGTGTGGTAGATTCTCTATCTCTTGGTGTATTTAAATCAGAATGGGAGACTGATTCTCTGGTCTACCAAGGCCACTTTGCACCATATAAACACTGCAGAGTGCTCCCACACTATCAGGAGACAGCCAGTGGGGAATTCCCTCTGTGCTGGCTCTCTCTCCTCCACACCAGTGTGAGGTAGAGGAGAGGGCTAGGGAAGGATAGAAGGTGTGGCTCTGTTACCACCAGTCCTCCATTAGAGTAAGGTTCCTGAGTGGAGAATTGAGGCCTGGATGCTTTACTAAGAGCTGTTGGATTTGATGCAGGAATTGCTGGATGTTCTGTGGCCTGTTATGCAAGAGCTCAGACTAGATGACCGTAATGGTCTCTTCTGGCCTTGGAATCTATGAATATGTCAGTTATGGGTTCAGTACAGAAAGTCTGGTGGCTTGTATTGTCGGTGTCAGATCTGTTTGGGGTTCAGGCATAAGACTGTTCCCTGATCTTCTGCATGGTGGGTGGGCAATGATATGGGAGGAGAGTTACCATTGATTGTGTAGTAACAGTGCCTCTTCAAATTTGAGCTTTAATTTCAATTTTCCCAGCTTCCCAATAGTTTGACCATAATGAAGTCTTAATGTCCCTTGTCCCCCCCACACTCCCTCTTGAGTTACTTATACACCTTTTCTCACTGGAATCAAGGTTAACAAAGGTGGTGGTTTTTTTTAGATATTTTCTTACCTTTTTTGTTTTAAAAGACAGTTTTAGGCTTGGTGTGGATGGAAAGAAACATGTTGGCTTGGGTGGAAAGCTTTCTGAGGTGTGCATAGACTCAGTCCCTGTCACAGAATCCACGGGCAGCTCTAAGTGAGCAGCAAGGGTCTGATTCGTCATTTCCAGGGGTGGCTCCAGGCACCAGCGCACCAAGCGCGTGCCTGGGGCGGCAAGCCATGAGTGGCGGCCTGCAGGTCGCCGTGAGGGCGGCAGTCAGACTGCCTTCGGCGGCATGCCTGTGGGAGGTCCGCCGGTCCCGTGGCTTCGGCGGCAATTCGGTGGTGTGTACGCCGAAGGCGCGGGACCGGCAGACCTCCTGCAGGCATGCCGCCGAATCCGCCTTACCAGTGGACCTCCTGCAGGCATGCCGCCGAAAGCCACCTGACTGCCGTGCTGGGGGCGGCAAAATACATAGAGCCGCCCCTGGTCATTTCCCTGTACTTTGCATAGTATATTACACTCCTATCAGTCTGATTTTTTTGGTGGCATTCTAAACTCACTGTGCAGCACTTTGAAACAACTCCACAAAATGTAGGACAATGGTAAATTGGGCCCTGGATGTGCATCGACTAAGCCCAGACATTAAAATAGAAGCAACTTGCCCATGCATGTAGTGTGACATTTGCGTTGGATTACACGGGTGCATTTTAATGTGCTCTCTGATCACAATCTCTGCACATATGCTAATGCGAATATTAATACCCTCTTCCCCTGCTGATAAATACATTTCTAACTAGCTTTCTGTCTGCATCCCCCAAAACTGCCAAATGCACTCCTAATTTTTTTATCCATGGTACATATATGACCCCAATTACTGTAATATCTGAGCACTTCACAATCTTTAATGTGTTTATCCTCACAACCCCCTGTGAGGCAGGGTAGGGCTATTATCCCCTTTATTCAGATGGGACCCGAGGCACAGAGACTGCGTGACTTGCCCAAGGTCATACAAGGAGTCTGTGGCAGAGCAGGGAATCCTGAATCCCTGCTTGCTTCCTAGCCTCTGGATCCTCCTTCCTCCCCTCATTGCAGAAATGCCAGATTTGTTTAGCTGTGTTCCTTGTTCAGTTTGCCTCCAGCTTCCAGAAAAATCTTCCACTGACAGAAGTTTGAGAGAGATGAGGGGAGGAATTTGACCACGTTGGAAGCCCTCATCCTAAACATGTGTTGTAGTAATTACCATAACTCCATAATGAAAGACACTGCAGAGAACTGCATTGGGAACCGAGCATGGAGCAACCGTAAACTAGATTAACCCAGACAGTGCTTATCTTAATAGGGGGCGGTGAATTGATCTTGGGAGACAGGAGGTTCTGAATTGCTAATGCTGGCTCTGCCAGCTAACTCGCAGTGTGACCTTGGTCAAGTCATTGAACGACTGTGTGTTCTTTCCCTTCTTTGTTGTTTTATTTTGAATTGCAGTAGAGCCTAGGGGCCCCAGGCATGGACCATGGCCCTGTTGTGCTAGGTGCTGTACAAACAATAAAAAGAAGGTCCCTGCACTAAAGACTAAGTAAATTGTAAAACAAGGCTGATCCTCAGAGTGCGGAGCCGTCAGCCCTGTCATTATGTGTACGCTGTCATTTTTTTGGAAAATCTCTTGTCTTCTGCCATCTGTGTAGATGGTGTCCAGGAGTCAGAGCTTCGATTTATGTAAATGTTTATAGCTTAGTTGAGGTCAATGGAGCTATGACGCCCTGTTGAGGGTCTGATCCCCAGGTGATTTTACCGCTGTGTCCTCCAGATCTGCTGGGGGATGGTTAAAAATACCAGCACTGTGTTTATGTACTGGTGTTAATGAAACAGTGGGAGATTTCCTGAGATGCTGGAGCAGATGCAGTCTGCATGCATCTGAGGGTTAATTAATGTTTGTCAGTATGCTGTAGATGAAAGTGCGGAGTGTTGTTATACACTTAATTCTAATCATGTCACCAGGAAATGAAGTGCTGTCTTTTGTGCCTTGTCCTTGACAGTAACTTGGGAGAGAGAGCGGATGCTGTAGATTCCAACCCACATCTGCAAACTCTTGAGCTGTGGCTGGATTGGAGGCCTGGCTCTGCCCCTCTTGCTGGAGAAATGCCCTTGAATGTCAGAGTCACAATTACTGCAATTGATCTGTAGAGAATGGCTCCCACTGCTTTGGGGACCATAAAAACCTTATTTATCTCCCACCTCCAGTGTTGATGTGCCTGAAATACTGTGTGCATTGGGCCATGACATTGACCTGCCTTCTCGCTAACACTCAGAGAATAACGAATGGGCAAGGGTGAAACAATATAATGAAAAAAAGCTTTTAGGAGGAAAGCTGGTGATCTCTTTATTTCAGAGGCTTGAAGAGCTGTAGTCTGAACCAGCTCTTTTCATACTGCTTGGCAGGCACGCCTTTCTGGGACATTTACCACCCAGTCCTGATAATTGCTTCTCCTGAGAGTGAAGAATGGCTTGTATTAGCCTCGCTGTTAGTGCAGAGTACTGTTTATGCCTGTCTTATTAGCAAGGTATTACAGCTCAGTATGGTAATTACAGGGTATCATAAAGAGAGAACTCTTGGGCAGAGTCTGGAGAGTCTAACACAGCTAGGCTCAGTGTTACAAGTGGTGTTAAAAATAATTCCTCATCCCCCAGATTCACTCTTAAAACATCAGGCATTACACTGTGGTCTCCTCTGCTCCTGGTTATAAAAATGCCCCTGTATTGTGTGCATTTACCCCTTTCAGTGTCTAGCCGACATTCACAGAGCTCTTTCCGTCTTCTTTTTTGCAGACATGTGGGTCAGCGTTGCCTGTGGACTCGGCTCGGCCCCAGCCTTTCTGTGCGACAGTGAGTTTTTGAGGCTTTATTGAGAGTAAAGGGATTAATTCCTTTCTCCCTAAGGGATCCCTTCTAAGACTTCACTGCCTGTGCATGTTCTACCTGCTTATTAATTCTAACTATTCAGATATCTGGCAGGTGCCATGTGTTGGCAGGGTATTTACTATGTCATTACATGATAAATATGTGGCTAGTTAAATAACCTGCAGGTGTTTCTTTTGTGAGGTAATAATTGTGTCCTGGGATAAAATAAACTCCTGGCTGGAGGCTGGGGTGTGTGTTAGTCCTGGGCCTGGCTGTTATTGAGTGTGTCAATGATGAATATGTACAAACACAGTTGGATTAGAATAGTGTAACCGGAATAAAAGCAGGCTCACTTTAGAAGGCGCTTTGGGATAGCCTCTTATGGGGTCAGCATTGATCGGGATTTGCATGCCGTACAGGTGCATCAGCGACTATGTTGCATCCCTGTGCTTTGCCCGTCACTGCTGTCACTCTGTGTAAGCTGCAGTGCAGTGTACACAGTAACTTTATACCTAACACAGGTACGATCAACAGAAACCCTCCCAGCTCCCGTGCTCCATGCAAGCTGCGCAGCTGGGCTCAGTGGGGGGTGGGGGAAGCTGTTGCTTTTTGTTTTTTTTGCTAAATTGGGCTGTAAGAGTAATTACTGAGTTATCTCAGGAACATGAAATTACAAGGTCTTTCTTTGGTACAATGTGCAATTACCGTGGCAGTAAAGAGCAGGTTGCATGGTATCAGCCTTATATAATGTTATCAGACAGCTAATAGTCCGACTCGGCTGTGGATGGTGCTTTTCAGGTTAGGAGAACTAGGGAAATCAGTATGGAACTGAGCACAGCACTGTCTCGCCATCCTAAGTTTTATTATGAAATGCTGAGAGCTGCTACTGACTGTGTCACCTCCTGTTTTTTGAGAGATCCGTGCTACATTACTGCAGTTGAGACCAGCAGAGGTGCTTGAGCTGGCAGCTTTTGTTAGGGGGTCTAGTTTGGAACTCTCCCTCCACCCACAAGTCCACCAGGGCCCAGTTTTGTTACCCTTCCAAACACATTGAGGGTGGGTTGACGTGGATATATTTATGGGCAGTCCTTGTTAAAGTTGTAATTTTGAAGTTGTGGGCTTGGTGCCCAGACCACTGGATGGCACCTATAGATGGATTTAATAATTTTAATAAATAAATACTCCTCGATGAGCTGGGAATGGAGGAGATGAATTCATGTCAGAAGCCTGCTTTCTTGGCATCTCCATTCTCACTCATGGCCTCACTGCATCTTCCTTGGGCTTCATGCAGACCCGATGTCATGTTTATTCTGCCCTTTAGTTCTTTTTCTAGGTGCTGTCTTGCAGGGCAGCTATGAGCTGGCCTCATTTTCAGAACTGTGCCCGTGGTTCAGGTAGTTTTCCTGTTTCATGATAAAACTGCAAAGAGCAAAAAGCTGCTCAGTGGGAGGGGCATTGTGTGTGGACTGTTTGACTTGTGCTGATGTGGAGATGGGTGAGCTGTCTCCCACGGGATGTACAGTTCTGCAAGGTGAAATGCCCCTCTGGTGTTGCCCTGAGGACCTGAAACAGCCCTGCTCAGACAGTGATGTTCCGTGGGCACAGGGTAAATCTGAGTCACTTAATTCTGTTGCTCTTCCTTTTACTCCTCTGACTTCCTGCCTCTCCTTTTGTTCCAGCGTGGTCCCCATGGGAACAACAGCAAAGGAGGAGATGGCTCAATTTTGGGATAAAAACACCCATTCGAACCGTCCCATGTCCCCTCATATCACCATCTACAAGTAAGAACTCCAGAGGCGTCTGCATCTCTGTGGGGTTACATCCCAGAGTCTGGCAAAGGGCTTAACCCTCTGCATCCTCCCCTTCATGTGGAAAGAACTCTGTATGTTCCCTTTAGTCGTCAGGGAGCACCTGCCTTGTGGTTAAGGCAGAGAAGTGGGAGACCTGGGTTGTATTTCTAGCTCTGTCATAGACATTCTGAGACCTTGAGCGATGGAGTGTTACTTTCCCACCCATGACGGTTTCTTCATTTCTGCAATGGCAATAATGAAACTGACCCACCTCAAGGGGTTGTGAGCCCTAGTTAATGTCTTCAGAGCCCTCTGACGTCCTCGATGGAAGGTGCTAGACCGGGTCAAAGGATTATTTTCCCCAAAAAACCTTAGTCCAAAGGGTGTTAGGGTGACCTGAGGCACAGGAAGGGGATCATGTGAGGCCACCAGAGCACACCACCTCAGTGTCTCTGCATTGGGCTGTTCACATGATCTGATTCTCTTGTGGTGAATTTCCTGTTGTGTTGGGATTTTTCTCATTTCTGTTTATGTGTTTGGGAGCCTGAATCCTGTCCTGCCCCTCTGAATCGGCAGCAGCCTTGCACTCTCCCCCCATTCTCCCTCCCTTTAAGCCCTCCCAGCAAACATGGGCTTTCTCCCTCCCAGGATTCCTGCCAGTGGGGTTTGTCATTCCTGAGCCACCCCTGCAAATTCCCCGCCCATTTTCCTTTCCTTCTGGCTAGATTCCTTGAATAATTCTGAGTGCAGAAATACACAGCCAGCAGCACAGAGCGGTCTGGGAATAGATTGGTCCTGCCTCTGCGCCCCTTCTCAACAAGTTTATGTGAGTTCCCAGTGTGTCTGGAAGGCTTCCAGCCTGTCCTTCACCCTCACATTACCTCAGGCTTCCCCCTAGACTATCTCACCTCTAGCATGCTTCAAACACCCCAGATGTGCTGTTTGCATATCACCCACACTCCATGAGTGGCTCATCTTTCTGACAAGGTCTGTTGTTTTGCAGGTGGTCTCTGTCCATGATGATGTCCATCGGCCACCGTGGCACTGGTGTTGCAATGAGTGCAGGTGTGTGATTCTCTGCCTCAGGTACCTTCGGGAGTAGATGGGCCTTGGTCAGCATCAGTATAGAGAGCTTCCATTTGCAGTCACTAATCCTGAGACAACTTGACTTTCATTCTGTTGATTACCTCGTCTCTCCTTGTCCTCAAGGCAGGGAGTTGGAGTGTCTCTGCTGTAGTTGCCACAGCTGGGATCTGTAATGGGCTTTACTGACTGCACAAATAATTACCCATTGCTCCTAATCTTGTTCTTTTCCTTCTGCAAGCTGTGTCTTGCCACATACACTAGTAGAGCCCTGCGTGGATACACAATTTATATCCACGGATACAAAGCGGATATCCGCGGAGCTGCAGGGCTCTAGTGACAATGAGCGAGACCAGCAGGGCCATGGCCAGTGACTGGGCCAGGAACCGCAGCGGCAAAAGCAGCAGCATGTTGGGCCACTGCTCCCAGGAGCCAGTACTCAGCCCGGGCAGCTCCTCTGGTGTGGCTGTACTGCCCCCATCCCTGATCATTGGGGTGGGCACCAGGCTCACTGGCAGCTGTCCCTGGTCATGCTAGTGTATGCAAGTGGCTTGCACGCTTCTGTCCTGTTCATGCAGCAGTGTGTGTCTCCTGTCTGGGAGCGTGCGAGCCACTTGCACACACTAGTGGGACGAGGAATAGCTGCTGGTGAGCAGTGGGCAGGGCTGGGGTGGTACAGTCTCCTCCTCGGAGCTGCCCAGGCTGGACGCTGGCTCCTGCAAGTGGTGGCCCGACATGCTGCTGCTTTCACGGCTGCGGTTCAGGGCCTGGTCACTGGCCCTGCAGCTCCTCGGATATCCACTTTATATCCGCGGCTATAATTTGTGTAGCCGTGCAGGGCTCTATACACTAGTGTCCAGACGCCTGTACCTTGTCAGACCTGGTGCCCTGCACATGTGTGCCATATGTAAGTGGTACCCTTCCTGGGAAAGTCAAGGAGGCAGCATTTTCTATTGGTTAGAGCATGGGAGACTGGGAGTCAGAAAACCTGCATTCTGGTCTGAAATCTGCCACTCCCTTGCTTGAAATCGCACAGCAAGTCACTTGCACTCCCAGGGCCTCATTTTTGTCTGTTGGGGACTGGCTCTCACATGGGGTGCAGTAGTATAAGTGCAAAGTGGGGTTCGCTTTTGCTTTGCCGTGGCTTCCCGTTAAAGGGCTGCTTGCCCAAGCAAGAACCCCAGTGTGGGGAAGCCACTCATCAGGTATGAATTGAAAGAGCAAGTTCAGATTCAAATGGGTTTTCTAAGCTTTCTGCAGGTATTTATTGTTTGTATTACTGTAGTGCCTAGGAGCCTTAGTCATGGATCAAGATCCCATTGGTGTAGGTCTTATACAGACACAGCTGCTGCCTTCCCAATTAGGGCCCCCTACAGAGACATTGATAGTGCACACTGGGTGGGGGAGTAGGTGGCACCAGGATTGGGGCTGCTAAACCATGTCCAAACAGATAATTTGATCTTGTACCATTTAACCAAAACACTAATGTTGAAACCTTAACAGTCTTTCTGACTCTCATTCTCCTAAGGCCCTTCCCTCTTCTCTGGCTGTGTAAAGAATCTGGCTCTTTAAAGTGTTTGTGCTACTGCTCAGCCTGCTGGGAAGAGGTGGAGCTGTGTTTGTAGTGGGAGGGCTGCAAGGGGGTGTCTGAGCAAAAGGAGCTTCACCCTTAGTGTTCTTCCTCCCGGGACCCGAGAGCCAGGCAGCAATACAGGTGGGAACAGGTGCTGAGGCCAAGGCCTATGTTTTCCAAACTGGACCTTCCCTTTAGGTGCCTGATTTCTAACACCTGGAAAGCCGTGAGGACCTGCAACCACAGTTGAAGTCAATGGGAGCTGTGGGTGCTCATCACCTCTGAGGATTTGGCCCCAGGGTTTGGAAGTTGGGCGCCCAAAGAGAGAGGCCACTTGAAAATGTAGCCATAGGCACTCTCGTAAATGTGGGCCCAAGTGACAAGAGCCAGTGCAGAGCTATGGCTGGAACTCTGCTCTCCTGTGCTCAGCCGCAGGGGGTTTGTCTACACAGCCCATGGCAGCGAGTCTCGGCGCTCAGGTCGACAGACTCAGGCTTGTGGGGCTTGGGCTACCATGCTAAAAAGAGCTATGTAGACGCTGCAGCTCAGACTCTGAAGCCTAGGGAGGGGGGTGGGTTTTAGAGCCTGTGCTGCAAGGTCTACACAGCTTTTTTTTTAGTGCGATAGCCCAAGTCTGTCGACCTGGACTCTGAGACTTGCTGTTGCTCTCTATGTAGATGTACTCTAACAGTCAAGGTGTTTGGGGGCAGTGCTGACTCGCAGGGTATTTTCAGAGCAGGAACACATCTTCTGCATAAGAAGCAGGATACATAACGGCCATACTGGGTCAGACCAAAGGTCCATCTAGCCCAGTATCCTGTCTTCCGACAGTGGCCAATGCCAGGTGCCCCCGAGAGAATGAACAGACAGGAAATCATCAAGTGATCCATCCCCTGTTGCCCATTCCCAGCTTCTGGCAAACAGAGGCTAGGGACACCATCCCTGCCCATCCTCCAGGAACTTATCTAGTTCTTTTTTGAACCCTGTTACAACTGTGGATTGTAGGGAAACCCATGGCTAAGAGGTTTGCATGCGCTCCCGCAGCCCCCCAGTTGTGACTCTGTACCAAATTTAACTCAGGTCTTTGTGGTGTGTTGCTGTTGGAGCAAAATGATCAGGAAGGAAAGGGAGAGAGTGAGGGGCTGCTAAGACTAACTTCACCAGCCCTCCCCCTCCATCAACTCCTAAAGCTGGCCCTGGAATGTGGGGAATGTCTTTGGGGAGCGGGGCCCCCCCCCCCCCCCAAAACGCGCGCGCGCACACACACACACACACACACACACTTGCTTTCCACAAGGTGGGTGGAATCTGAAATGAAATCCACAGCAAAGCTTGTGTCTCAGGACCAGGAAGCTTCTGTTTCTGCCAGTGGGGGAATTTAACTAAAGATTGGATAAAAATGGCGCTAGAAACCTTGGTGCTGTTTCCAGATGGACTCATTAGACAGAGGTGCTTGTTTGAAGGGGGTCTAGTGTCGGTTGGGCCTCAAGGCTTGAACTGACCATGTGCTCCCTGCCTCCCTCTTGGCTTTCAGTCAGTTAAACCCCAGAATTGCTAATCTGTGCAGCTAGGCATTATTGTCACACAGTAGAAAAGCTGAAGGTCCAGCCAGGTGCCAAATGTCAGCAGCATGAGCCGCAGAGTCTGAATTCGGTTACAGAAATGAGCACAGCAGTGTTTAACCCAACGTGAGTGCTTGCTGCAGATCACTCGGTTACATCAGCGCAATTTATCTCCTTGCTGGATCTTGTGAGCCCAGCGGGTTTATTCCTTAATGACCTTTGAGTTAGCCCATGTGCCCTTCTCCATAATACCATACCAGGAGGAGTGACACCCACTGTGCCAGGCAGAGAGGTGGTTTGTCAACATGGTCCAAGCCTTGCGGTCCTGTTGGTCATTCTCCCCAGCCCAAAGCTACTCCTTCCCCAGAGGGCTGGGAAATGCCTGTCCTTCTGTGCGGGGGGCTTGGCCAGCAGCCAGTGTGCTATCGAACCTGCTAGTTGTTGTTCAAGCTCACAAAGTTGCCATTGCCTGTAAAAGAGGATTTATTACTCACTTACAAAATGAGCCCTTTGTTGACCTCTGCCATTGGAACAGCAAGAGGCCTCCTCCCCGGGCCTTTAGAATCCAAAGGGTAACCCCACACTGGCTGCACTGTCTCACCAGACAGCTGTGCCGCCAACAAAATGGAACAGAGCAGGGAGCTCTGCTTTCACCGGCCAGGCCAGCAATTACATGAGCACTTGATTCCTGCACTTTCTCAAGGCAAACACAGAGGCCATTGAAACCACAAGTGGCTGAGCTGGGAAGCAGCTAGTTGGCTTGGAGGCGCTGGCACCGCTGCTGATAGAGCTGCTTAAGCCCGCGTACCAGAGAAGAGCAATCGGGCTCCACTGAACGGAGGGTTAATCACGGCTTGGCTAGCTCTTCTCTTTGATCACTCCCATTCTTTTGGCAGCACCATCTGTAAAAAGCCCCTTGGCCTAGAAATGACAGAGAAGCTGCCACCACTTCTCCAGCTAGCATGCTCACTTATGTCAAGCCGTCTCTTTGTGTGCCAGCCTCTTCACTGATGTCTGCACGTGCCATTGGGCTGCTGGGCTTGGCTCCTGCTAAACTGTCTGTTTGGTTAGTGATTGGCGAGTGGATATTTTTGTCCTGCTATTCTGGACTCTCGTGGACTTTCTGGTGGAGCTCCTCTCTTACATTTCAGACATTGAGGGGATCCTCTGAAACTTGCATTCCCAGGTAGTTTGGCTTATGCACTAAGGCCTTGATTCTGCAAATGCTTGAGCGTGTGTCACTGTACTCTCAGGAATAGTCACTGGGGGCTACTCGCATGAGTCTAGTTACTCCCATACTTCAGTGTTGGCTGGACTGGGGCCAACAGTAAGGTACTTAATAGCCTTGTTGACTTCAGGGGGCAACACTGTGGTAACAAAGTGACCTCACACCTTATATTCTGTTGCTATTTGTTTATTTAGCCAAGCTGAGACTGTGACTGGAATTGTTCTTAAAGGCATAAGTGTGTCAGAGCAAAAAGTGACCTCTCCTGCACTAATCACCTAAAAGTAACTCTCCTTCCATCTCCTCGCTATGACATGCAGAATTGAAGGCCGCTCCCCGTGGGAGCTGTGCAGTACTGATACAGAGGAACCAGGAGAGTGGGAGAAGAAGTTGGCTCATTTTGTTTGCATTGGCTTTTCAGGACCCCGGAGTAGGAGCCCCTGGCTCCCAGCTGGGGAGTGCTGATTATCTTGAAGGGCTCTCTCTTTCCTGGTGAGTAAGCTGCTGGCTAACATTGGCAGCTGGTTTGACTTGTGGGTTCTTTCTTTTCCAGGGGTGTCTCTCTTTGGCCTGGCTGCCTTGATTCTCCCGGAACAGTTCCCCTATTACCTGGCATTTGTGAAGTCGCTCAGCCTGGGGCCTGCTCTTATCTACTCTGCTAAGTTTGCTTTGGTTTTCCCCCTCACCTACCACACCTGGAACGGAATCCGACACCTTGTGAGTAGCCTTGATGGAGCTGCATGTATATGTCTGTCTAAGGTGCAGGGAGTTGGGTGGGCATTTGGAGTAATACTTTCAGAAGTGCCTAAGTCCCATTTTCCAACGTGACGTGTCACTTTGGCACTTCTGAAAGTGTAACCTCTTGTTTAATATCCCCAGCTTGTAATGTCATTGTCCTGTGACGATGTGAGACCTTCCAAAATGACTGTTTTTCAGTGTTAATATCAGCTCACAATAGCCATGTTATGTTATATATTAACATTATATTACATCTGTCTGTGATCTACTATAGTCCCTTTATAGAAACCAGCCCTTAATATTTGCCCTGGGCTGAAACTTGGGAGACAGCATCTCATTGTAGGAGAACTTTGCAGATTTCAAAAACAGCCGAAGAGAATATTGGCTCCCCAATGTGGGAACAAGATGTGCTGCTTTTGCTGCAGATAACGATTGTCTTGTGTTTCTGTAACTTCAAATACATTTAGTTTTACAAAATCAAAATTGCAGAGGCAGCTGGCTCAGTGTGTGACCTGATCCCTTCTGCTTTAGGGGAAGTGTGGCTCAGGGGTGCTGCACTTCAAACATGGATTTGTGCTGCACACGTTGGGTGCCCACTATGTTCTCGTCTTGGTGGCATAAGCATTGCTGCTG
Source organism: Platysternon megacephalum (assembly GCA_003942145.1). NCBI lineage: Eukaryota > Metazoa > Chordata > Testudines > Platysternidae > Platysternon > Platysternon megacephalum. The sequence continues at coordinate 571,708 of QXTE01000405.1, forward strand.
TAATAAAGTATTGATCCCCAGAGTTTGTATCTTGCTTCTGGTATTACCAGATGCTTATGATGAAAGAAACCCATCGTGCACCTGGCAGAGCTGTCCCTGTAGGGATCAGTGGCACCCTGAAGAGTGAGGTGAGGGGGCTTTGTAAATCCCTCAGCTGGGGAGACTGGTTGTCCCTGGTATGGCTGGCACTGCTGCAAACATTGTTCATTTTGCAGCCCGCCAAGAATTCCAGATCAGATCTGTGAACATGAGGCCTGGCCCAGGGCTCCAGCATTGATCCAGCTGGCTGACCCCCGTTTGCTCACGGAGTTGCTGTCAAGCAAATAGAAAAAGTCTTAACAGTCCTCTCATTAGGGCCTTGTGAGTCAAATGCGGGTTGAAAGACTGTAACTGCATATTTACATTAAAAAGGCAATGAAACTGTCTCCAAATCTATGCTAAAATAACCAGCAGTGCTGACAGCTGGCCAGGCGGATGGCTACATCGCAGAAATGTGGGGCAGGGAACGGTTAATGCTTACATTGTTAGGTGTTTCATTTCCTTGAATAAACTGCAGTGCTTTGGTGGTGGTGGTGATGTGTGTGTGCATGCACTCCGGTCGCTCCACTGCTGGAGAGCTGGTTACTATTGTGCCTAGGCCTAAATTCAGTTAGGTGTCCAAAATCAGACCTATTATCACAGCACTAGCCACGTAAACCAAAGGCACTGCCAGCTTAGGCTGAAATTCCCAGCTTTCTCCACCGTTAACTTAGACTTCTAGTGCAGTGGTACATATTCTGATCACCTGATAGCACCTGTATGTGACATGGAGCAGTCCTACATTGGCCAGGGCTAACAGCAGACTGAATGACCAACTAGGTCGATGTCTGACACCATGGTTATTGACTCAGACCCCATATACAGAGGCACAGTCAGAGAAATTCAGACAGTGAGGAAAATGACTCCTGAATGCTGCATTCCCTGTCTTTGAGGGGACGGGGCTGACTGCATGGGTGGCCGGGTTAGGTGCAGTGCTGCTCTCTGGTAAGATTCCCCACTGGAGAAGGGAGATGCCTGAGCTCCTTGGCGTAATACTGAGTGGGATCAGTAAGTTCCCATGTACAGAGGGAGAGCGGAGGCACAGAGCGACTATTACATCCAGTGTTATCTGGAGTGTGGACTAACTATGGGTGCCCACTCTGAGACATCTAGGGCCTGATTTTCCAGTGGTGTCTCCATTAGATTTTTGTTTAGAGCTGAGGCTGCCTCACACCTTTGAAAACCAGGACATTGCCTCGGGTTGTTCACCCAGCACCAGTGGATGCTTAGAAAGTTTAGGCCTAAGTAACTGGCACAAAGTCATACAGGTAGTCAATGGCAGAACTGGGAACAGACAAGACTGTCTGCCTTGTCTGTTGCTGCCTGCCACCTCAGTGCATTACTGATGGCTAAGGCTAAGTTTTAGTCAGGGGTATTTTAAAGTCACGGACAGGTCACGGGCAGTAAACAAAAATTCACAGCCCGTGACCTGTCCATGACTTTTACTAAAAATACCTGTGACTAAAACTTGGATGGGGAGGGGGCTGCCCGGGGGCCCAGCAGGTGCTGGGGGAGTGCGGGCGCGGCAGTGCGTGGCCCAGGACACCTGCTGGTATGGGGGGAAGGGGGAATTGGTGGGGCTGGCAGGCTCCCTACCTGGCTCTGCGCCCCCCTCCCCAGCTCATCTGCTAAGCGGAGGCATGGCCAGGCAGCCTGTGTGCTGCCTCCACCGCCCCCGCAGCTCCCAATGGCCACGGTTCCCAGCCAATGGGAACTTTGAAGCCAGTGCTCTGGGCAGAGGCTGCGAGCAGAGCTGCCTGGCCACACCTCCGCCTAGCAGCTGAGCAAGGGGGATGTCGCTGCTTCCGGGGAGCTCCCCAGGTAAGCGCCACCCAGAGCCTGTCCCGTGCCCCAACCCCCTGCCCTGTCCCACACCCAAACTCTTCTGCTGCTGTGGGGGGGGGCGGCGGTGGCCCAAGACTGCCCCAGCAGCAGCTGGTGTGACTGGCGCAGGGGCTGCCTGAGCTGCCCCATAGCCAGGTGCACTGGCCGCTGCAGAAGTCACGAAGGTCACGGAAAGTCACAGAATCCTTGACCGCTGTGACAAACTCGCAGCCTTACTGATAGCCAGTCAGAAACCAGATGGAACTAGCTTCGCTGGGACAGGGTTTGTCGTTTGTGTGATGAATGAGTCATGGTAGCTAACTCCACAGGGCATTATCAAAGATTGCTCATTTCTGTTGGGTCATCTAGGGCCTAGGCCAGTCCCAGGATGATCCCTGGCAGCAGCATCTTTAGTGCTCTGTCCAATCTAAGTGCTGGGGCTCACACTGCCCCTGCACACAGCCTGCACCCCTCACCCTAGAGACTCCTACAGAACTTGTGATAGGTCTGACTGCCGCTCCCTCACTTGGGCAGTTCTCTGCACTCCCTCCCATTTGCAGTCAGGTGCTCAGAACACACTACTCCAAGCGGGATCTCAACAGCTCCATAGCCAGAGGGGCTGTTCCCTTCTCTGGCTTGTTCTTTGCCTATTTTCTGCAATGCACTGGGCTCTGGAGGCCTGGCGTGCCTGGGGTTCAGTTGCAGACTGTGTGAGTGCCCCAGTGGGACGCCCTGATTCCTTGCTGAGTGTGTCTCTGTTCTCTTTGTCTCCAGATGTGGGACATGGGAAAAGGATTTAAGATTCCCCAAGTCTACCAGTCTGGAGTCCTGGTCCTGGTCTTGACCCTGCTTTCCTCCACTGGACTCGCAGCCATGTGAAGGCACCTCCCTCCTGAAGCCCTCCCTTCTCCTACAAGGATTTGATTCATCTGGTGATCTGGTCCAGACAGAGCTCAGTGTGTGTGTTTGTGGGGGAGGGGGAGAGGGCAGGAGGGACTAGAGACTCCTAGATAACTAAATTGTTGGGGAAAGATGGTGCTTTCCCCTCTTTGTAAAGCATGTGACTGATCAGAGTTTGCTTATTACTAGCCCTGAGTGATGTGCTGTCTCCAGATATCCTAGCCCAGCGAGATCCCAGAACACCCTTCCAGAATGCCATGGGCAGGAGTCCCAGTCCAGGATGTTCAAGACTCTAGGTAGCCACAAGCAGCTGGTAACTGACAGCTGATTAGCAGTTGATTCCAATCCACCTAGAGCATGCTCAGAGGAGCTGCCTTCCTTAATTCATTGCTGTTCTTTCAAACTAACTCTGGTTCACTTGCTTTCTGCTCTGCCCTGAAGCTTGAGACAATACTGGCACTGTGTGCCCCCTCACTGGGCCTGAGCGGGGTTGGGGGAGGAGAGGCGAGTGCCTCTAGCCTAGCGTCTGTGTGTAGGCTCACGTAAAAGACAACTGTCCCCATTGATGCTGGCGCTGGTTCTAGGGCAAGCACAGACTGAGCCGCCGACGCCAGCGCCCATGATGCTAGCAAGGGGAATAAGGAATTTGATGCTGTCCTGGGTACAATGCCTAACTGCTGGAATCTGGCTTTCTGCTGCAGTCAGCATCCTGTGGGCTTTACAGTGGGGAGAGGGGCAGCCTGTAGCGGGCCCAGTGCTTGGGGGCTGGGCATGTTGAGTTCAAAGCACTCTGTGCAGCAGCTCACAACTCTTCCAGCAGATCAAGGATAAGCACCCCTATATTTTTGGAGTCTTCAATCAAATCTGTTTTTTTCCCTCTGAAAATAAATCTGTTCTTTGAACCTTTTGGATGACTGCCAATGCCACGGTCTCTCCCTCACTGTGCACTGTCACTCTGGCCCGTGTGTTTGTAACAGACCCACCCTTCCCGGTAAAGCAGGCTTGCTCTTTCACACCGCACGCTGGCAGCTGAGTTATCATTACAGATTTTCAGATGAGCTGCCACTTTGGCTTTTCGATAGACTCTAATGAAACATCTGAAATCTGAACAGAGACACATGGAGAATTTACCCTGAGTGGTTGGAGAATGTCGTGTTCTCTTCAGAGAAGCAGCGCAGAGGTGTGTGGTGTGACATGGGAGGCAGGGTCCTCTGATCTCATGTTATGGAGCCCATAGTGACTGGCTACCCCTTGGGTATGCAGTTGAGAGGCCTGACACTGTGGGCCTGCACCCCATGGTCATTTACACTGATGTGAAATGCTCCCGACTCAGTGTGGTGGCATTTCAAACCCAGTCCGTGCTCGCTTTGTGCTAGTGGCCCAGGTGCAGGCTGCTGGAGCGTGCTGCTAAAACCCAATGTGCTCCAGTAGTTGCGTTTACACTTGGAGGCTCTGTTCTGCTCTGCCAAGTGACTGTAAAAATGGCCCCTTCCTATTCAGGGGCTTTGCCTCCTCTATGGAGCAGTTGGAGCTGTTTACTCTACTGTCTGCAGGGGGGGCTTTCCTCCCCCTCCTGTTGATGCTGTGGAGCCAGCACGGACTGTCCTGAAACATGAATTCCACTGTCTCCAAAATGGCTCCAGGACCAGCACTAGCAGCACAAGGTTCCTCCCACACTGCCCCCCACAGTGCTTCAGCTCTGGGTGCTTTGGTGTCCAATGCCTAGTAAGGGTTTGGCCTCCGAGAGTAACAGTGAGGTTATAACTCCCCTGACAGCTCTAGGCCCTAGTGTGCACTACCTGCAGATGCATTTACCACTGGGTTGTCATGGGGTTAAGATGCACGTGGCTATAACCACTCTAGCCAGTGCTGGTGGCAGAGCAGTGTGGGGGGAGTGCCCTATAACTGTCAGTGAAGGTGCAGACCCAGAGAGGCAGTGGTGCATGGGCACCTCTCCCGGAGGAGGCAGAGAGAGAATCCCCCTTCCCTTCCAATGTCATGGAGCCAGCAAACAGCGCTGCCTTTTGGGGGCTACCAGCTTTAGTCTTTCACTGGTAATTCCCTCCCCAAGTGAGCCAGGTGGGTAGTGACTGAACAGAAGCATGGGCTGATCCGGAGGCCCCAGTGGTAAGGTCAGGGCCTGGTGCAAGTGGTGACCATGGACAGAGGAGTGTCTGCTTAAAGTGCCCTGAAAAGCATTTGTACAAGATGGGGTGTGGGCACCGGGGCCGTGCTGGATCAGGGGGCCTGGCAGGTGATAAAAGGGTTTTTTGCTTTTAGAAATATTAGCAGCGTCCAGTCTGCTTGGCCTGGTTTTGCTGGGGGATGTCTGTCCGGGGGTCTCAGGATATCTATGAAGGGAGCACTAAAAGCCCTAGTTAAAAGGGAAGGGGCGGAGTCTTTGGCAAAGGCTTCCTTTATCCAAAGGGTTAGTCACTGACATTAGATTCATAAATTCCAAGGCCAGAAGGGACCACTGTGATCATCTTGTCTGACCCCTTGGATAACACAGGAGAGAAACGCCTCAAAATAATTCATAGAGCAGAGCTTTTAGAAAAATGTCCAAACTTGATCTAAAAATTGTCCGTGAGGGAGAATCCACCCTAACCCTTGGTAAATTGTTCCAATGGTTAATTACTCTCACAGTTGAAAATTTACACTTGATTTTCAGTCTGAATTTTTCTAGCTTCAACTTCCATCCACTGGATCGTGTTATACTTTTCTCTGATAGATTGAAGAGCTCATTATTAAATATTTGTTCCCCATGTAGATACTTACAGACTTTGATCAAATCACCCCATAACCATCTTTTTGTTAAGCTAAGTAGATTGACCACCTTGAGTCTCACTGTAAGGTATGTTTTCTAATCCTTTAATCGTTCTCATGGCTTTCTAAACCCTCCCCAATTTATCAATATCCTTCTTGAATTCTGGACTTCAGAACTGGACACGGGATTCCAGCAGCAGTTGTATCAGTGCCAAGTACAGAGGTAAAATAACCCCCTCTGCTTCTACTCGAGATTCTGGTTTATGCATCCAGAGATTCAGCTGATTATCCACCATGATCCTCCAATCTTTTTCACAGTCAATGCTTCCCAGGAAAAGAGTCCCCTGTTGTGCATGTATGACTGACATTCATTGTTCTTAGATGTATACGTTTACATTTAGCCATGTTAAAATGCATATTGTTTGCTTCCGCCTGGTTTACCAAGTATCCAGATTGCTGTGTCAGTGACCTGTCATCTTCATTACTTACCACTCCCCCGATTTTTGTATCATCTGCAAACTTTATCAGTGATGATTTGATGTTTTCTTCAAGGTTATTGAAACAAATGTTAAATAGCATAGGGCGGAGAACCGGTCCCTGCGGGATCCCACTTGAAACACCTGCTTGATGATTCCCAGTTTACAATTACAAAATTGCAAAACACAAAACAGCAAAAGCAAACACAGGAGTGTAACAGTCTGAATAAACCCTTCCCCCTGCCAGGTGTTCAGCTTTCACTTCTGGCTTCTGCGATGTTGTCATCCTCACTGGTTCTTCAGTCACCACAGAGGTCTCCAAGCCCAGAGAAGATCTGAATCTCCAAATTCAAAAATCAAGCGGGGACAAATATCTTAAAAAAACCTCCAGCCCTCCCCTCCCCATCAGAAAGTGTGTGTGTTGGGGGGATGACACAGACTTAATCCCACCCCCTTTGTAGATGACTATTTTGCAGCCATCCACTGATGGCAGCTCAGCAGGAGTTACCTTCTCCCAAAGAGTGAAAATTGTTGTATTTCAGCTCTTAAACCAATTACATTCTGCAGTTGCCAAAATGACTTTCAATTGGAGTCCTCTTGATTTCTAATCAGTTATTTGCCACATGCCAACTGTTAAGTTTGGACTTTGCCATGCCTAATTACCCTCTCACAAATGCTCCCGGCACCGAGTTGGCTTCAGTACAGACACGGAGATGGGAAGCCATGCTCTGAGTTCTGGGGAATCAGGGCAGCCCAGGACCTGGTAACTCTGGGGGAGAAGCAGCAGAGGCAGGCACTGGTTTTACAGTTGCAGAAAGCAGGGCAGCCATGTTTCCATCATGCCCTTTCTGGTGTTTTGCCTACAATTTTTCTGTCCATTTGAAACCTGCCTTGTAAAATCTGAACCTAGGCTTGCATCCCATCTTAAGAGAGTGGGGTGGATGTCACTGGCCAACTGGTTAAGTTCCTGCGGGTTATTCTGGGCTCGCTAGGAGGCACTGGGTGTGGCTTCTATTTGATGGAAGGCATACCAGGGTGGGATTGGGAGGATCCAGTCCTGTGTGCCCTTGCCCACCCATGCTCCTCAGCTGCTGCTGATCAAGCTTCTTCAGGCTGGGACCAGCAAAGGGAGGTGAGTCAGAGTGGGAGGGCAGGATGAGCATGGAGGAGCCTAATGCTGGGCTCCGGTGGTGGCATTGTCTAGCTGGGAGTGTGTGCCATAGCCTCGCTGTAGGTGGTGGACAGTCAAGATCAGGTGCGCTGAGGGCCTTGGCCAGGTGATGCATGTTACAGCTGAGGCCTGTTGCCCTCCAGCCTGACTCTTCTTAAGTTATTTTTCTGTAATGCAAATTGATGCTAATAAAGGTGCTGCAGGGCCTGCTTCCCTTGGCCCACAGGCCTTGCCCTGGAGAGCTCCAGCCAGCCTCTATCTCCATTCAAGCTGTGGCCTCTCTGGGGCTGCTGTTAGGGAGCTCGATGATGCCCGTTAGGAATTGCAGAATGCCCCCTGCTCCCACAATCTGATAGCTGTTCTGTGCACTGCATCCCCTCTCTGACTCACTCCGATCCTGGGCTGGGTTCAAAGCAGCTGCTGAGAGGTGTGGGGTCCCCTAGCCCCTGCCACCTCCGCCAGCTGCTCATCGCTGCATTTTAGACAAGCACAGGGGACCTACAGTGCAGTGAAAGCATCCCCCAGGCATCACAAAGATGATTCTTCTGCCAGCGCTAGGCCTGGCTCCCCCTCCCCCATGCTGGGCAGAGAAGAGCCAGCCTGAAAACGTGATGCTACAGATGGTGCAATACTGAGGCATTGCAGCCTGCATCCCCTTGGGACGGAGTCAGAACTGCACAGAGGCCCCCGGCGACTGGCTTTGTGTTTGCTCCATGACTCTAGACTGCTCCCCATTGGCTGTTGTTACTGGGGTGAGTGAAGCTCTTAGCTGTGCTAGAAGAAGAGCCAGCCCTGCAGGAAAGCGCTCAACATATCAAACTCGGTGAGTCCACGAGTGGCTGAGGGCTGCAAGGGCATCTCACCAGGAGCCCCAGGGCTGCACCTAATCAGCCTGAAATGGAGAAGATTGCAGCCCCCTGCAATTAGAACACAGACGTGACCCATGGAGAGCAAGAGGCCCAGCATACTGTGTTCTAGCATGATCTGATGCTGCAGGTGGATGGGTGGCAGTGGAGGGTGAGTACCGGCTCAAGGCCCTTGGCATTAATGCTTGTGGGAGTGGAGGCTGTGTGCTGGCCCATGGCCCTCGGTGCTAACGCTTGTGGGAGTGGACGGTCAGTGCCAGCCCATGGCCCGCCACTGATGCTAATGCTGGTAAATGAAAACTGATGGGAGATTTTGTGTTTGTTTTTTGTTTTAGTTTTATTTTTGTGTTGATTACCATGAACACACACGCTGGCCACATGGTACTGTCGAATCATCAGCATCACTTGGGCTCCTTCAGAACCAACCACCCTCTTGCCAACCTGGGCATCAGCCCTGGCTGGTTTTGTTCCCACGCTCAGGTTGAAAAGCAATTTGTGCATATGGGTGAATGTCCCTGTGAGGCAGCGTCTTGGTCCGAGAGCCCCGACCTTGGGGCTCAACAGGCTGGGAAGTCGATTGTGTCACTGCTGGGTCGGTTGGGCTCACTCTTATCCGGGGGGAAGTTCCTACTCGCAAAGAAACTAGCTCACAAACAGGATTAAAAGTTGAGATTTACAACTAGATGGAGGGAAAGGAAACACCTCCAGCCTGGGGATGGAGGTGACTAGAACTGAAGAAAGTAAAGGGCCAGAAGGCTTGAAATGCTGAGCAAGATGTTTGTCCTTGGTATCATTAGTGTTCGTGTCTCGGGCATAGAATTTGCTTTGACCTTCAGTTGAATGTTTGCTCAAATCTTTCTTCAGGGCAGGACTGGGGTCTTGCTGACCCTTCCATCTTGGGTGACATGCTCCCGTTCCCCTCTGCTGCCCTCCTTGACATCCTCTTCTGGGTCTCAGCTGCTTCACTAGCCTTTGAACCAGGGCGGCCTGATGCCAAGGCCTCAAGTGAGATGGCTCCCCTGGGATTGGCCTCCATTGACCCAGGACAACATGAAGCCATGAGCTCAGGTGAGCTGACTCCTTTGGCTTTAGCCTCCATTGACCCAGGTCGACTTGCAGCTGGGACTTCGGCGGAGATGGCTCGCCTGGGATTAGCTTCCCTTGAAGGAGGTCGGTTGGAAGCTGGGACTTTGGGTGAGGAGATCTCTCTGATTCGAACATCCATGCAGCCGGGCTGGCGTGACAATGGGACCTCAGATGATACGCTTCCTCTGTGCCAAGCCTCCTTTGAGCCTGGCTTGCGCAAACCTGAGAACTCTTGGGAGGTAGCTCCTTTGATTCGAACATCCATGCAGCCAGGCTGGCGTGACAGTGGGACCTTGGACGGGGTGGATCCTTTGTGATAAGCCTCCTCTTCAGGGGGCATTTTGGCTGAGGACCTGGGGCCCTGGGAGCCTCTGCTAGATGCCCGGCTGTTCTTACTGGAAAGCTCCTTTGTGGGCTGCGTGTGTGATTCAGGCTCTCGAGGCTGTTTAGGGAGGAAGAAGCGCAATGGTGGTTTGAACCCTGCTGGGGTGCTGCACAGAGGCCATCAGTGCCAGGGAGGAGCACTGCAAAGCCAGAGGGGGAGAGGAATGTGAAGGGCAGAGCTGGCACTACAGGCAAGCTCTTTACTGCCAGTTGGGCTCTGCACCTGGGCCCCCATGTAGAGAGAGAGGGTTTGCTGCAGTTCTTCCCCTGCCTGGGTCTCCCCATTCCTAGTAGGTCCATCCCCAGGCTGGGTGTAACCCCTTCCCTTCTGCAGTGCTGCTGCAGTGGGCTGTTTCCACTGACACCTGAGGATGAGCTGGTGCCGCTCAAGCACCACCCAGGGCCAGGGCCCGTCTGCTCCCATTGACCCCAGCGGCATTGGAGACCTTCCTGTCAGTGCTGCAAAGTTAACCCTTTAGAAACGGGCTGGCCAGTGTCCTGTGAGTTCAAGAAGGGCTTCTGGCCACTGGGAAAACATGTCAGGCCTGACCTGCCTCTCTCTTACCAGGAGCCCCTTCTTCCTGCTCCGGGCAGTGTGCCCAACTTGACCTACATCCACCATAGGTCTATGGGTTCCCAGCCCCTCCCTTGGGAGGGCAATATGGGCAGAGGTCAAAGGTCCCTACCTGCTTGGGGCATGGGCTTCTGTGCAAGAGCGAGTTTGTCAGGTAAGAAAAGAGATGCCACTCAGCACTACCAGGAGCAGCTGGGGCAGGGGCATTTCTGCATTCTGGGCAGCTCCCACTCAGTACCTGGAGACTGGCAGTAGTGAGAGCTGTGGTTTGTGCGCTCCCCCTGCTGGCACAGTTGCAGCACTGCATGGGCACACACCCCAAGCTGCCACGGCAGAGTGCACAACCAATGCTATACTGAACCTAGCAGCCCCATCACACCAGCCGATGCAGCCCTGCAAGCCAGCAGAGAAAAAACCCCAGCACCTCCCCAAATACCAGGGGCTGTCAGTTTCCAGAGCTCATGACTATGTGAGATGAGAATGAACCCTCGGCATTAGCCTCTGCTATGCTGAGTAGAGAGATTAGGGTTTTATTTGTGAGGGTGGGTTGCTGATGGGGGTGTGTGGCAGCCCATCGAGGTGCCTTTGCCATGCAGCTGAGTCAGCCCCTCCCCAGCACGGCACAGGCTGCCATGTTCAGGAGATTAAATACGCTCTGAAAGGATGGACAAGAGGCTAGGAGAGTGTCCTTGAAATCTGCCCTTGGGACACCCCCAGCTGGCTTCATAAACCCTGGCCTTGGTATTTTGGGGCACAGCTACTCTCTGCTCACTCGCCCAGCTCAGAGACCCAGATGCCCTCGTGTCAATCAGGGCAGGCACAGATTAGTGCCAACAGTTATATACACTTGCCATTTCCTAGTGCCCATTGACTGGTCCACAGGCTGGGTGGCCCCCCCCCCACTCTGCTCTGCAAGGGTTCAAGCCAAGCCTCAGCAAACAGGTGCCGTCTGCTCCCTGCACACAGGGCTCCCTACCTTGCCGGTGATCTGTGGGTGGAGGCCGTTGCAGGCGCTGGTCAGTGCAGTGGACTTGTGGATCCAGTCGGTGAGGCGCGAGGCTGCGGCAGCCGAGCGGGAGGTCAGGTTCAGTTTAGCTGGGGGAATCTTCAGTGGCATCTCCCAGGTTCCCATAAATGTGCCCCAGGGGGAAGCCTGCAGGGCACAGGGGAGATGTCTTTGGTCTTGGGTGGCAGAGCCCTGAGAACGTCTCTCCGAGACAGAGCAGCCCTGTCTGCACTGGCATCAAAGGCCTGCTACAGCCATGTTTGAAGGGGGCTGAACCCTGCCAGCTGGCAGTAAGACCCCACTACCCAAAGCTTCCTGCCCCCAAGGGAAACCCAGCCAGCAACAACCGGGTTCACACACAATTGTAGCTTCCCTAGCTCTAGTTCTGAGGGGGGCAGGAACAACCCAGGAATCCAGCTGCTGCCCCCGGCTCCTCCGCACCAGCTTCCTGGGCTGACTAAATGCTGGCCCTGGCTAGCTGCACCCTCTCTAAGTGAGGCACAGCCTGGGCTTTCACCTCACCAGGCAGAGCTAGTGTTACCAGGAGAAGGCTCTGCACACTGGGTTGGGTGCCCCGGGAAAGATGGGCCCTGTATAAAGCCAGCTGGTTTCCCAGCTCAGGGTTAGAAAATACCTTCCCCACGCAGAACTCCCTCAAACCCAGGCCAGGAAGGGCAAAATGCAGCACCCTCTGCGGTGGCGGCTCATGGGCACATCCCCTCCTGTTTGTGATCACACCCCTCCCTGGGCCAGCACTGAATGCTAATGGGCAGGGGCCTTCAGGGTTAACTTCTCAATGTGATTCAACAAGGGGACATGAGGAAGAGGAGTCGTCACCATCTGATCACCCAGGGCTTTGACACTGCTGCTTAGTTTAGTTCCCTATAGCCTTCACAGTGCAGGTCTGATGTACCTGGCAGGGCTTAGATACCATGGTGATGGGCATCAGAGACGAGGCAGATAGTTACTTGCCCGCTTACTGGGCTCCCAACTCCAAACCCTGAAAACTGCTTAGCAAACAGGAACCAAAGCAGCCCACTCACCTTTGAACGTGGCACTGTGGGGAGCAGGTGTCCTCGGTCATTGGCTATAAATTGGGTGTAGCCTTCCCGGGCAGAGGGGTGCTGAAGACAGAAGGAAAACAAGAGGGGTTAAACTGCCGATGTGGAGGTAGAACAGAAATGGATGGACACAGCCACTCTGGGGCTGGACTATGAGGGAGTGCCTGGGAGGGCAGCGGGAGTCCATCAGCCTGGCTCTCAGCGTTGGGGCCCTGGGCAAACAGGATTTCCCAGCTGCGTGTGATCCAAACTTGTAGGTCCCCAAACTGGCCGCCTGGCCCACCCTGGTCTGATCCCAGCACAGAGGCAAGTGGGAGGCAGGGTCTGTCTCCAGATTACTCTGGCTCCATTGAAACTATCTTATTGCCATGCCCTTCCATTGGGTTCTAACTCATGTTAGAGGCTAACAGCTCCTGACTGGGAGCAGCCAGGAAGAACAGCAGAGGAGGCCGTTGGGCTAAGAGGCTCCTGGGTGCACGCTGTGTTGTGAGATGGTGCAGCCACCCTTCCTGCACAGGCGAGGTACAGATGCAGCACAGTGAGGCCTGCAGAGAGCTCTGGGACACGTCCCCATGAAAGGGGAGCGCAGGCAATACAGGGTGAGGGCAGAGGCGGCCTACCTCCTTGTAGAGCTTGGGCAGGGTCCAGTTTTGCAAATTCTGTGCAATGAAGGCATCCTCATACTGCAAAAGAGAGAGGCAGGCCATTAAACAGAGGCAGCAGAGCCAGAGAGCTCCACCGCCCACTTAGGGTGACCAGATAGCAAGTGTGAAAAATTGGGACGGGGTGGGGGATAATAGGAGCCCATATAAAAAAAACCCCCAAATATCAGGACTGTCCCTATAAAATCAGGACATCTGGTCACCCTATGCCCACTGCAGATACTCAGGGTATGCTTAAATAATCTGGGATGGCCCATTCCCCAAACCTACCACCTCCCCTGTCAGAGATCTCTCCAGCCCATCCAGTTGCACTGACACCCTTGTGCCCTTAACAGCAGGGGGCAGTGGTGAGGCGGGCTCACAAAACCCTATTCCTGCTTGGGATGCATGCAAGCTACCCCTGGGCCCTGTGAATCAACCCAGAAACACCAAGATCATGAGCTTCCAGCATGGCCCTGTGGCCAGGCAGCCTGGCCTGGGGGAAGGAACTCGGGCTGGGAGCGAGCCATGGGTTAGCTTGGAGCCAGGGACCCTAGATACACCTGCACTGTGACCTTGGACAAGTTGCCTCCCACTGGGCCTCAGTTTCCTCTGCTGTAAAGGGGGTGGGCATGATTCTGAATTCCTGGCCATGCGTGGGTGGGGAAGCCCTGGCCATGAGCCCCCCACAGCTGTGGTGGCGGGGCCCAGGCTGGACCTGCCATCGAAAAGGGGCAGCCTGAGGGGGCAAAAGCTGAAGGTGTTGGGTGGGGCTGTGTGGGAGGCAGTCTCAGGGGAGGAGATTGTTACTCTGGGGGGTTCTGTGTAGGGATCTGTCTCATGAGGGTTTGGGGGAGAGGTTGGGCTGGGGGGATGTTGGTGGGGGACCCAAGGGAGTGTCAGGCCTGAGGGGAGTGTCAGGGGGACCTAGAGGGGTTGGACTAGGGCAGTGTGTGTGTGGGGGGGTGGCATGGGGACAGGTTAGGGACCCCGGGGTGGTGCCTGTGGGGGGTGGTTCGGGAGAGGTAGGGCTGGGGGGCAGGACCGTGGGGAGGTCTGGGGGTGTTGGGGGGGGAGTTCTCTGGGGGGCCTGTGGGAGGTGGGCAGTACCATGGGGGATAGGGCCTGGGTCGGTGGAGCCCATGGAGGATGTAAGAGGGGTCGGGCGGGGTAGGACTGGGGTTGGTGGGATCCCGCGGGGGGGTGGGGCCGGGGTCGGTGCGGTCTCGTGGGGGTCGTTGGGGTCAGCGGCGGGGCAGGGGTTGGTGAGGGACCGCGGGGGGGTAGGGCCAGGGTCAGTGGGGCCCGCGGGGCGGCGGGGCCGGGGTAGGTGGGAGTGGGACCCGCGGGGGGGACGGGACGGATCGGTGGGGGCCCGCGGGGTGGGGAGTAGGGCCGGAGTCGTTGGGGCCCGCAGGGGGGCAGGGGTCGGTGGGGGACCGCGGGGGGGGGGGTAGGGCCGGGGCATTGGAGGGCCCCAGGGGGGTGCCCGCCCCCCGGCTCTCACCTGCCCCGCTTTGTAGTTCGTTGCCATGCCGCCTCCGGCAGCTTTCCGCTCTGTTTACACCTGTCTCCTAGCAACCACGCGGGGCAGACACCAACCAATGGGGAAACAGCGCCCTGGTTCCGTCCCCGAATCTTACAAAGTCTCGCGTAACTGTCCGAGAGCTGAGCCCTCCCTATTGCCCCGCGGCATCCGCCCATCCCGAGACCCCGCCCCCCTCGTCTGACGGGCTGACTCCGCCTCCCGGCGCTGCCCGACCCCGCTTTGAGCCGCGGGGGCGGGGCCGCTTCTCCCCAGGGAGCGTCGCGCGCAGACAGGGGCTGCGCTGGCCCGGCCCAGGCTCCCTGCTCCCGTGGGAGTGTGCAGGGAAGGGGGGTTATTAAAGCCGCTGGTGAATAGTCGGGCCCTGTGTTTAGCTCCTTATTGCTACTGGCAGGGCCTGTCCCGCCCAGACAGGGTGACCACATGTCCCCATTTTATAGGGACAGACCCGATATTCGGGGCTTTGTCTTATATAGGTGCCTATTACCACCCCCCCCGCCCCCCGTTTTTTCACACTAGCTGTCTGGTCACCCTAAGTCTGGACCGCAAACAGCAGCTGGCCCAGGCCTGAGTCTGTCCCCGCTCGGGCCTGTGGCAGGGAATTGCATGCCTGCTGCTGAGCCCTGCAGCCATCCCACTGCACAGGCTGCGTTAACAGCGATGGTCTGTCTGTTCCTCGGAAACATGACATTGTGGCCCCGTAGGTGGGCAAAAGCACAGGCTCAGGCCGGTGAACCTGCTTGGCTGCTACCAGAGGTGCACAGCACCTGCCCTGTGCTCATTACACCAAGCTGCCACCTTGTGTGGCTGGTGTCATGGCCAGCTGGCCTGGCAGTACCCATCAGAGAAGGGCTGGAATCAAGCCGTGCAACAGTTGCCCCCCCCCCAGCCAAACAGCAGCAGGCAGGAGAGCAGCATTTTCGGATGCAGAGCAAGAGTGACACCCTGTGGCTAATTTGGGCTAACCACAGCTGCTGGATTTCTGCCTCCCCAGTCCCAGCTGTGCGGGAATGCAGGGCATGTTCCAGAGGGGCAGGACTGGCTCCCAGGAGTTCTGATGTTTGAAGCTGAACGTCCTAGATTATCACTTGGCTCAGTGCAGCCCATATCACTGCAGCTGTGTTATTACAGTTGCAACGTTGACAGACCCTGGTCGTCGACAGGCAGGATCGAACCTGGGACCTCTGGAGCTTAGTGCATGAGCCTCTACAGCATGAGCTAAAAGTCAACTGGCTGTTAGGTAATACTGTAGAGCAGACTCATTTAACTCTCTCTTTAAGTGGTCTCAGTGCCACTAGCTGGGACAGAACACCACACCCAGAAGGTGTGTGGGTTACACAGGCACTTCAGTTGTATGTATATGTTGGTTGCTCCATATGCCCTTGTAATGGTGCAAATCACTACAGATCGTTTAGCAGGGAAACACCTACGCCGTATCCCTGCATAGCGCTCCTTTCATTTGCTGTTGGATCATTGCATTGTGGGTGTCAGCACAGCTTCCCAGAGCACGTACTCAAACACCTGATGAACAGTTGGCAGATTCCTAAAGGGTCAACACTCCTGCTATGAAAGCTCCCAACACACATTTCTGGGTCCTCCAGGGAGTGCGCCAGGAAAACCAGGGAAGCTCAGATTTGATATTTTGGGCATTCCATGGTAAACACCAGACAGAGCTGCCCCCTTCACCCCAACAGGCCTTCTCCAGGCACCAGAAAGAAGCAAAAAAGGGCACAAACCCACTTTTTTTGCTTAATTCAATAAATAAAACAAACCCCAAGCAGAGGAGATTTGTGAGGAAATAGTGCAACTGCTGGTGGCATAGAACCTTTGCTATGGCCAAAGTGCTGACAGGAGGAGCTGGGCACCCGCCCCATAATCGATTGAGGTATCCAGGGAAGTCCTGTGGGAATATGCAGAGGGATGGGATTTCCAAAAGTGCTCAGTATTGGCTTGACTCTGCTCCAGTTTAAGTCAATGGAAGTTTTACCATTTCCCTGGGAGCAGAGTTAGGTCAACCCTGAGGCCCAGGTTGATGAAGGTATTTAGATTCCTAACTCCCATAGAAATCAATGGGAGTTAGGTGCCTTTGTGGATCTGGAGCTGAATGCTTTTGCAGCTCTCACGCGAGGTGCCTACACGTATCTGGGAGGCAGGGCTGTATGAACCCCTGGGTAGGTGCTGAGCCCTGCTCAGGGATGGCTTGTGTCTCCTGGTGCTGCCAGGAGCCCATTTGGCCCCCAGCACAGAATAGAGCGGCACTACCAGCTTTCCTAGCTTGTGACCTGGCTGCAAAAGCCCCCCGGGATACCCTGACCACCACCTTCCTGCCCCCACTCTGGGGACACCGGCAGGGTGGGAGGGCTGCAGTGCTGCTATGTCAATTGCACAGGCTGAGGAAGCCTGTAGGTTTTCTTTGCATTTCCATCCATGCCAGCAGAAAGTGACCACAGTGCACTGAGGAATCCCTTGTCAGCTTCCATCTGGCTGCTGCCTCCTCTCCTTGCTGCTAGCAGTGGGGACATGGCAGTCCTGGGCTGTTTGATAAATGCAGCCTCCGACACCTGTTCTCCTTCTCTTAGGGATGCCCACACGATGGGTCTCTGAGACGTCCTGAGTGCAATGAGTTTGTGGTTCTCAGTCCAGTTCCTAGGGGGCCCACTTGACCCAAACCACCCTGCGACTGGCAGCAGTTGGCCCCTTTGGCTGGCAGCGTTAGCAGCCTGAAAGGATCAAAGAGGATGACCCCTCGCGGGGCAGCGTGCGTGCGGTGGGGCAGCTTGCCCTGTTGGTGCCCCTGCTGTACCCGTTCTGCGGTGAGATGGCCAGGTTGCGGTGTCCAGGCGGCGTCACTGTCCCCTCTATCCCACCATGGTCACAATGGGATCTTTCCAGCCCTAGTGGGTTGGCTTTGTCCTTTCACCCTAAAGACGTGATTGAGCCCAGTCTCCTCCAGCCTGGCTGGCAGCCGCCCCCTCGCTTTAGGAGCCCTGTTTGACTCCACATGACTCAAAAATCGTGCAGTGTGTGTGTGCATAGAGGCGGGGCTTTCCTCCTCCAGGCCTTCCTTCCTGCTGGGGACAGGAGTCTGGCAACCCAGACGGTGCAGGGCCGGGGGCATCTGCTGCAGACGGTGCTGCCTCCCTGGAGCCTGCAAAGTAAGTGACAGGATTTCCTGGGGCTCTTCCCACCTCCCTGCCCAAGCGGGAGCGCTGGGATCAGAGGAGAGGGGCAGAATCTCCCCAAACTGCAGCTTTCTGGGTGTGAGGCAGAATGAAAATGAAAGTGAGGGGCCGGGCGGGAGGAGGCTCTGCAGAGGGGAGCTCTGGGTGTGTGTGTGTCTTTGGCTTTTCCATTCCACGAGGGGTCTGAGATCTTGGCAAGAGCTCAGCCAAGGAGCCTGTTCCTCAGGACGCACCTGAGGGTTCTCCACAGGGGCCCAGACCTACATCCAGCCCCGTTGTAAACAGCTGGAGCCCGCTGGAGTTGCCTGCTTGTACCAGGGCTGACTTTGGCCTCGTAACAGGAAGGTTGCAGTTTCTGCACAGCTGATCCAATGACCCCTGTGAGTGATCAGCTCAGTTTTCGTTGCCGGAGGCTGCGGCCTGTTGAGCTGGTTCACGTGCCCATGCATGAAGCTGCTTTCTCGAAAGATAAGCCCTGCAGTTTTGGGGGCTGATGCAGGCAGGGTCTCCTCTCTGCACACTGACTAAATCTCCCGCCCACTGTGCTCAGTCTCAGGGTTTGGCTGTGGTGCGGAGTTAACTCGAGCTATAACTCAAGTGCTTCCCCTAATCTGAGTCCAGTCCACACATACAAACCCTTCATTCGAGTGCAATGGTGCTTTTAACTGGAGCTGGCTGGCCCGTCAGGTCATGGGCGGCCTGTGACCCGCCCGTTGGGGGAGGCTAGCCCCTGGCCCCTCCCCTTCTGCCCAAGGCCCCCTCCCCTTCTGCCCCCCTACCCCGCAGGAGCCTAGAGCACCCCCACTACTGCCCCCGGCCCCAGCGCCGGGTGGCCAGGTGGTGTGGTAGCAGTGCCCCCAGCCCCGAAGCGCCAGGTGGCCGGGCGGCATGGTCTGAGCATCGGGCGGGCAGCACAGCCCCGTAGTGTTTCCAATTTAGCTACTTTGTCACTAGATTTAGTGACTTTTTGGTTTTCCTAGTGAGAAAATAAGTGTCAAAGTGACCAGTGACAAATCTAGCGACTTTCACTGCCAACTACAGTGACATTCAGAGAAAGAAATCACCAATATGTATAGTCACAAAATCATTCACAGGCAGCTGAATAGT
Source organism: Platysternon megacephalum (assembly GCA_003942145.1). Lineage (NCBI taxonomy): Eukaryota > Metazoa > Chordata > Testudines > Platysternidae > Platysternon > Platysternon megacephalum. Next base: position 590,376 of record QXTE01000405.1, read on the forward strand.
GTTAACAAAATCCATTCCGTGCTCTTCTTACTACATTCTGCCGCACACCAAGTCAATGTCATTATGTCTCAATTGAGCATGTCCTCGGAAGGAATCGCATTCCAGGGCTTCTTGGGCTGAGATCACTGTAATCTGCAGGCGAGGAAAAGAAGTTCGTGGAGGCTAATTAAATACTTTGCTTAAGCCAGGCGCACTTTAGAAAGAGCAGCACATTAGCCAGGGCTTGTTTTTACCCAAATGTTTTTTCTCTCTGGTCCGTAGTAGGTAGCACACCCTGTCATGCAGGGAAAGCCGGCTAATGAAGCGGGCTGGGCAGGGGAGGCAGGTTAGCCAGCGAGGAGAGCCGCACGGATGGAAGGTGGGATGAGACAGGGCCATGTGCCCCAATGGGGCAGGGGACACTGTGCGTCCAGGAATGAAGCCCTTACTACAGGATCAAAGGTGGAGCTGGCTTGATTTCAGTTCCCCTTTACTCCTTCCCCTGGCTTGGCCTGGGGTTAGCTGCCCAGCTGTTTTCAGAAATGAAACCCTGGAAGCGGGCGGAAGGGGTCTGGCTAGTGGATTTTTGTTTTTAAATCTACTTTCTTTGCTCCCTGCAGCCCTGAGCTCAGGCCAGGAGCTCAGGCCAGTTGGCTCAAATCCAGGCTGGCAAGAGTCGGCTGAAATTAACCAACCCCAGCCGGCCTGGGTTGCAGTGTACAGAGCATCCTTCCCAATAAGCAGAGGGCTGCAGTTTCCTTCCCAATGAGCAGGGGGTGCCCCCCTGATGATGACAGTGTACTGGTGTAGTTGCTGCCGGTGTGCAACAGAATGTAGTAAGAAGACCATGGGATGAATTTTATTAACACTATCGAGCTGCTTGTCAATGATTTTAGAACATTGCAAGCTCTCCTGGGTGCTGGGACTCCAGCTCCATCAGGCCATGCAGACTGCTAGTTTTGGCGATATAAGAGATCTCGGGTTACCGTGTTGACCTTTTGTTGGTAGTCCTCCAGTTTGTCGTGCACCTTCTGGTACGGCACAAAGCTGTGATGGTTTATCGTGTTCTCTCCCAAGGCCTGAAGCAGCTGGTCAGTACCTGAGTACACAAGAAGGGAGGAATACTTTAGAAGAGCATGGAATGGATTTTATTAACACTATTGAGATGCTTGTGAATGATTTTGTGACTATACTCGCCTGGGTATGTGTGTGCGTGGTGTGTGTGTGTGTGTGTATATATAATTCTCTGTTGCATTCTCTGGATATAATTCTCTGTAAACTTTGTTCAGTGACATTTTTGACTCCTTTTGAGTGCTTAAACAGCTACATCTAAGGACTTTTCAGGGTTTGACTTCCTGCTATGTGGAGTTGGCAACACTGACTTCCCTCCTTACCAAAACAAGACATTCCCCCAGTATGTTACACAAACACACTCCATCTAAATTCACATATATCGGAGAGGGTTCTCCACAGTTTTGAATGCCAGTCTCACAATTCTGACCGTCACCAGCCCAGTCTGGGGAACCCCCTCTTCCTCTCAGTGTTGGCGAGGGCTCTGCGCTCAGAGTCTCTATTTCTCCCTCACGCTCACTGAGCATCAGGATCAGGAGGCCTCTTGTCTCCTGGGTGGCCAGCTGCTATTTCTCCTGCAGCCAGTTGCTATTTCTCTTGGCAAGCCATCTGTAGCTCGCTTTCTGTGGCCTCCAGCCCCTCTGGGAGATCTCCAGTCCTTGGGATGGGAGCCATGAAGTAGGTGTTTATCCTAGTAGTCACTAGAAGGGAAAGCAACTCACAGTTTGCCAGAGGGTTACACAACAGCGGTAAAACTCTGGGACTCAGTCATAGATTCCAAGGCCAGAGGGCACCATTGTCATCTAGTCTGACCTTCTGGATGACACAGGCCAGAGACCTGCCCCAAAATAATTCCTAGAGCTTTGAGAAAAACATCCAATCTTGATTTAAAAATGGCCAGTGATGAAGAATCCACCATGACCTTGGGTAAATCGTTCCAGGGGTTAATTACCCTCACTGTTAAAAATGTACACCTTATACAGGTCTGTCTCATCTTACGCTGGGGTTACGTTCCGCAGTCAGCGCGTAAAGCGAAAACCACGTATAGTCAAAATTACATTGAGTGTAATGGCGGGCACAATCGCCCGCACTACAGGAACAGTATTTACATTGTTATTTTTCTCTCTTTTTTCGTTTTTTTCTTGGTTTTGCCGACCGCATAAAGCTGAAATCGCACATGTTAAATGCGCCTAAGATGCGACAGACCTGTATCCAGTCTGAATTTGTCTAGCTTCAACTTCCAGCCATCAGATTGTGTTAGCCAGCGGTTCTCAAACTGTGGGTTGGGACCCCAAAGTGGGTCGCGACCCCATTTTAATGGGGTCACCAGGGCTAGTGTTAGACTTGCTGGGACCCGTTGCCTGGGCCGAAGCCTGAGCCCTGCCACCGGGCGCTGAGGCCTGAGACCGGCTCAGGTTACAGGCCCCCTGCCTGGGTTAGTGGGGCTCAGGCTTTGGCTTTGGCCCGCCTGCCCGGTGCAGCGTGGCTCAGGTGGGCTCAGACTTGGGTCCCCCGTCCTGGGGTCATGTAGTAATTTTTGTTGTCAGAAGGGGGTTGCAGTGCAATGAAGTTTGCGAACCCCTGTGCTAGACCTTTCTCTGCTAGACTAAAGAGTCCTTTATTAAATATTTGTTCCCCATGTAGACACTTATAGATTGTGATCAGTCTCCCATAAACATTCTCTGTGTTATGCTAAATACATTGAGCTCTTTGAGTCTATCACTGTAAGGCAGGTTTTCAAATCCTTTAATCATTCTTGTGTCTTTTCTCTGAACCCTCTCCAATTTATCAACATCCTACTTGAATTGTGGGCACCAGAACTGGATGATTTTATGGTTTCTTTCAGGTCATTGATAAAAATATTAAATATTGTAGTGCCAAGAACTGATCCCTGCAGGATCCTACTGGAAACACGCTGGCTCGATGATGATCCCCTGTTTACTGTTACATTTTGAGACCTATCAGTTAGCCAGCTTTTAAACCATTTAATGTGTGCCATGTTAATTTTATATTGTTCTAGTTTTTAATCAAAATGTTGTGTGATACCAAGTCAAACACCTTACAGAAGTTAGGTATATTATGTCAACGTTATTACCATTATCAACCAAACTCATAATGTCATCAAAAAAAGATGTCAAGTTAGTTTGACAGTATCTACTTTCCATAAATACATGTTGACTTGCATTAATTACATTAGCCTTTTAAAATTCTTTATTAATTGAGTCCCATATCACCTGCTCCATTATCTTGCTGGGGATTGATGTCATGCTGACAGGCCTATAATTACCAGGGCCATCCCATTTACCCTTTTTAAAAATTGGCACAACATTAGCTTTCTTCTAGTCTTCTGGAACTTCCCCAGTGCTTCAAGACTTATTGAAAATCAACATTAATGGTCCAGCAAGGACCTTAGCCATCTGTTTTGAAACTCTTGGATGCAAGTTATCTGGACCTGCAGATTTAAAAATATCTAACTTTAGTAGTCTCTGTTTAACATCCTCCAGAGATACTAGTGGAATAGAAAGAGTGTTATCACCGTGTGATGAGACTATATCATCTGTTTTTTCCCTAAGTACAGAACAGAAATATTTATTGAACACTTCTGCCTTTTCTGCATTATTATTGTTAATTCTACCTTTTTCATCCAGTAATGGACAATACCATTGTCAGGATTCTTTTTGTTCCTAATATATTAAAAAAAATCCTTCTTATTGTCCTTAACTCTGCTGGCCAGAGATTTTTCTTTGAGTCCCTTTGCTTCCCTTATCACTTTTCTACAATTACTAACTTCTGATTAATATTCATTACTGTCAACTTCCCCTTTTTTCCACTTGTTATATATTATTTTTTTATTTTTATAGCTGCCTTCTCTTCCCCTCTAAACCAGATCTTTGTTTAACCAGCCCAGCCTTCTTCCTCAGTTATGGGATTGTGGCTTTTGGGGCAACTAGTAAGGTGTTCTTAAATAATTTCCAATGATCATTCACATTTTTCTGATTAAATTCTTCCTCCCAGCTGATTTGGCTCATAATTTTTCTGCTTTGTTAAATTGACCCTATATATATATATATTACTGGTCTGGACTTCATTCTGCTTGCATATTACAAATGTGATCAAGTCATGATCACTTGTACCTAAGCTACCATTAATTTTAATTCTGAGATAGGAGTGTGGTTTAGTGGGTAAAGCAGGCAAAACTGGGGGTCAGGAATCATAGGTTCTACTCCTTGCTCTGAGAGGGGAATATGGCCCAGCAATTAGAACAGCTGTGATAAACAGCATAGATCTGACAGATTTGTGATAAGCGGATGAGGTTGGAATCTACCATCTCAGAGACCAAGGTTCTATTCCCTGCTGTGCTAGAAATGACCTTGTCCAATCCCACAGTTTATTTGTAAAATGGGGTGGCTGATGCTTTTCGGCCTCTGCACCACTGTGATGAATATGGTGATGCTTGTTCTTGTTTGGGAGGGGTCAGGCAAGAAGGAGAAGATGGTCATCTGTGGTCTTCCACTTAGAGCTGTCAGGGAACAAGGTCAGAACTATTAGTTCTGACGATGCTGGCTCGATCCCCCGCTGAGCCTACAGAACTGGCTTGGCCCGTGCCAAACTAGCCAATACTGCAGAAGCCTGGGGGAACCAGGTTGCGAATTCACTTAGACGTGGAAACTGGGGGGTGTCTGCGGAACATTGTTGGCCAAGTCACCGTGATGGCGTGGTAGTACTTTGGGTAAGGTAGACATGCCTTCAGGTTGTCTGTTTTAACATCCTTTTCTCTAATGCTTTGTCCCCAATGCTCAATACAAATACTTGGCTTTAAGGAGGCTGCTGGTCATTATCACTGGTCACAGGCTCCTGAAGGGAAGAACCACAGGTGCCCAGAGTCCAATTTTACCTGACGGGTGATAATGACTGGCACCTGGGGTAGCCTGACCTAGTCCTGGACTAAGAGTGGAAGCCTCCCACAATTCCAACCTGTGATAATCAAGTGGCCCAAGGCCTGAGGTGAGTGCTCCCAGAGAGAGCAGCAAGGGGACAGAGGTTGAGCTAGCCTTGTAACCATGACAACCACTATTATGGTACAGGACTAGAGGGTACGTACCATTTAGGTGTCCTGAACCAACAGAGTTTTCCCCAGGTTGTTGGACTAAGAAAAGCTCTCCAGCACAGCAACGGCTACTTCCAGGAAAAAGCAGATCTTTGTGAAAGCGCCAAGATGGCACAAGAGCGCCACATTCATCAAGGGCATTTCATGAAGATCTTATTCTTGTGGAAGTAGCCACTGTTCCCTCTAGGTCCTTCCTCTGCAATGCAACACAAATGTTAGTGGGCTAGAAAAATCCACTCCTGTGTTGGATGGAGGGCACACTATCAAAGTTGGCTGTACCCATTTCTGACTTTCTACAGTCTGTAGCATTTAAACTCGAGGTAAGAGATAATCAGGAGCTCAAAGGGTTTGTCTACATGGGGAAATTTACTTGCATAATTTCACCACTGTCGTTATACTGGTATAACTCCCATGTGGACACTCTTAGTCTGCAACAACTATAGAGGCCCTACTGCCTCTTTACATCCCTCTGGCAGCAAACTGTAACGTGTGCCAGAGTGACGTGCAGGGGCCTTAATGTGAAAGAAAACCAGGCCTTATCTGCAGGAGCGCCGCCAGCCTTTTCGGCGCCCTAGGCAGCGGAAGGTCCCGCCCCCGAAATGCCACCCCCGACAGCGGCAGCGGAAGGGCCCGCCCCCAAAATTCCACTGACGACCGGGGCGCCGGCGCCCCCCAAATAGTAGCACCCTAGGTGACCGCCTAGGTTGCCTAATGGGTTGCGCCGGCCCTGCTTATCTGCAAACTTTTAAAAAACTGAATAGAACTCAGAAACTAATTAACAGATTTACTTGAAAGTCCTCAGACAATCCAAGCTTTATTCTGAGGCTAGGGACTGAAAAGCTGAAGTAGATACACATTTTCATACAAAACACAGAGACTAAATTCCAGATTTAAGTGCAAAATGACCCAGTTGTAGATATGGCTGTTCCTCCCTCATGCTGAGCTGTTAACCTGGAGATGGAAGTGACGTTCCTTGCCTCTGTGTGACGTATGTTTCCCTCTCCTTAGACTTCTCAGCGACGCAAGAGCAGAGTGAATAAAATGGCTTCCAACCAACGGGCTGCGGTGAGCGAAGGTGAGTGTGATCGATGGGCTTCTCTCGTCATGAGCAAAGCAGCACTGCTCCTGCAGTAAAGCTCAGTGCCGCAGCTAGAGCCTGCCCCATTCCTGAGAGCGCCTCCTGGGAGAGGCTGGGACTAGAGCAGTGCTGACACTGTAACAGCCCTGCTCCTGCACCATTCCCTGCAGCGCCTCCTGCAGGGAGAGGCAGGCACTGCAATTACTGTGAATTCCCTCACGACTTTTGCTCCTATACGATTCCTTAAAATGCAACCTTCTGGTAGAGGCTGCATCTGGAGTAGATGTGATGTCTCAGATAAGGGTGCTAGTTATCAGTGAGTGGATATGAGCCCACCCCAAGCTATAAGTGCCATACTATCTAAGTGCTGGTCTTCTCCACAGATAATATTGTAGCCTTCAGAAAACACATGGATAATTATACATCTGGGGAGCTGAAGAGGCTGAGCGAGCACTTCCGCCCCGACTTGGTCTACGTCATTGAGAACGGCATTCTCACTGTGCTGCAGGAACTCACCAGCAGATGTGTCATCACTGCTCAGCAGGCCCAGGTACGGTGCCGCTCATTGACCAGCAGGAAGCCAGGCTAATGCTGCCGGAGCTGAATTCTATAGGCCCCAGGCATTCTAGGACCTTATCGCTCTCCCCATGGAGACCTGGTCCCTTGTTGGTGACAGAAAGAGGCTAATGCTGGTCATGAGGTCCAGGGAGACATAACAACAGATACCAGAAACTGTAAACCACGAGCAAAGGTAAATACAGTGTAGAAGTGAACACCCAAGCTGAGTGACAGAGATCTGCCCCCTTGTTCATCATTATTATAATTCATTGTTAATTTTAATCACACATACACATACCCCCCATGCACACACTTCATGTTGCCTTTTTTGAGATCTCTTGTTCTGGACTGTTCCCTGGCTGGTGGGACACTGCGTTGTTCAGCACTTTCCAGCTTTCAAATACCTCCAGGAGTGAGCAGGTGCCAAAGTTCCCCACTGAGACTGTGGACTCTGGAGGGCTCTCAGCCTGTCCCTCTAGGCCCCTCGGCATCCACCCATCAGACATCTCTAGATCCAGGTGTGCAGGGAACAAAGATAACTCTTAATTACACTTCGAGCTGGCAAGGAGAAGGCATTGTAAGAACGATATTTGCCCCGACCTCTTCTGGGAATGAAAATGCAGCACAGCCCCCAATCTGCATTGATCCGGGGACTAAACGCAACGGGGAGTCAGACATGAACCCAGATCTCTGCCACAACAACAAAATGCCACCACTTTTACTTCCCCACCAGCCCACTCTGCCCTGACAGAGCCTTTCACTGCCCATCTACCCAGGGGCCAGGTACTGTGTTGGTCACTTTTAAGAAGTGGCCCTTGGCCGTGCGGCATTATGTCACTCTTCTGATTCCATTCTAGCAGCTACATTCCACCCTGCCATGGCAGGCATCTTCTGACTCTTTCTCGTCTGGTATCCCTCTGTGGTTTAGGATTACCATGACTGGGAGAGGAACCACGACTCAGCCAGCGCTGCAGAGAAGCTGGCAGATGACATTTTGGCTATGAACCAGGCCGCAGGGCTGGGTCTCTGGGAGTGTCTGTTCGCTCTGCAAAGCAGGTGGGCTCACCCCAATCTCCATGGGATGCTGGAGGAAATCATTCAGAATGGTAACGTACCCATCGCACAGAATGGGGGACACATGAAGTGGGGGGCATAGGCGGTGGGTATAATAGGCCAGGGAAGGCTGCTACTGCGGGATGCCGGGTTGTACGTTTTTGCTTATTATTATGCGCCATGCAGGCTCTGAGGTGGCTGAGGAGGCGGCATCTGCTATTCAGCTTCCTGGGTTCATCAGTCATCTCCTTGGACTCCAGAGAGATTACTGATTACTGATGAACCCTCAGCCGCCCCAGAACCTGCATGGCGCATATAAAAAGCTCAGCATTCTTCCGCTGGGTGGCTGGGGGTCTCGGGACGGGAGGCGTGTCGCATTTCTCATTCTCTGGCCGGCGCAGCTGGGGCGGTTGGGGATGGCCTAGGCCAGCTCAGGGCTGTTCAGGCTGGCTCGGGGCTGGGGCAGCTGGCCAGCCCGACTTGGGCTGGCTCGGGGCAGCTGGGGTTGGCTTGGAGCTGGGGCTGGCCCGGTGCTTGGGTCGGCCGGCCAGCGTGGCTTGGGTTGCTCAGACTGGACCATCTGAGGCCGTCCCAGGGCTAGGGTGGCTGAGGCCAGGCCAGGGCTGGGGTGGCGGGGGCTGGCCTGGGGCTTGGGTTGGCTGGCTGGTGCGGGAGGGTGGGAGGCTTGGGGTTCCAGCCACCGGGGGGGGGGACCCTCGTGCGGAAGGGGTGGGACTGGGGGGGGCTAGCCTCCCCCAGGGCTATGTGGGGGGAATCCACAGGAATCATATGAACAAGTGACCAGAGAGCTGGGGAAAAGCGAGTGTGACCAGAGCTGGGCACAAGCAGAGAGAAAGAAGGAGCTGTGCAGAAGGGGGAACCCCTTTTGGATGGATAAGGAGCCTGTAGAGAGATTGCTGGGCAGAGAGCAGCTCCTACAGTGCAGCGATGAGCATGAAAAGAGAACAGAAAATAGATGGTCAGGAGACAGAGGACTGTGTCCTGATCTCAGACACGGCTTCATGTCTGCACAAGGGTGGGAGCTGGTTTTACCAGCCATGTGGAGATGAGCCCAGCGTACCTGCGATCTCTCTCTCATAGTAGAGAGGAAACAAGCTTCAGTTGTAATAAATATAAAAGGGAAACTGATGTTAAATAAAGAGGTAAAACTAAGAGCCCAGAACAGTGAAATGTGATGGTATTAAGGCCATATTTGTAACCGTAACCCATGTTGCATAATAGCATAGTCTGCGCCTTCTCTCTCTCTCTTTCTAGGTTCAAATCTGTTAAAGGAAAATCTCCTGAATGAATATGGGCACACTCTTGATGCCGAACTGAAAGGTACCGTGATGGAATTTCATCCCTGTTCATGCCAGTAAAGGGCTCAGTCATGCCTTATAGGCACTGATCTGTACTGGGGCTGGGACAGAACCGCTCGACTCAGAGTCAGCTTTAGTGGGGCACAGCTCCCCAGTGGTTCGAGGAAATACCCCTGTAGAGCATGCAGCTTACCCCCACTCCTGAGCCCAGCCATCTCCGCTAGCCAGGGCACCCAGAACAGGGCCATGGCCCTGCCTCCTCCTCAGCCCCTACAGGGGTCTCGTGTCCCAGAAGGTGCTAGGACGGTGCAGGCAGCAGGAGGAGGAAGCAGGATAATTGTGCCATTACAATTGTGTCCAGCTGGTGTAGAGGTAGGAAGGCTTCTTACACCCTTTCTCCCTTGTGCAAGCGCAGAACAGCTGGGCTCAAACTGGCTCGGCGTGGATTGAACTGCAGTGGCATCCATTGGGCAGCTCAGCATGAGTGCCGGGGCTTCTCTGCTCTCCTTCCGCTACACCTGCAGCTGCACTTCCAGGGATCCTTATTTTATAGGCACACGGGACCAGCTGTGGTCAAAATTAGACCTAACGGTGTTGCTGGGTTTGCTGGCATTGAATCACACAAGCTGGAACAGAAAACCTGATGCCATCCTGTTGGATCTCAGTGTAAGCTCCAGGGTAAACCAGAAAGTATTCATGATCTGACTCAGCAGAGGAAAGGGCAGAGGGAAGACAACGATGTGAGATCAGAGCAGTTACTTATCTGTCCAGGCCTCAGCTTGGTATCTGGTTAGAATATAAATTAGAAGAAAAGTGTCTCTATCAGGTCTCTGCTTGGTATCTCTCCAGGTGCACATAGTCATGGGCAGTAAGGGGGGAGGTCCGAAATGGGAAATACAGAGAGAAATATGACTGGGGGGTGTAAGAGACAGGGCTGTCTGGGTTCGTGCCATGTCTGTCTCAACACATTTCTTCATTCCAGTTTGCCAAAAAAAGCACAAAGATAATCTCTGTGACCTGACATGGATGATGAAGGAAAACAGGAGCTCAGGGAAGTCACAGGGACTTCAGCCTCCCTCCATCTCTAGCCACTATGTGGAGCTGAAGGTGGTCTCAGACTGTCACTTCAAGAAGCAGACACACCAGGAGCATGAGGCCCTGGCCGCGGCTGGGGAGCTGAATGAATATCGCCTCCAGAGGAGAATGAAGAGTGAGCTGGAGTGCATTGCCCCTGACCGGCTCTTCCGCTGGTGCTTTCGATCCCGCCGTGTCCCCCTGTCTGTGATGGTGAGCGGAGTAGCCGGCGTGGGCAAGACAACCCTGGTGCAGAAGTTCATCTTCGACTGGGCAACGGGGAAGCACTACCAGAAATTTGCCTTTGTTTTCTTCTTCAAGTTCCGGGACCTGAACACTATTACTGAGAAGAGGAGCTTAGAATCTCTGATCTGTCAAACATATCCACACCTCCGGGACAAGCTCCCTAGAATCCTGGAAGACCCTGAGAAGTTGCTCTTCATCTTTGATGGCTTGGATGAGAGCAAGACTGATTTGAAATTAAGGAGAGGTGGATCCCATGAGCTGTGTATGAATCCAGGGGATGTGAAGCCAGTTACTGTGATTGTCGCCAGCCTGCTGAAACAGACTCTGCTGAAGGGATGTTCTGTGCTGCTGACCAGCCGCCCCAGCAAGTTGACCAGTTTGGAGCCTGGAGTCTTCCATAGAGTGGCCAGTATCGTGGGCTTCCTCTCCAAGGAAAGGGAAAGATACTTTTCCATGTTCTTTGGAGATGAGCGAGTCTCCAGAGAGGCCTTTGCGTATGTGAGGGACAGTCAGGTTCTGTACACGCTGTGCTACAACCCGTCTTACTGCTGGATCACATGCACGGCCCTGAAACCCTGCTTCACACCCAAGGCAGGGAAACCACAGCCTGCTCCCAAAACAGTGACCCAGCTCTTTGTCAGCTACGTCACCCATATTATGGCCAATCACACCCAGGAGCGGCCTGAGCCTCAGAGGATGCGAGATACATTGATAAGTGTCGGATGGTTGGCTGAATACGGCATCACAAACCACATTCTAGTCTTTGATCTGAAGTATTTACAGGATTTCAATGTTGAGTTTTCTCCATTCCTCACTGGCTTCTTGGTGGAGAACCCTCAAACCGATGACTCTTCCCAGGTGACCTTCTCCTTCCTTCATCTCACCATCCAGGAGTTCTTTGCTGCCCTCGTGCATTACCTAGATTACAAGGAGGACAAGTTCAGAGACACAATGGCTAAAGTCAGGTCCTGTAAGGAAGGTGATTATGAGATCTTCTCTCGCTTCCTGGCTGGGCTCTCCCATCCTGCAACCAGGATGCCCCTAGAGAAATATGTGGGGAAGTTCTCTGCAGCAGCAACTTGCAAGGTTATTGGGTGGCTCAGTGCGATGAACTATGAGGAGCTGCAAAGCCCAGAAGAGCCCGAGGGGAAGAGGAGGCTGATGAACGTATTCAATTTGTTTTTTGAATCCCAGAACAGCCAACTTGTGTGTGATGTGGTGGGTAAAGCTGCCCATATGGACTTCTCTGACTTATACCTCATGCCGGTGGATTGCACAGTCCTTGCTTATGTGTTGAGTTGCTGTGAAGAAATACAGTGCTTAACCCTAGATTCCTGCTTCATCCAGAACGAGGGCCTGGAACGACTCAGACCTGAGCTGCACAAAGTCAGAGAACTGAGGTAGGAAAAGAGGTCATGTGTAAAGTTTAAAATATCAGGGACTTGATGTGTCAGTGGCCTCAGCAGGGCTGTCAGGTAGATAGTGATTCCCAAGAGTGTTACATATATGGACATTACACCATTCTGTAATGTACAAGATCCAAGCCCATGTTATAGTCATCCTCTGTCTATTTCACGTGTGGCCCATTTTGCAAGAGAAAAGTCATTTCATGGACCAAACATCTCACCTCCCTAAGGCTTGCTTCCCAAATATTTAATTCTGCAGACCTCCAAGGAAGGGCTCCATGGATCACTAGTGGTCCACAGACCCACAAGTGAAACCGTCTATCTATCTTAGGGTTTTATACTGGCACCCATCATCACAGTATGTGAGCACTTTCAGCGTGAAATCTATAGCAATAGTGAAGTCCTTAGTCTGGACGTCATGAAGCTCCAGCACTTCTCTATTTTCAGAGTCAAAACTCTGTTTGGAGAAGGGTTTTTGTTTTTAGATTTTTTTAAGCTTTTATTAAGTTTCTCTCTTTGGGGGGTTGGTAGAAGGCGTGTCTGTGCCATGCTATCCTTAGGGCAGAAAAGCTACTGTGTTATTATCACTTAGTGGGAATGAGAGCTTCCTGAAAAAGGCAAGTTTGGAAGAGTTCTTTGCCCTGACAGGGATCTCCATTCAACATGTTCAGTGTAGGTGTTTTTCTCATACTTACCCTCCGGAGCAGTGGTGTGGCAGGAATTCCTCCTCACTCTTGGGAATTCCTTACTCTTCCCAGAACTTCATCCCTGGGATAAAATTGCTCCACCATCAGGAGAGCCAAATGTGAATCAGGTTGGAGTCCAGCTCAATGGAGGAAGCATTCACGTCTCCCCCCAGCTCTCCTCCCTGAGGCTCCTGCTGTGCACAAAACAAACTACCTCCTGTACCTGCAAAGAAGCAGGAAGCCCCGGTGTCCTTCCCGCTGCGATCTCTGTGATCGTTGGGGTTTTTGGTGGCAGCTGCAGCTTTTTGTAAAAATTCTAAAGGAAATGGAATTAAAATGCCCTCCCCGAGATGTTACCAGACTGTAACATTTAAAACTGGCAAAGCACAGGGAGGTTCTGTAGGACAGTGGCCTGCAGCTCTTGTTAGTGCTTCTCTTGGCGGGAGCTCAGCTTTTACAGCTGAGGAATTGGGGCGACAAAGTGAACAATAAGGTCTGAATTACTTGGGGCATCATAGATTCAAATCCCAGGGGGATCCGCTTAGCTGTCCTTCCATCCCAAAGAGATACACTGAGTTCCAGGGTGTTACTGTATGTGTGTGCTTGGAATCAAGGTCCATCAATAGGTATTAGCCAGGATGGGCAGGGATGCAAAACCATGGTCTGAGTATCCCTAGTCTCCATTTGCTAGAAGCTGGGAATGGGCGACAGGGGATGGATCACTTGAGGATTCCCTGTTCTGTTCATTTCCTCTGAAGCACATGGCATTGGCCACTGTTGGAAGACAGGATACTGAGCTAGATGGACCTTTGTTCTGACCCAGTATGGCCGTTCTTATGAATCAAACTTTAACAACCAAGGCTCTGAGGGGACAGTAAAGGCCCTTAGGCACTCTGGTTAAGAACAGGGTGTGATGGGATCCCCGGGGTGCAGCCTGGGACTGTGGGACTGCTATGCCCCCTAACTCTCCAGCCTGGGCTGTTTCTCACAATGCTTTGCTAGCAACAAGCAGTAAACCCCTCCAGGTGCTGTTATCTCTCAGCACAACCCCATGTGGAGCCCCACACCCAGCTAGATTGCATGAATGCTCCCAGAGCCATACATGAATCACACAGAGAAAGCCACCAGCCAAATCCCCCCAGCTCCCAGCCTTGTACCTCAGGAATATACCATCTTGCACTGCTGAAGATGAGCAGTGCAAACTTATTAATTGGTTTACCACTTCATCAATGGAAAGTGGATATACACCAGCCTTTACAACCCTATTAGACTGGGCAACATCTAGATTAAGCTCCACTGGGTATTGTAGTCCTTAGTATACAGGTTTGTCCCTTAAATCTGGGCCAGTCTCTTCTGTTGGAGTCTTCAGTCTTCTGAGTGTCCTTGTTGCTTTTGCCCTGGTGTCCTGAGACAGACAAATTCCTCTTCCTCACTGAGGTGTAGTGCGCTGTAGCTCCTGCCCGTCTCCACAGAGCAGGTTGCATGTCAGTGCTAGTCTGTGTCCATGGGACCCAGTTCTGCTTGTCTAGTGCACCCAGTGCTCCCACTGAATTCACAGGAGCTTTGGGTGGGCAGGAAGGGCAGGATCAGGCCTTGCACTTTGGGAGCCTGCAGGATGAAAAATCCCCTCACGCTAGTTGTGGTGCAAGCAAAGGTTAAGGTGCAGCTCCCCCTCTGCTGTGCTCTTGCAAGGAAGGATGGGTTTGTAGTTAAAGCGCAAATTTCTGCCTGGCTCTGCCGCTGACTCACTGTGTGATCCTAGGCAAGTCGTTTCCCCTCTCTGAGCCTCAGTTTCCCCTTCTCACAATAGCAACACTGCGGTAGCGCGTGGTGGGAAGGTTAGTGGCTGGGAGGTTTCACTGATCAGTGTCCGTAGGGCACTTTAAGATCCTCAGGTGGCAGGAGCTGGTGAAATGCACAATGCCGTTCGGCTGGACCTGGTTTCATTCTCTCCTAGCTGTCTCAGGATCTCTGGGCTGGGGATGGTCTTTAGAAGGCTTAAGCAAAGCCCCCCCAAAGCAAAGCAAGTCCTGGCAGAACCCAGGAGTTGTGAGTGCCTGTATCATGCTGCCCCCCGGGAATGAACAGAGAGCTCAGCCCAGGGGCGCACCAACTGGCCTGGAGGCTCCCAGGAGCCTTGGTCCTGAGCAGCCGCTTCATTCTCCCAATTAGGCACGTCACAGAGCGGTGGGGAGGCACTCTAGGCTGTGTCTCTATGGTTAGACCCCACCGTGGGAGGACTCTAACCAGAGACCCTGTGTAGAGCACAGCCCCCACCTTGCCTGCAGCCACAGAGCTATGGCTAGAGCGACACTGTGCCGTGTGTTGTAGGGTGTTGCTGTGGGCGTGTTGGGGGCCCTGCTTTAGGCAGAGGTAGCTCAGGGAGGGGGACACTGGGTACGGGTGGGGGGACTTGAGGAGGCGCTAGGCACGGTGGGAGTCAGAGCCGGTTTCGGAGCACACCGAGGGTCTGTCTACACTGTGCTCAGAGGTGTGACTGCAGCCCGTGTCAACGTGCCCGAGTTAGCTTTGATCTAGCTCGAGTGACAACAGCGGTGAAGCCGCAGCAGCCTGGGCTACGTGTGCTGCTGCTATCTGAGCTAGCTGGATCACGTCAGCACGCGCTGCAGTCACCCCTCCGAGCGCAGTGCAGTGTGAGCGGGGGCACGGCAGCCAGCGAAAGGAGAGTGGGGAGCCAACCGGGGCGACTAGGGGAAATGCCATTGGGGTGCCAGAGAGAGCCATGAGACAGGGAGGAAGCTCAAAGAGGGGATTGTGAGGCGCAGGGAGGATTTATGGATTGGAGAGGGAGGAGGAGCGAGCAGTGGAAGGATTTGATGGGTCTGGAATTGATGTAAATAAGGTAATGCATATTGAACAAACATGCAAATCATCCATTGCATAATTTGCATAGCGCATCCAGCTTTCCAAACCCGCAGCCTTTGCAGGTTTGTCTCCGTATCCAGCCTGAAACGATTTGTTCTTTCATTTCCCACCAGTCTCCTGGATAACGATCTGAAGGATCCTACAATGAAGGATATTTGCAAGGCCCTAAAGCACCAGAACTGTAGGCTAGAGGCTCTGAGGTAACTGCATGGTTGGTGTCTCATGACTAATTCAGTATCGCTCATTTTCAAATGTATTTCATGTTCTGAAGTGTCATGGGGCCTGTAGCCTGTGTCCATGGGGATGGGAGATAAGGCATAATGATACGCTTGGGGCTCTGCCATTTTTTCCTGGGCCATTGTCTGGTTTTTTTGTTTTGTTCAGTACATGGATGGGGGATGGCCAGGGAAAATCCAGGATGTGCAGGAAGTTGTGGTGGTGATTTGGAACACGACTCTTTTCCCTTGGAGTTGGAACCAATGTCCCAGCAGCGGCCACGCTAGGGACCTGTGAAATCCAGCTCCTCCTGAGTGCGTGTGGTCACTAATGATCCTTTGGCCGCTCACTCTGCCAGCTGTAACCCATCCCGCTTGAGATCCTTCTGGCTCAGAGGCCTGTCTGGGTCTCCTCCCTGCCAGGCTGGCTCCTCAGTTCGGTAGTGTGGTTTGTGCTTTATCCCTCTCCACCTCCCAGGGCCAGGTGTACTGCTCCCACAGGGCTCTCGGACCCTGCAGGGCCAGGGAGTGGCAGGGTGAGTTTGAGAACTAAACCTGAGTCTCCTACTTGGCTGCATGCAGCTCAGACCCTAGTTCACCAGGCCTGTCCCCCACTCCTCCTCCCTGGCTGTGGAGTTGACTCTGTACGTGTGTTATAGTGCAATGTTACACTCTCCTGGGGCTGTGTGTGATTGCATTTCAGCAGGTCACTCTGCTAGAGTCCCAAAGACAGAATCACATCCCAGCATGCAAACTCTTTGGCTTCCAGTAGCAGTCTGTAGTGCTGCAGTGCAGAGCCCGTGTTAAGCGAAAAGCTAACGTAACCGTCTCCTACTTCAGCCTCATTCTTCCCTGGGCTCCTGCCCTCTCTGCGCATGTGGCCTCTGTATTCTATCCCCATCTGTGTGCCATTGGTTCTGATGGGTCTCCTCCCTCCTGGCTGGCTGATTGTTCTCTGGGCCTCTCTCCCATTGTGTCTCTCTCTCTTATTTCCTTCCTACCTCTGTTCTGATTTGTCAGCTCCTTGTCCCTTTGTTCTCTTCTCCTGTTTGTTCTCACTCCTCCTCCTCCTGACTTTGACAGTTTCTCTCTCTCCTCTTATTCATTTGGCTCCTTCTCTCCCTGCCTGCTCTCTAGCCTAGGGAAGAACGCGTTCACTGAACAGTGCTGTGAAGAACTGGCAGCTGCCGTCGCGGAAAACCGGACCCTCCTGAGTCTTGAACTGAAGAAGAATAAACTGCGGACAGTGGGCCTTTCTTACCTATCAAGGGTGTTTGAGTCCCCAGAGTGCAAGATTCGGAAATTAGGGTAAGTATCAGTCTGACAGTGACGCTTCTGCTCTAGGGCACTAAAGGTTTCCAGGGTGTTTGCTTTTCCCCTTTAGACACCTGTGTTTGTCTGTCAAAGCCCTTCACCCATTTCCTGGCATAAGCATAATTTCAGATCGTGTCAGAGAGGGTGACACAGAAACAAGGATTCACAAGGGTACAAAAAATCTTGTCAGGTTCACAACGTATGCTGGTCCCATCTCCTGTGGAGCAAACCGCCCAGGGGAAGGGGAGGTGAAACATTCCTCCCGCTCCCCGTCCTTGGCAGGAATGGCCAGCCCTGCCTTGATCAGCCAGTTGCTGCCACAGGAGAGAGATCAATTAAATTTGCACCGCTCTGAAATCCCAGCCCAAAGGATCTCAAGATCCTGATCATGCCTGGGCTCCAGAAGCAAAATGCTTTCCAGAAAAGAGTGGTTGGGGCTGTTCTGATCTTGGGCTGGTGTGAGCACAGCAGGGAGTGGAAATGGAGGGGTTTCTACATACTCAGATCACTGGTCAGCTATAGCACTAGGAGGAATTATTTCTGGGAAGTTCTATGGGCTATGTCAGTGTTTTGCAAAGTTCGGGTCGCGACCCAGTACTGGGTTGTGGCATGTAAGGCACTGGGTTGCTCTGGTCATCACCGCTGACCGGGACGTTAAAAGTCCCGTCGGCGGTGCTGCCCAGCTAAGGCAGGCTAATGCCTACCTGTTCTGACACCATGCTGCACCCTGGAAGCGGCCAGCAGCGGGTCTGGCTTCTAGGTGGGGGGGGGCCCCACAGGGCGCCGCGTGCTGCCCCTGTCCTGAGCACCGGCTCCGCACAGCCAATGGGAGCTGGGGGAGGGGCAGTGCCTGCGGGTGAGAGCTGCACGGAGCCGCTTACGCGCCTCCGCCTAGGAGCCAGACCTGCTGCTGGCCGCTTCAGGCACAGCACAGTCCGCGTGGCCAGGACAGGCAAGCCTGCCTTAGCCCCCCCGCCACGCTGCTGACCGGGAGCTGTCTGAGGTAAGTCTGTGCCCCAACCCCTGCCCCAGCCTTGAACCCCCCCAAAACCTGCACCCCAAACCCCTCATCCCCAGCCCCAGCCCAGAGCCTGCACCCCCAGCCCAGAGCCCTGACCCCCTCCCGCACCCCAATGCCCTGCCCTAGCCCTGAGCCCCCCCAAAACCAGAGCCCCTCCTGCACCCCAAACCCCTCATCCCTGGCCCCACCCCAGAGCCTGCACCCCCAGTCCGGAGCCCTGACCCCCAACATCCTGCCCCAGCCCTGAGCCCCTCCCACACCCCAAACGCCTCATCCCCAGCTCCGTTGGGTTGCAGGCATCAACAATTTTCTTCAACTGGGTCCCCAGAAAAAAAGTTTGAAAACCACTGGGCTATGTTGTGCAGGAGGTCAAACCAGATGATCCTAATGGTCCCTTCTGGTCTGAGAATCTATGCATCTAGTGGATTGCTGATTAGGAATTAGCATGGTGAAGAGTCCCTGCTAATATGGATACAGCCGCTGTGCCAGCTTTAGATTTGTTAAACCTGTGTGATTCTGCATACTTGGTGAGATTAGCAGAAAGAGGAAGCGAGGCAGAGGGAGGCAAAGTGACATGGACCAGTAAAGTGAGGATGGTGGGGAGATGGACATAGACATAGAGATAGACATAGGCAGCCAGACAATGCAGGAAGCCCTGTCAATGCTGTGCTGCAGCCTCTCTCTAAGGTATGTGTCGATGTTCTGCTGCAGCCTCCAGGGAACTGGTTTGTCAGATGAATCCTGCAGGAGCCTCTGCTCTGCTCTCTCCAAAACCTCCAGCCTCCGGCATCTGAACCTGAGTGCGAATATGTTCACCGATCGGTGTGCTGAAGAAGTGCATCTCCTTATCCTGACGTGCCCCAGCCTCACTGAGATCAGGTAAGGCAGCAACCCCGGCTCGTCCTGCAGGGCAGACACAGCGAATCTGTTTTCTTTTCTCCTCTCGTTATGCACACCCTCTTTGCCTGTGTAAACCTGTGGCGTAATTTCTTTATTCTTGGTTATGGAGAGGTTGATTGGGGAGAGATGCCTCAGGGGACTGGGAATGGATCCAATCCTGGTTGGTGGGGACCAAAGGTCACTGCTGTCCCATGGCTGGTTGGTGATCCATGTCACAAACTTTGGTGCTTTTAACCACTCCCTAGCGGACAAGTATCACATCACAACAGTCAGTACCCAAACTGGCATCACTTACCCTGGTCTGCTGGCAATCTCAGCAGAGAAACCAAGGAAGACATGGGCTGCCGAGACCGGACGGTTCTCTCAGCACTCGAAGGTCCTGCTGGGTAAGGGGTGAGGCACCGGCTGGTGCCAGTGCACATGGCAGGGGCACGAGGGCTTCCTGTGCTGTGCTTGTTCTGGGAATCTGCCGAGGAATCAGACTCCAGTGATGTCCGTTCAGCACTTGTCACCGCCCGAAAGTCCCCTGCCCCCCAAATAATGACTTAACGACACGACGATTGCCATTTGTGTTTTGTTTTTCCGAATGGAGGAGCAGTCTGGACAGGAGCTATTCAGAGCGGGCCTCGCCCAGCTGAGTTGGCGTTGCACATCCGTGGGCAGAACCATGTAATGAACAGTGCAGGGAGCTCTGTGGATAAAGGGTGATGGGAGTCTGTTGGTCAGGCTTCAGAGAGTTTTTAGGCTGTCTTGGTGGTTCAGTGCCGGAGACCAGTGACTCAGTGGCCAAACACCTGTGAAGGCCTTGCGGGGGGGAGTTTGGCAGCTTTACAGGGCTGTGTGGACATCGCATTGAAGGGACCTTTTCTGTCTCTACAAAGATTGATCACAGGGACTTGAGCTGACATACTCCTGACTATTCCACCCTCCTGCTTTTTCCCTCCCAGCTTTCCAGATTTTTATACCACACCCCCACTGTGGTGCCTTCCCAGTCCTGCCCCTCCCCGGTCTATTCAGAATGCAGCCAAAGTCACCTGGCTGGCCTGCCAGTTGGACTCCATCGCTCCCCTCCCGTTTAACCCAATCACCTCTCAGAGTCTCACTTCACATCTCTCCACAGTGCTGCTCCGGCCTAAAGCTCTGCTCTTGTTACTTGGCAGCGTGGTTCCCAAACTTTGACATGCCCCGACCCACTTTGCACTCACATCTGTTAACGCGACCCCAGGGGCCTGAGAGGTGGGATTGGTCCTGCCCCCAAGAGGTGGGAGGCCCAGGTGGGTTTTGGGTGCTGCTTCCGGGGGGAGGGGGAAAAGGAGGCCCTAGAGGGTGTCAGGTGCTGTCTTCTGGGGGTGGGAGGCCTAGGATGGGATTTGCAGAGTGAGCCCAGCCTGCATTCACCCCTGCACCGGTGGCTCCTGCAGCTGTTGTCCCATAAGACTGGCTGGGCTTGGCTCCCCACTCTGCATCCTGGCCCCTGGCGCACGGGGTTGCAGCGCCACTCAGGTTTAGCCAGGTCCCCCAATGTAGGGGCAGCCAGGCTAAATTTGAGTGAGTGGCATTGTGACCCTGTGCACCAGCAGCCAGGTCGCAACACCCAGAGTGGGGAGCTTAGCCCAGGCAGCACCAGGGGACAGGAGACGCAGGAGTCTTGCGACCCCCCTGGTACCCTTTTGCAACCCCCCTGGGCATAACCCACAGTTTGGGAAATGCTGATGTAGCACATCCACCTCACCACCTTCGTTCTGCCAGCGGTGTGCGTCCCACTGCGCTTTTTGTTCCTGTCTCCCACTCTTTGTCTTTGTGACTTCTTCAGTGCAGCCTGAAATGACCTCATTGTCCCAGTCTGCCGGGCTTGCTGCACTCTGCAGTTAAATTCCTCCTGGAAACCCTCTTCATCTGCTGTTGTGGCTCCTTTTGTAGTTTTCATGTTCTTCAGGGGAAAGACTGGGTGTGACAGTCCCCAGGGTACAATCTGGACTGTTTAACAGCTGTGTCCCCTTGAGTCTCCAACCTGGGATGCCTTTGACACTGGTTTGCTGTGAAAGCAACCACTTCGGGTCCTGCTCACACACAGCCTTTAGCATGCAAAATCACTCCCAGCTACGTTTCATGAATGCTATGCCAGCCACTCATGAATTGTATTGCAGAGCGACACCAGCAAATTCCCAGTCCCAGCCTTGTCCCCCAGAAATGTGCATCTTGTTCTGCCCAGCACTCTACTGGACAAAGCAAGCTCATAGAAAGTCTGCCATTGCATCAAAGGAAAATGATATGCACAGGCCCTATTATCTCAAGTGAAGATTCCCAAACACTTCAATCCAAACACCCACTCGTATAGATAAAGCAATAAAACAAGCTTATTAACTACAAAAAGACAGATTTTAAGTGATTAAAAGAAATGAGGCATAAAAGTCAGAATTGGTTGCAAAGAAAATAAAAAGATTAAACTGCAAGCTAATACCTAACTTAACAAGCTAAGTGAACTTAAAAAAGCAAAACGGTTCTTTTTCTCACCAAAAGCTTACAGCAGTCTGTACTGCCTGAAAAGCCTCCCTGCCAGGACTCCTCTCCCAGTTCAATGATGCTTCTTTTGTCTTTGAAGCACTATAGCTTCCATGAGTAGCGATAGGAGGAAAGAGGTTAATTGTGTTGTGTGTCTCCTGTATTCTTATACCACTGCCCTCTTTGAGGATTATCTCCAGCTGGTGTCCAGGCGACAGCCAGTCTCTTTACACAGGACCTTCAGCTGTTTCATTGTCAATATATAAAGTTCTTGCTCACGCCCTTCTTCCTGCCAAAGAATAGCTGCTTAACTAGGCGATGGGGGGGGCATGGATCAGCATTCACGTTGCATTCCCCATCAGTACCTGGCCCAGGCCAGGGAAGCTAATGATCCAACCAGTGGACCAAATTTGGTGATGAATCCTGGTCACGTGCCACCTGAGGCATGTTGCGCATATATTAAGAAGACTAGGTTATAGCCCATAGTAGGTCATCTGATTATGCTGATACCTGGCCGGGATATCAGTGTGTCTTTTGTCTCTAAAAAACTTGTTTGGGCCTGCTTTTCTAACTCTGGAGCATGTTACAGAAATGCTATGGAGTAGAATCTTATAACTTTACATACAATGTTGAAACATATATTTTACCAGGATAATAATGTTCAGCAGATTATGTGTTTTGAAAGGATACCTCAAAAGGCATTCTTTGTACAAAATTTATCATAGTGTTGTAAAAGTGGTGAACATAATGGTATAGACTGGCACACTGGGTCTCTGTTTGTGTTTTTTATAATGCCAAGCACGCTATCAGTGCTTACCAAATAATAATACCAATGATTCCTGCAGTGAAAACAGCTGTTCTCTTAGAGCAGCAACAATATGGGACACAGAAAAGAACTGCTACATCTTGGAAAGACAGAGATCATAGAGTTCTGTTCATAGAGACTAATCATGGTAGAAAGATATTCCATGTCTCTGTCGCCCTCGTAACCAGTGATATTCCTATAGCAACATGGTAGTGCTGCAGACCAGGGTTGCTGGGTAACAAGTGGAAAGATTATGCAGTGGTTAGGATGCTGGTTTGAGGCTTGAGAGACCAGCATTCATTTCCTTGCTCTGGCACAGACTTTCTGTGGGCAAGTCACTTAGGATAAACTCTTCAAAAGCCCCTAAAGTTCCATTTCCAAAACTGACCTTAAATGATACTAAGGTTTTGTTGACTTCCATGGAGATTGAGGCACTTGAGCCATGTTTAAAAATGGGATTTGGGATCCTAAGTCACTTGGATGCTTTTGCAAATTTTACCCATAGGACTTGTCTAGAAGAACAGTGAATGCGTGGCATGCTGGGGTATATACCTACAGCGCACCAGTGTGCCACACACTAAGTGTCCGTGCGGACCCTACTACTGCAGGCTAAGAGTTCCTTAGTGCACATTGACCTGCTCTGCTTTGAAATGGGTGTAGGTCAAAGTGCACTAGTGAGCTTTCAGCATGCAGTAGCAAGGTTCACACGGCTAGTCAGTGCACAGCGGGGTAATGCGCTGTAGATTACACCCCCTCCTAGGGGTGCTGCATGGATAAATATGCTAAGACTGAGAATAGAGCCATATAAATACCTAACAGAGAGAGCAATAGCAGAGTCCTGTTCATTTGTGATATGAGTTACCAGAGGGTAACCCTGGGTATTTTCTGTTTGTCTTCTAGGCTAGGCTTGAACGACTTCTCTCCAGAGGTGGAAAAGCATCTGAAGAACGTGCAGAGAGAAGGGCTGGACATTCATTTTTAAAGAACAGAGCTGTGCTGTTCCATGCTGTGAAAGCAGGACTGGACGCTAGTGATGCACTGCCTGGTGCAGCGTCTACTGCCTGTGATTCAGAGCGAGGGGTGACAGCTGGAGATTAAAGCACACTGCATAAGACATATAGGGGCATATTGCAATGAAACTCGGGCCAAACCCCTATGATGGATCTGCTGAGCTGGGGACTACAACTCCCATCAGTCCCCTCTGCACATCCCCTTCCTCCTGGCCAGGTAAGGAAGCGGCAGCCACATGGCAAGTAAGTGGCTGCAGGGAAACTGAAACAGCAGCCGCATGGCAAGCAGGGAGTTGGAGAGAAGCTGAATTCAGAGTGGAGTTCCCAGGAACCATATGTGTGGAACAGAGCCACATATGGGGGAGCAGCAGCAGCTGGGCAGGAACCCAGCACAGAGGGGCCCTAATGACAGACACTAACTGAGCCTGGCCTGGAAACCTACAAGTTCCTATTTGCTTGGAATAGAGACTGGACTGGACAGGGCACCCCAAGCACAAGGCGGGACAAGCCTTGACTCTTGACTGGACTGCCCCAGGGGCCCAAACATTTACTGCTATTGCTCCGTTTGAACTGTAATTGTTTAAGCCTCTGTACCTAAGGTATCTACAACCTTTCCTTTTCTGCTGGCATTTCTAAAGCATGTCCCCTCTTTCTACTAACAACCCTGTTCAGCTGTGGAAGGACCCCTCACTTCCTGGCTACTGTGGAGAAAATACACCCCCCCTCCTTTGTCCCCTCCAAGTTATTTTCTCCCCTCTTTTCTATCCCCCCCAAGCCTGGCTCAAAACTGTCAGACCGGAAGCCGGAACCAGATGGGGCTGTACTTTGAGGATGGGAGGCGGGGGGGAGAGGGGGAAGAAAAGAGGAACTAGCAGAGAAAGGACTGTTTGTGACAGGCATTACTCAAGGTTTATGAAATGCGTCTGCTTATATTAATTTGCTTGCTAAAGGTTATTAAGACTCATCTTAAAACCTATCTGTAATCAATGTTTTTATAATGGAATCGTTGCTTGGCATATAAACTATGTCACCTTTGGATTGTGCCCCCTTTAGGTAAGCCCCTGTATGCCCATACCCACCGAAAGGTTAGTCCTCCCCCTTATCCCAAGGCCCAGCAGAATGCCCAAATGGCATCAGATGGGGGCCCCCTCTTTTGTGGCCCCTATAACAGTAGAAGGTCTCAATAACCCTTGTAACAGCAACCCCCCTCTGACCAGGGCCTACCCTGTGACCAACAGGTCAGAAGCCAGAACCATGCTAGGCGACGCTGCCCTGAAAAGAGGGTGAGGAAGGCCGGAGGAAAGAGGAACTGAAATACAGCGTCCTTGGCCATGGTCTGGCCTAATGTCTGCTTGAACTTCTGCTTTTGTAATAGCTTCTGCTCTAAGGCTATAAGACTGTACAACCTATAATTACTGCTGTATAAATTAATTAAGGTACATTAATCAAAGATAGGTACTTCTGTAGGCACCCACCCCTTGTACCTGTCCACTCACCCCCCATTGCCTCCCCTTCCCTCCTTTTCCCTTCCCTTCTCTAACACTGTGCCTGCCCCTGCTATTGCAGGGCAACAATAGAAAGCAATAAGGCAAAGCCTGTAACCAATAACCTGTAACAAAATTGGCACAGCAATAATCCTAGTGGTCATATTAAAGGGCATCATGTCCCTTCTTTGTCCTATTATGTACCCCCTTGCCCAAACCCTACTAATTAAGGAAATGTTAACTCATTATAAAACAATATTATTGTTTGGCCCTAATATATAAGCATGTAACAAAGTATTCTTGTGACCTATGCTAAAACATATTTTTGCAAAGCTGTATTTTGCAACCGGAATTCGTGTTAGTGTTCTTGCTCATGGCATAAACAGAATAACCACAAGCTGCCCTCTGCAAAACCCCTGAGTTCGCACTAGGCCCAAAATACCATCTTAAACCATACGGGGCCCGCGTGTTCAAAACATTGCAAAAGTCCCTCCTGGCATGGCCAGAGGGAAATCGCTGACAACTCTGGAAAGTATCCCCTCCTCTAATACCTAACTCGCTGACGACTCAGGAAAGCACCCCTTACTCTAATGCTTGGCAATGACGTGTGTGCGGTTGCGGTTTAAGACTTTAAAAATGGCATGTAACCTTGTAATCTTGGTAGTTGATTTCGGTCAGCTACCCCTATGCATTTGGTGTATGTGAGCTCAATAAAGCAGGCCTCAGGCTTGAGTCTATAATCAAATTGCCTAGGAGTGTTTGTTCCTAACAGGTCAAATGACTGCCTAGGGGGTCGTATTCGCGACACTACAAATCCAGCATTTTAAAAAGTCTCCAAGGCCTCTTGGCCCTCCCCCAGAGTCAAGGCAAGTTCTGATTTGAACATCCATTTTTCTGGGATTTCAGTGGTAGATTACATGTTAAATCGGGTTAGAGAGGATAATAAGGTGATAAGTAACAGTCAACTTGGATTTGTTAAGAACAAATCATGTCAAATCCGTCTACTGTCCTTCTTTGACAGTGTAACAAGCCTTATGGATTGGGAGGGGAAGCTACAGATGTGATATATCTTGACTTTAGTAAGGCTTTTGATACTGTCTCACATGACCTTTTCATAAACAAAGTAGGGAAATATAGCCTAGGGGAACCTGCTATCAGGGAGGTGCAGAACTGGTTGGAAAACCATACTCAGAGAGTAGTTATCAATGGTTCACAGTCAAGCTGGAAGGGCACAACAAGTGGGGTCCTGCAGGAATCTGTCTTGGGTATGTTTCTATTCACTATATTCATAAATTATTTGGATAATGGCATAAAGAGTTGACTTATAAAGTCTGTGGACAATACCAAGCTGAGAGGGGTTGCAAGCGCTGTGGAGGACAGGAACAGAGTTCAAAATGATCTTGGCAAACTGGAGAAGTGGTCTGAAATAAGTAGGATGAAATTCAATAAAGACAAATGCAAAGTACTACCCTTAGGAAGGAGTAATCAGTTGCACAAATACAAAATGGGAAATGACTCCCGAGGAAGGAGTGCTGTAGAAAAGGATCTGGGAGTTATAATGGATAACAAACTAAATAGGAATCAACAATACCACAAAAAAAGTAAAGGTCATTCTGGGATGTATGAGCAGTAGTGCTGTAAGAAAGACATAAGAAGTAATTATTCCACTGTACTCATCACTGATAAGGCCTCAGCTGGAGTATTGTGTCCAGTTCTAGGCACCACACTTCTGGAAAAATGTGGACAAATTGGAGAAAGTCCAGAGGCGAGCAACAAAAATTATTAAAGGTCCAGAAAACATGATCTATGAGGAAAGATTGAAAAAACTGGGTTTGTTTAGTCTGGAGAAGAGAAGACTGAGTGGGAGATATAACAGTCGTCAAGTACATTATAAAGAGGAGGGAGATAAATTGTTCTCCTTATCCACTGAGGCCAGGACAAGAAGTAATGGACTTAAATTGCAGCAAGGGAGGTTTAGATTAGATATTCGGAAAAGCTGCCTAACTGTAAGGATAGTTAAGCAGTGGAACAAGTTACCTAGGGAGGTTGTGGAATCTCCTTCCCTGGAGGTTTTTAAGAGCAGGTTAGACAAACACCTGTCAGGGATGGTCTAGATCAGAGGTGGGCAAACTACGGCCCGCAGGCTGCTTCCGGCCCGTGAGACATTTTCATCTGGTCCTCGAGCTCCCGCCAGGGAGCGGGGTCAAGGACTTGCTACGCTCTGCCCAGCGGTCCCGCCGGGAAGTGGGGTCGGGGGCTTGCCGCGCTCTGTTTATTTGAATATCTCTGAATTGTTAATTTTGTGAGCGTTCATGGCCTGCCATACAATTTCCATACCCAGATATGGCCCTGAGGCCAAAAAGTTTGCCAACCCCTGCTCTACGAGGCAATACTTCCTCTCTCGCAAGCACAGAGTCTGAGTGTAGCAAAAACTTTTAATAAAAGGAGGGAAGTAACTCAGCATTAATTTGGGAAAACAGCACAACTAGGGTTCATAAACATAAACCATGAGCATAACACCCATCCCCCAATTAAGTTGGGCAGTGTCCTTTTCCCCTCAGGTTCTTAAGTCCCGTAACCCAAAAGTCCCTTTAACATACCCATCACTTCTTTGCATCCCACTCACAGTTGTTTTCCTTGGCCAGTGCAGCCCCAGACTTCAGAGGTTCATACGCAGAGTTCACCTCCCACTCTGTGTGGAGGGAGGGGGGTAAGGAGGCACCTTACACACTCTGCTGCTCGGGCAGTCGCTCATTGTCCCAACAGCCAATTGCTGTGCCTCTCTGTAGGGCTCTGCTCTGGCCCTCTCCACCAGCCACCCTTCTGGCCACTTGCCATGCCTCTTCACCAGCCACCCTGCTGGCCACACCCCTCCACCAGCTGCTCACACTAAGATGTCTTCAGGCTCCTCACTTAACACAGCTCTCAGTGATTTCAACTGTTAGCAGGGGGAGTCTCAGTACTGGTGCACACTGGGCACACTCTTACAATAGAGACACTATTTCCAAGTAGATCTAATACTTAGACATCAGTAATTTTCACTCTGCAGCATGTAATAAGACTCTTAATTGAATCTAAATTAGCTCTTCTTTTTTACATCATGGGGAGAGTACAAAGGTCAAGTCTTATCTAAAACCCTTAAATACCACCCAATACATATACTTATCTCCACCCTCTCTCAATGCATTGGGCTTTGGAACCCATGTCCCCTGCCTAGCGAGTGCCATTGAGTTGATGGTGAGTCCCTCCATTGGGATAGGCCAGGTACAGTTCTGCTGCCCTCGGTTCACACAACAAGGATAACAACCCTTTATTACTCCTGCCCCAATAACAAGGAGACTGGGGATCCCACAGCAGCCACAAGTGATCATTTGGGCAAGCAATCCTATCATCCTGAGCACCTAGGCAGGGTGGGTGTGTCCATGCAAACGAGATCAGTTCCTGGAGTCTTTTTCCACAGCTCACCACTAGATGTCAGGGGAGAGCTCATTCAGACTCTGCTTACATTTACCAAAGCTGCAGAGTAGATATTAGGAAAACTTTAAGGATAATTAAGTGCTCACACAGGTACCAAGGGAGGTTGTGGAATCCCCATCATTTTTTAAGAACAAGTTAGACATCTGTTAGTGATGATCTAGGTATACATGGGATGCCTCAGAATGGAGGCATGGACTAGATTAATGGTTCTCAACCACGGGTACATGTACCTCTGGGGGTATGCAGAGGTCTTCCAGGGGGTACATCAACTCATCTAGGTATTTGCCTACTTTTACAACAGGCTACATAAAAAGCACTAGCGAAGTCAATACAGACTAAAATTTCATACAGACGATGACTTGTTTATACTGCTCTGTATATTCTAAACTGAAATTTAAGTACAATACTTACATTACAGTTGATTTATTTTATAAATATATGGTAAAAATGAGAAAGTCAACCATTTATCAGTAGTAGTGTGGCTGTGACACTTTTGTATTTCTATGTCTGATTTTGTAAGCAAGTAGTTTTTAAGTGGGATGAAACTTGGGGTATGCAAACAAATCAGACTTCCAAAAGGGGTACAGTAGTCTGGAAAGGTTGAGAGTCACTTGACTAGATGACCTCTCCAGGTCCCTTCCAGCCCTACATTTCTGTGATTCTATGTGCTAAGCCTATTTGTACCTGTTTTATTTATTGGACTCTTAAAGAGATAGACATTCCAATTCTACTTACCAGCTCTATGACTGTATTAAATACACATTACAGACAGGTACCAAATCTTCTAACACAATGTTTCAACATCAATATAGCCAGAGAGTATGCAGATTAGCAGTTCAGCATGCATATCATTACGTATTATGACCTTATTGACTTCATAGAGAAGGCCATGTTGTACTGTCAGTTCTTTCTTTGTTCAGTACACCTGAGACACTACTTCCTTCCTGTCTGGCAATCCTGATACGACTGTTCTGAGTATCTGAAGAGCAGTGTCAGTTTGGGAAGAGCTGCAAAATCTGTTTATCTGTTAGACAAGGGAATGCCTGGTTAAACTCCTCTCCCTTGCCTCATCTTGGCGTATGCTGAGAGTCTCATAATCAAGGCTCTGGCCAGTCATTCTCTGTAGTGACAGTGAATATGCAGGAATACTGCTCAAACTTGGTTCATGTCAACACAATGGCTAGGCATTCTGTCTCCCTGCGAGCATAATTTTGCACTGTCCTCGAGCCAAATGCTAGAGGCTAACCAACCAGTAACGTTGCTTTCAATCCACATTTCCTCTCATCATATGTTATGGTTTTATTTTGTATGTAACCATTTGTTTCTAATGCCTCTACTTGCTGTTAATTGAATCTCTGTGTTGATCAGGAGCTGGATGCTCCAGGAAGATGCTTGGCAGGCTCTGGGGATGGAGCGTGCCTTTCGCTAACCTGTAGAGACACAGCAGGGCCTGTGTATCGCTAACCTGTAGAGACACAGCAGGGCAGTGCTTGTGTTGCCCATGGCCGGTGGAGTTGGGGAGCTGACCCATGGGAGGCACAGACCAGGATACCCCAGGAAACATCACTAACTTTTGGATCTGTTTGAAATAAAAATGGAACTGATATGGGATTCGATTAATAAAGAATTGAAGGAGGGTAATCGAATCAATGCCAATCAATATGGCTTTCTGGAAAACAGATCTTGTCAAGCTAACTTGATATCTTTTGTTGCTGAGATTACAAGATTGGCTAATAAAGGTAACTTGATGCAATAGAGTTCTGTAAGGCATTTGACTTGGTACCACATGACATTTTGATTAAGAAACTAGAACGATACAAAATCACCATGGCACACATTAAATGTATTATAAATGGGGAATCATCACTGAGATGCTGTGTTTCTAGTGGGTCCCACAGGGCTTGGTTCTTGGCCCTATTCTATTTAACATTTTCATCAATGACCTGGAAGAAAACAGAAATTCATCATGGATAAAGTTTGCAGATGACACAAAGATGGCAGGAGTGGTAAATAAGGAGGAGGACAGGTCACTGATACAAAGTGATCTGGATCACTTGTTATGTTGGGTGCAAGCAAACAGGATGCATTTTAATATGACCAACTGTAAAGTCATACATCCAGGAACAAAGAATGTAGGCCATACTTATGGGATGGGGACGCTATTCTGTGAAGCAGTGCCTCTGAAAAAAAAACGTAGATGTTGTGGCAGATAATTGGCTCAATACTAGCTCCCAGTGTGATGCTGTGGCCAAAAGGCTAATGCGATCCTTGAATGTATAAACAGGGGAATATCAAGTAGGAATAGGGAGTGCAACCACTGCTGGAATACTGTGTCCAGTTCTGGTGTCCACAGTTCAAGAAGGATGTTGATAAATTCGAGATGGCTCAGAGAAGAGCCACAAGAAAGATTAAAGAATTGGAAAATATGCCTTACAGCAAAAGACTCAAGGAGAAAAATCTGTTCACTTTAACAAAAAAGTTTATGGGGTGACTTGGTCACAGTCTGTAAGAACTTACATGGGAAAAAAAATTTGATAATAGAGGGCTATTTAATCTACCAGATAAAGGTGTAACAAGTTTCAGTGCCTGGAAGTTGAAGGTAGATAAATTCAGACAAGAAATAAGGTGCAGATTTTTAACAGTGAGGGTAATTGGTTAATGGGTTACCTAGGGAGGTGGTGGAATCTCCTTCCTTAGAGGTTTTTAAGGTCAGGCTTGACAAAGCCCTGGCTGGGATGATTTAGTTGGGATTAGGTCCTGCTTTGAGCAGGGGGTTGGACTAGATGACCTCCTGAGGTCCCTTCCAACCCTGATATTCTGTGATTCTATGAATTAACCCTTGGAACAATTTACCAAGGGTTGTGGATTCTCCACCACTGGCAATTTTAAAATGAAGATTGGATGTTTTTCTAAAAGATCTGCTCTAGTTCAAACAGGAATTAATTCAGGGAAGTTCTTTGGCCTGTGTTTTACAGGAGGCCAGACTAGATTATCACAGTGCTTCCTTCTGGCTACATAATCTATGAATATGAATCTTGCTGGCAGGAATCCCAACAACATCCAGCATCTTTGTCAGTCAGTCTCCTGGGAGCAGATTTTCAAAAGAACTCACCACATTGGGTGCTGAGTCCGTTTGAAAATCTGATTCTTCTTTAGGAGCCTCTATGAGACCTGAGTGCTTTTGAAAAGCTGGCTGGAATTATGGGTGCACAGCCCTGGCCGCAGCCGTGGGGAGAGGGGGTGCACTGCCCTGGCTCCGGCCCCACCCCTGACAGCCCAAGTCATTGTCACAGAGGTCCAGTAAAGTCACGGAATCTGTGGCTTCTGTGACCTGCCTGACTAAATCGTATCTGTACCCATCAGCCTCCAGGACATTTCTGTTCCATCTCAAGTGTAAAAAACTCAGACTGGATGGTGCATTGCCAGACAGAATCCAGCAGAAGGGAGAGGTGACTAAGGGCTGGTTTATACGCAAACATATGCTGAAATAACTAAGTCAGTTTCAATTCATAACTTTTGTTATTGCCCTCAGCATGCTTAGAATACTAGATCTCTGCATTCAGATAATCACCATAATCAATCCTCATGCTTCAGCCAATCGCCTGCAGGGGTCAGGAAGGAAAATCTTCCGATATACAATTGGCCAGATGTATTCTGATTTTGTTGTTGGTTTTTCCCCGCCTTCCTCTGAAGCATCAGAGATTGGCCACAGCTGGGGATGGGACACTGGACATGGTGGACCAGTGCTCTGAGGTGAATCCTCTTAGACACCTGGCTAGTGTGTCTTGCTCACATGCTCTGAGTCAGACTAATCGCCAGATGGGGGCTCAGGAAGTAATCTCCACCCAGGTAAGATTGGAATGCTTCAACTACAGCATGGGTGTGGCTCGCCTGCTAGGATCACCTGGGCACATCTCAATGAATCAATTCCCTGCCATAGCAGGGGCCTTGGGGATTGGGGGCATCTCTGTCTCTCCTGTCCTCTGCCTGTGGTGCACAACAGTTTAGTCTCCTGAGGACTGAAATACTTCAGTCTAAATAAAGTCTTTGGGCTCAGTGTAGGGGCATTAGAGGTATATCTGGGTGAAATTCAACAGCTGGGGATATACAGGAGATCAGACTAGATATCGAATGGTCCCTTCTGGCCTTAAAGTGCAGGAAACCAGGACACATTCCAGAACTTAGGTCAGAAGCCTCAGAGTCCAGCACACATGGAACAGCCTCACGGCTGATGACGGCAGGATTGTCTCAGGTCCCGTATTGTGAGCTATTTCTCAAAAGTGATGAAACACAGACTGATGTTACCTGTGCATGACTGACAGTGCTGGATTTGGCCCATGAGGTGTGACACATGGTGCAGAGCCTAGAGGTTCAAATATTTTGCAAAAAGTTTGAATAAAAGTGAGTCACAGCAATGAAAATGTTCAAAAGGTTATGTTGGAATGCATATTATTTTCTTTGTATCAATGATTTTTTTTCAAACGAGCAATGAAAAATGGAAGTTCTATTAAAAGTTTACATCCTATGGTTTTTGCCACTTGAGATTCATACACAATATTAAGGTTTCAAACTCCTGTGAAACTGAATTCTTGAATGCAATCTTAACTAAAATGTGGCAACCAGCTTCCGCATATTTACAATGTTAATCAAGTTGCAAAGTCAAACACTTGAAAAAAAAGCCAGATTTAGAGATATCCCTGCATTTTTTAAATTTGCCCCCTGATGTGTCCATCCTGTGCACTGAATGAGACTGGGGTCTTGTGAAAAAATAGCATGTGATCATGTAATTGAGGATTGTTTTATAATCCACACCCACGCCGCACGCGGAGGCAGAACTGAGCTTGGGCTGGCAACAGTAAAACTGGCATGTCTTCACTTCTGAGTATTTTTGACTTTGCAAACTAACGAACGTTCTTGTCAATGTTGTTTTTATATGTAATTTCCTAGTGTTTTTTTTTAAAGGAGAAAAACTAAAATAAAATTATATGCAACTACAACAACCCCATCATCATCATCAGGGTTTGACATTGAACCGTCTACTACCACTTGTATTAACTGGCAGCACAGCGTGGATGGACCATTTGGTCCAGATGCTGGGTTGTGAGGAGGGCCGTCCAGCCCCCCCTGTCTCTATTCCATCCCAGAAGTTGGGGGAGTTCTTGCTCCATGTGGTGCCCCCTGAGGGGATGTGGACCATGGGCTAGGTCCAGGGGTGGGGCAAAACCAAGCAGCCCATAAGCATTTTCAATCCCCAAATAACCCAATTGCTCCCAAAACAGCAGCTTCTTGCATGCCCTTTTCCTGCAAATGAGCTAACAGGTCACTTAGGGCCTGATTTCCAGAGCACCCAGTGCTCCCCTTCCCTCCCAAGGGAGTGGCAAATGCTCAGCACCTCTGGGCACTCGCCCAGCCCACACATTCCTTCTCTTTTCCTGTGGGTGGCAGTGATGAGATTAACCCTTCTAGTCTGTAACCCTCATACAAGGACAAGAAAATTCCCCCTCAGAATAGCCTGGGTGGAAAATCCCTGAGCCAGAAGGTCCTCAGGATGAACATTTGATGCCTGGTCCTGTACCTCTTTGCAGGCCACTCTGCATGGCTGCATAGGGCGGTGGCAGTCCATGTCTGCGCCTTCCTTCCAGCAGGCCAGACAGGCTCATCTCCATAGCCTGGTGCCCACGGAAGGGAGAGGCTGGTGTCCTTGGTGCTCCCAGGGCAGCGCAGGGCTCCCTGTGCCTCCCAGCACAACTCGGCACCCCCAGCTCCACTCTGAGTCGGGGAAGCATGGGAGGAGGTGGGAGGCAGGGTCTGTGGGCATTACCCTAGAGGAAGAGGACTCTGCCTGGCTGCGCTGCCTCCTGCCCAGCTGCACATGGAGGAGCAGCCCTGGCTGCAGCAGGAGGGGAAGATGGTATCCAGGCTGGGAGGAAGCACTGGGGCCTTGGTAGGGCCTGGGCTGTGAGCAGCAGGGATGCAGGGGAGGCAGCTAGGCTCAGCAGGAAGCAGCCAAATTGTCAGTTGGGCATTGGAGAAGCAGGGATTTGGAAGGGATTTCCCTCAGAGAGCTGGCAACAGAGAGCCACCCATGGGGGCAGAACGGAATTGGTGGGACTCCAGCAAGAGGGGTGTGGCCCTGAGCCAGGGGCTGACGGGCATGGTTCTTAGCACAGTGAAGCACAGCTGATCCAGCCAGGCCAGCTGCACATTTCTAGGAAGAGCCAGGGCAGCCCACAGTGGACCCTCTGCTCCCTGCTTCCTTCCCCCTCTCCAAGGAGAGGTCCTCCCAACTCCCTCCGCCTTCCTGGAAAAGCAGCCACAGCTCTGCTCCCCACTCCAGGGTGACCAGATCTGCGGTCCGGGTGGGCGAAGGTGTTATCTCAAAGGGGAGCCAAGATAACTCTGTATGTATAATGGTGTAGGCATCAGGATCTAAAACAAGCCCCTTTTACTCAGAAGAGCAGAAGCAGGTAAGTGTATTGAGGGATAAATTACAACTAAGGGAAGGGGTAAACATGAATAACAGTAACTATAGAAAACACAAACCAGTAATACAGCAGCTTTACCAAGGAGCATAAAGCTCAGGCCCAAATACATAAACCACCCTGGCAATTAAACGTATAAAACCCCAACTAAGAGAACCCTGATTGTATCTCACTATATTCAGCACGTCTATGGTGGCCGTGAAGTCCAGGACCTACACTCTTTGGGTAATTGGAACCTGCGGAGGAGGAACACTAGAGAGTCCCTCAATGTTGATCGGGGATGGAAGAAGCAGACCGAGAACCCTCTGGTGTTGGCGTCTCCAGGAACAGGAGCAGGTAAGGTGGAATACTTCTTCCTTCTCTTCACTTCAGGAAAAGGTGGTATTCTCCGATGATGCACTAATGCCTCGAAGACCTGAACCGCGCACGCACAGCCACTAGGATGGACTGCGCCACTTGTCTGTGGTTACAGTTCTTTTATGCAGTCTGTTGCAGGAAAACATGGTATGGTCCCGGGAAAGGCGGGAAACAGTCGGAGGCAAAATGTTCTTGAGATCACCCAGTGGCAGGAAAAAACAGTTTGATCCAGTCATAACTAAGCCAGGATGACAGGGCACAAAGGGGTCATAAGATGGAGTTTACAAGATGTCAATACAGACTCCTTCTTGGATTGCTGCCATATCCTTACAAATTAATTATTAGGAAACATCACACATATCTTAATAAACCATTAACAAGATAACAAAATCACACCCAACAAAGGGGATGGAGCAGGCAGAGTTTCACATCTCATGATATTTGGTGATTGAGCTTCTAACCATCTCCTGCAGTTTGGTTGTGCATTTTTGCCCTAATTCAAAATGGCCCCACTCTCCCATTACTTTCAATGAGATTGAAGCCACAGGCTCCCCTAGGTGTTAGGTGGTCTAGGTTTTGCCTGGGGCAATGAGGTTGCCCTTAGTGAAGATGGCCACGGCTACCCATTGTTTCAAAGGGAGTGAAGCCAGGCCTCCTTCAGGAAAGATGGTTGCACCCTGGCTCTGTGGCTAGGGAACTGGAGATGAAACTTGAGGGGAAGCAGAGAATGGGGAGGGGGTGAGGAGAAAAGAGATTCAGGAGAGAGACCTAGAGGAAGAGGTAGGGCTGCCACCTCTACGGTACACAAATCCAGCACAGCCAGGATGTCCCATCACAGCAGTCAGCTGGCTCTGTGTACTGAGTGCCCAGCCAGATTTCTGAGGACAGCTACCTCAACAAAGGGGCAATCCTGGGAAAACTGGGACAAATGGCAACCTAGGGAGGAGACTACTGGGAACAGGAGGGAATCTGTCGGGTCCAGGGCATGTGGAAACAAGGGGGTGCAGAGAAATAAAGGTAGGGGGAGAGAGAGAATGTGACAGGTAGGAGACAGTGAAAGGAAACAACAAGAAGTCCGGTGGCACCTTAAAGACTAACAGATTTATTTGGGCATAAGCTTTCGTGGGTAAAAAACCTCACTTCTTCAGATGCATGAAATTACAGATGCAGGCATTATATAATGACACATGAAGAGAAGGGAGAACCTCATAAGTGGAGAACCAGTGTTCACATGGCCAATTTGATCAAGGTGGATGTAGTCCACTCCCAATAATAGATGAGGAGGTGTCAATTCCAGGAGGTAGGTTTAGGTTGGATATTAGGAAAAACTTTCACTAGGAGGGTGGTGAAGCACTGGAATGGGTTACCTAGGGAGGTGGTGGAATCTCCTTCCTTAGAGGTTTTTAAGGTCAGGCTTGACAAGGCCCTGGCTGGGATGATTTAGTTGGTGTTGGTCCTGCTTTGAGTAGGGGGTTGGAGTAGATGACCTTCTGAGGTCCCTTCCAACCCTGATATTCTATGATTCTAAAATGCCTCCCCACAGCTCCTCTTGCAGGGCAGAGACACATACACACAGAGGCTGTTCTTTCTCCCATTCTAAACATCCCCTGTGTCTATGCAAACCTGTGGGTCAATTTCTCTACCTCGATTGGGAAGGAGCTGTGATGGGGAGGTGCCTGAAGGCACTGGGAATGGGATGGGGAGACTTCCAGCCCTTCATCCACCCTAGCTGAAAGAAATTGAACAGGAGGTTGGGGACCTGTCTGACAAGAGTGGGAGCTCTGAGCCAGCCCTAGTGGACAGATGTCACCTTCTAAATATAATTTATTTAAATTCCTCCTCAATACCCATTTTTTCTGCAAGGACAGGAATTTGGTCATTAGTAGGCCAGCACTGCTCCCTACTATAGATTGCTAGCTTCTTGTGGCAGGAACTGGTTCTCTGTGGTTTGTAAGGCACTGTCAGTACTTACCAAGTAATAATTAATGATGAATCCTGTAATGAAACACAAGTGTCTGCGGTGGAGCTGTTCTCCCACAGCAGCCACAAAGGGTGACTCAGAAATGAATCTCCGACAGAAATCCAATAGTTCTGTATGTAGAGACTGTTTGTGGAAGACAGATAGTCCCTGTCTCCGTGGCCAAGGTTCTTTAGTAATATGGTGGAGCGACAGACTAATAGCTGAGTCATGTCCATGGGGGATAGCAGTTACCAGAGAGTAAACCTGGCTTAGAACAACGTTTCTCCAATGATGGAAAAACATTTGAAAAACCTTGAAACAGAGAAGGTCTGAAGATTGATTACAGTGGTCTTTAAAATGAATGTGACCGTGCTTAACCCTGCTGTGAAAGCTGAGCGGGACACAAAGAAGGAGCAAGTGAATATGTTGACTGCAAAGGGTTCTCTACCCTCTCTGCAGGCTTTGGCCAACCACAGAGGCATGTTCACGAACACCACTGGGATGTCCAGGAAAGCTGAATGATGCCTGGGTGCTGAGGAGACTGGGTGTTTACCGGCTGGGACAAGCCTTATTCCCTCCTAATGACACTGTTCTCAAAGGGGTGTCAATTAGGTTGTGATAATTGGGCCTACACATTTACCCTAACTGTGAACCAAAAAATCAATGAACCAAAATGGATGTGTTGGAAAGTAGGCCTAAATGGTAGACAAAATAATGAGAGGCTGGACTATTCCACCCATCACTCCCTTTTGGAGTCCAAAAGCTCTGTCTTTAAGGAGAAAAATTGGCTACTGAAGTGAGATTCACCATCATGGCTGCTGCCACGACTATCTCCTGGGACCCTGAACCTTCTTCATCAAAATCCTGAGAGATGTCCTCACCAGAGCGGGCCAGAGACAAGGAGCCAGATGACATCACCACCTCCACTGGCTCTGGCTAAATCCCGAGCACAACCTGGGATGTGAAACTTTGTCTGGCCCCTCCCCACCATGTCTCCTTATTTCTTTTCTTTCCTCTTTCTCCTCCATGTTTTCCTTCTATATAATAAGAGACTGCATCTTTTGTGAGCCTGTGACCAGGAAGATGCAGCTAAAAGCTATTCTCTAAGCAGCACAGTGCTGCTGTCCCACATTGCCAGGTGTTTTTCCAGCAGTGAGGTTGCAAGTGATGATCAGCAGCAGAGGGAGAAGCTGCATTTTCTATCTTTGCTGTTCTTGTCTCTCCCCTTGTGTGTGTTTTATTTTGTCTTCTTAGGAAATGGGATTGGACATTAACAATATCCCTCAGCCCATTTCAACTAACTTCTCTTTCCCTGAAAAGGACAGTTATTACCATCTTTGATACCATTTAAAAGACTCAAAGAAGGATTTTTTTCCTTCTTAAAACTCTCTAGCTAATGAAAAAGGGAATAAGAGACATGAAAATGAAAAGCCTTAATTACTTACTTCTACCTTACATTTCAAATGCTTGAATAGTT
This sequence comes from Platysternon megacephalum, assembly GCA_003942145.1. Lineage (NCBI taxonomy): Eukaryota > Metazoa > Chordata > Testudines > Platysternidae > Platysternon > Platysternon megacephalum. The sequence continues at coordinate 628,844 of QXTE01000405.1, forward strand.
TTTCCTTCTTTTTCTGGACCTTTAATAAAAGGTTTACATGATTTTTAGTGGTGTGTTTGTCTGATCCCAAGCAGGCTGAGGTCTCTGCATACCAAACTCAAAACCTTGTTTAAAACTGTCTAATATTGGACAGTGACTAGGTTATGGTTGCACCATTGACTCTTTGGGCTCCTATACTCTATCTGAATTAATACAATGGTGCCTGCTACTATTTTAGGAGACCCCAGAGGTGAAAGTAAGCCAGTCCAGTCCGGTACGGCATACCAGCAAGAGCCAGTACGCCGTGCCGGATTGGACCGGCTTCCGCAGCGGTGATTTAAAGGGCCCAGGGCTCCAGCCGCTGCAGGGAGCCCCGGGCCCTTTAAATCCCTGCTGGAGCTCCGGCAGCCAGGCTCGGGCGGGGATTTAAAGGGCCCGGTGCTCCGGCCGCTGTGGGGAGCCCCGGGACCTTTAATTCGCCCCTGAGCCCTGGGGCTCCCAGCCGCCTCTGCAGCTGGTAGCTCCGGGATGATTTAAAAGCCCTGGGGCTCCCAGCCACAGCCGGAGCCCCAGGGCCTTTAAACCTTGAAAGCCCCCCGCCTCTTCCGGTCGAGGCCCCGCCTCTTCCGGTTGAGGCCCCGCCCCCACTCAGGACTCCGGCGTACCAGTAAGTCCTTTAAGCTATTTTCACCCCTGGAAGACCCCATCTATCCATCCTTCCATGGCTCACAAAACCATATGCTGCCTCAGAGGTCCTGGCAAAAGCAGGTTCAGTTACATGCTTAGCAGTCACAGGATGGTGGTGGTGTGCGCATTTGCCAGGGTCAAAGCAAGTTGGTGCTGCCTACAGAACTGTTTGCATGCCAGTGTGGAAAATACCATCCGTATGATTGTGTCCTGATGTGGCCTGCACAGCGTCTGTGAGGCTAAAGGCGAATGTTTTTGCATGCAGCTGTCTCAATACACTGCAGATTTGGAAGCCCAGTTCAGGACACAAGGAAGTGCCCCTGTCATCACTGGGGCAAGGGGAATAAGGGATGTCTAGTGTGCTGACGTCTTTGTAATGCAGGGTGATGTGGATGAGGAGATGTGTGGCTATAATGAAGGTCTGTAATTCTGCCGTGGTTTGAACTGTTTTAATCAATTTTTACTACTGTTAGTTTGTCATGGGTGTTATGTGATTACTAACCTGTGTAAATGTCTAAAAAGAGTAAACAGGACAATGTGGGTACTTATAGGCCTGGGCAAGATAAGCGAGCAGCTGATATAGGACTCGATTAATAAAGAATTAAAGGAGGTCAATATAATTAATATCAATCAACATGAGTCTATGCAAAATAGATCTTGCAAACTAACTTGATATCTTTTTTGATAATATTACAAGTTTGGCTGATAAAAATAACAGTATTGAAGTAATATACTTAGACTTCTGCACAGCATTTGACTTGGTATCATGCAACATTTTGATTAAGAAACTAGAATGACAAAATTAATATGGCACACATTATATGGATTAAAAACTGGCTAACTGACAGATCTCAACTTTTAATTTTACATGGGGAATCATAATCAAGTGGGTGTGTTTCTAGTGGGCTCTCCCAGGGATTGGTTCCTGGCCCTAGCTACTTAATTTTATCAATGACCAGGAAGAAAATATAAAACTATCGCTGATAAAATCTGTGGGTGACACAAAGATTGGGAGAGTGGTGTTGTAATAACTTTGCTCTTGTGCCTTTAATAATGAATGCAGCAGAGCTGAGGCATGGTAAGTTCTGAGACCCAGCATGCTGATTTGGTGAAAGTTCTAGTTTACCGTGTCCTTAAACAGCTGAATTGTTCCTCTATGACAGGTGACGAGTCACTACATTTACCTTATGTCTGTTAGAGGGTGAATGTTTTCTCAAAGACAAAGGGCAAGCCAGGTGTCAAAAAAGGTGATGGGCCATCACGTATCAAGTGGCCATTCTTTGTCAAGAAACGGGGGAAGGGACAAAGAGATCTGTATCTTAGCAAAGAAACAGCACGAGGTCTCCTTCCTCCACCAGACCCTGGTCTCTTGGGTCTCAGCTGGAAATGCATTTCAAAGAAGGACTGAAACTATAAAAAGGAGGGGCAAACAACCCAAGAGACCCTCCACCTCCTGGCCCATCTCATTCTCCGCACCTGAGAAGACAAAGGAACCAGCCATTGGACTCTGGGGGAAGGGTCCTGACCTAAATAATTTGGTTAGTGATGCTGTTGGAAGCATGTGGTGAGAAACTTTGCTTTGAATCTGATATAGTTTGTTAAATTGGGCACTAAACTGGGCCTACACCTTTACCCAAATTGTGAGAAGCGAGTGAAAGTTCATAAAATGGTCACAGAAACCTGTAACAATGAATGTTGATGGAAAAAAAGTAAAAAAGGGAGACAGAAGGACTGAATTAGTCTAAACAAAAAGGCCTCCTCTTATAACTCAAAGCCTGTGTTAAGATCATGCTTGGTAAACAAGAGATGAGGGGGAATGCAAATCAATGGACCAAAATTGATGTGTTGTAATAAATTAGGTCTATTTGGTGGATAAAATAATGAAGGGATAGGCTATTTCACCCAAAGCTCTCTTCTGGGGTCTTTAAAAGACAAAACCATGGGTGTGTGTGGGGAAAATGGCTGCAGGCTCTCTCTCTGCAACTGCTGACCAGGAGATGGGTGGACTAGAAGGAACAAGCTTCATCATTATGGCTGCCACACTAACCCTTCTTGGGATCCACTGTGACACCACTGGGTCTTTGTCATCCTGACCCTGAGAGATGTTCTGATTGGATCAGGCCAGAGAGAGGGACCCAAATGACATTGCCACTTTCATCAGCTTGGCTAAATCCCAAATACCTCTTAGGAGGTGAGATTTTTGTCTCTTACACTCAGACACCTGCCCACCCTTCTCCATGTGTCTTTCCCACCTTATTTTTTTCTACCACTCTCTGTCATGGGGTGCAGCCCTCACCGCTGGACTGGCACCTTCTCCTGGCTGCTCTGGGGATTAGCTCAAGGCCAATGCTGCCCTCCGCAGTCTGCACACCATCACTCTGTCTCTGCTTCCACCTATGGCCTCTCTCTTGACTTTTGGAATCGCAGCACCCTCTTAGCGACTCAGCCCTCCCACTAGGTCACCCTCCATGTTCCCCCCTTCCAGGGGAGGTGTGCATATCACAGCCCTACTGTCCAGCCACTTCCCCAGTGGTGAGGACCGGGGGGACCACTACTCCAAGTCCCAGCCCAGGGATCCTGTAAATAGCAGCCTCCTGCTGCGCCTCTTTAACATCTCTATTTCCCTGGGCCATTTCCCCACTGCCCCAGCACCTTCTTTTCACTCATCTTAGTACCCTCAGCTGCTCAGTCCCTCAGCCAGCCAGGAGCTCCCTCCTGTTCTCCTGGTCCCTGCTAGCAGCTGCTCTGTCCAAGGTAGTTACAGGTCTCTCAGCCCTCCAGGGACACAGTTTTCACTCCCAGCAGCAACTGACTACCTCTGGCCCAGCAGCCCTTTTTATGTGAGCCTGCTGGGCCCTGATTGGCTGCTCCTCACAGCCTCTCTTCTATTGGCTGCTTCCCACACAGCCTCCCTAGGGCTCTATTAACCCCTTTTATGCCAGTGTGAGGTAAACACCGCATCATACTCTCCTATTGCCTTCAATCTAATAAGAGTCTGGCTTAGCTGTCCAAGACTATATTTTGCAACTATGGTGTAAGTCCGTGACTAGAGAGGCAACTAAAAGCACTGCCCTAAACAGCCTGATTCTGGTACAAGTTTGGCAGGTCTCAGGGTGGCTGATTGGACCATGGGCTGGGCCTGTGTTTCTCCAACAGTGAGGCTGCAAGTGACAGTCAACTCCAGAGACAGACGCTGCCCTTTCTATCTTTGCTGTTCTCTTCTTTCCTCTTTTAGAACATAGAACATAAGAACGGCCATACTGTGTCAGACCACAGGTCCATCTAGCCCAGTATCCTGTCTTCCGACAGTGATCAATGCCAGGTGCCCCAGAGGAATGAACAGAATAGGTAATCATCGAGTGATCCATCCCCTGTGTGTGCTTGTGTGTGTTTGTCTTGTATTCTGAGAAATGGGATTAGACTGTAACAACAGCAGCAACACTGACAGCTGCAGCCCATCTCAACTAATTTCCCCTCATTTTCCCCAAAAGGACAGTAAATACAATTTTTCATACTAAGAACTGCCACATAGGGGGGTGGGTGGGAAGGGAAAGGAAGGGAGGGTTCCTTTTAAAGACTTTCTCCAGCTAAGGGATCATGGGTTAGTGTTAAAATGACAACCTTATTTAATACTTTACATGGCAAATGCTAATTGTTTTCCTTCTTGTTCTATATCCTTAATAAAGGGTTATTAAGATTTTGAATGGTGGGTTTGCCAGGGGACTAAGCAGACTGAGGTCTATGTACTTGGAACCCTGAACCATGTTTAAAACCATGACTAGTGTACAGCGATCCTTGGACCCAGGGAGCGGCATGCAGATAAGAAATCAGAAGCAGGGCTTCACTTCCGCACCGAGCTGCCCTGACACACGCAGAACCAGAGGACACATCTGGGAGGGGGCTGCAGATGGTGCTTCTTCCCACAGCCTGCAAGGTAAGTGACAGGCTTTCCCTGGGCTCTTTCCATCTCCCTCCCCCACAGAGGAGAGCTGGGGAGCTGAGATCGGGGGGGAGGCAGGGGGCAGAATCTCTCTGAAGTGCAGCTTTCTGGGTGGGAGGCAGATTGAAAGTGAATGTGAGGGGCTGGGCAGGAGCAGGCAGTGCAGTCTGTGACGCTGCAGCAGGGCTTTTCAATCCTCTGCCAAGGAGTCTGAGATATTTACATGAACTCAGCGAAGGAGGTCAGAAAACAGGCCTGAGTCAGCCCCCTGAGGGCTCTCTGAAGGGGACAGGGGACCAGGACTACACCCAGCCCTGATGTACACAGGTGGAGCTGCACTGAAATCCAGGTGAATTGCACCTGTTGATGCCAGGGCTCACTTTGCCCTTGTCCCATGAAGTCTGAAGAGTCTGCAGAGCTGTCTGAACAACCCCGAGATTTTTTTTCATTTTGGTTGCTCTGAGTTGTCCCTCCAGAGTGGGCTGTCATCTGCTGAGCCAGTTCACATGCACACGGGGACTGTGCTGGGCCTGGTTCCTGAAGTGCAGAGAAAATCTATGTGGGGAGAGCAGGTTACAACAGGGAAACCCCTGTGCAAATCATCTTTCCATGCCCTATGGCACAAACTGGGATGATCTAGCCCCTGGGGTTTTTCTCTAGCATTTGGAAAACAAAACACGATGCCCCCCAAAGTCCTGAGCTCTGGAAGTTTTCTCAGAGACAGAGGGATTCACTCCCAGAACTGCGGAGGTGCACTGCAGGAGGAGACGGCAAAGGGGCTGCACAAGGTCCAAGTGCGGAGTGAGGAACTGCAGGAAAAGCAGAAATGGTGGGAAAAGAGCAACCTGCTGGGCTTGCTTCCCCACCGATGTAAATCAGGAGTAACATCACTGGAGGGAACAGAGTTAAACTGGGGTNAGAGTGAGGAACTGCAGGAAAAGCAGAAATGGTGGGAAAAGAGCAACCTGCTAGGTTTGCTTCTGTAACCCTTCTGCCCATCTGAGTTGGCAGCAACAAGGGCCGGGTTCAGTATCTAGGGGTTCTGTTTCAACACCACAATGCAAAACCGGCTCGAGCCCCCACCCAGTGACCTGGGANGTAAAACCAGGGTGAGAGACGACACCAGCCGTGTGGGGGTGCGGGCTAGAAAGGAATTTTGGATAACAAGGAGCATTTAGCCCAGGGCTGCTGCCAGCATTGGCACCAGGACAGAGTGGAGGTGCTTTTCAGGCTATCAGGAGCTGGTTCGGCCCCCAGGATAGGTTAAGGTAGCCCTGAGGTACTACCGTAAATTGCACCATGGTTGCAATGGCCCCTCTGTGCTTTCTCCTCCACATACTGCCCACGTGCCATTCTGCCCCAGCCTGCCCTGGAGCATCCCTTGTGCTGGGGCCTCCTGCCCCTGGGCTGCAGGGCAACAGCCCATGAACTGGGCCTAATAAACCTGATTCTCCTTTGCCTTGTTCCGTGTATATCTTACACCCGTGCATAATGAGCGTAAACTCAGAATTCTCCTATGACACATGCACCTGGGAAGCATTTGCACCCACTATACACGTGTACACAGCTGTGGCAGGGGAAACCAGGCCCAGTTTATCACTTGTTCACAACAGAGATGATCACAGGTACCAGGAACTTAGTCCTCCCCTGGTGTAAGTATGATGGTCGCCATGTTGGCCAACACACCAAGGACTGAAGCAGGGACATCCAGAGCTAAAAGCATGACCAAGTACAGGTCCAAAGTGCTGTAGCTGGGGCCTGTAACACCTCGTATCCTTTGAAGATCAGCACAGCAGGGACTTGTGATACACACTCATCACTGGATTACAGGAGCCCAGGGAAGTGCATGGAGTGACACTTGGATAGATTTGACCATTGATTTCGAGCAAATGAAAGGGAATGACAGGGAATGGAAACATGTTCTATTTAGGATGGACCATTTAATATAAAGCATTCTCTAGACCACAGTTCTCCACTCAAATCCTGATGCAGTCAGAACCCACTTTGATTTAACAAAGTTATCTTGCCAGAAGGACATCTCGTTTGCAAAGGTGGAACGTTGGCCCCCTCAGGGACTGGTTGACTCAAGCACTTTGGAGCCTTTCACCTGCAGGTTTCCAGTTTGATTCCTACCCAGCACAGCTAGGATTAAAAGTTATTCCCATCTAATGGCTGTCTGGGGGCCTGGAGACGAGTTTGGTGGGTCCAAATTCCAGCTCCCACATCAAGGTGCTTAGCATTGGATTGTGAGATGTACCTGCACTAGCTTTGATCGAGCTAGCATGCTAAAAACAGCAGTGTAGCTGCAGTGGCACAGGCTAGCTACCCAGGAACATACCTAGGGGCTCAGACAGGATGTACTCAGATGCCACCCTCAGATCACTGGTTGCACTTCTAGTTTTAGTGCACTAGCTCGCTCAGGGCTAGCACATGTAGGTCTACCCAAGCTGGACATTACACCTCCTGCTGCAGTGCAGACATACCCTGTATCTTCCTATGTGTTTGTACAGTGCCCAGCACAATGAGGTCCCAATCGTGGGTGGGTCCTTTAATGAGAGCTCCTGCAGCAACAGCTGAAAGCTAGTGCTGTATCCCGAATGGACTGTACAGCACCAGAATGCCCCCGCCGGGGCGACCTCACACGCAGGTGTAAGATCACGTTGTGTGGAAGGTGCTATTTTGTTCCACAAAATGGCACCCTCCATGCAGCGTGACCTCGCATGTGTGTTGAGTGCAAGGACATGTTGTGCAGAGGATGCCATTGTGTGAGCAAAATGGCAGCCTCCATGCGGCAAAAGTGCCGGAATGCCGTTCTGGCACATTCCGGCTCCATCTCCCCTGCGGCTGAAACTGCCTAAGTGTGAGAGTTGCCTGCACTAGGTGTCACACCCAGTGGGGCTGGTGGGAGACGGTCAGCAATCCGCAGACAGACCAAACCCCATGATGTCATCTTTTTTTATTCCATCAAGTCTGAGCCAATCTTATAGGTTTTGAACTTTTGGGGTTAGCAATACTGCGATTCGTAGAGCTTCGTAGAGCTCTCTGAGGTTTGTGAATGAGAATCCCGGGATAGATGCTGAGTGTTATTAAAGTAGAGACAGGAGCCCTTTATGGAGGGCATCAACCGTCTTCATAGATTTCTCCGAAGACGTAAAACACTAAGAACAAAATGTGAGACTGTCTCAGCTGTAGAGCGAAATGATCTCCCTGCCTCTGTCTGATGTACATTTTCCTCTCCGTAAACTTTCCAGAGAGACAACGGCGCAGAGGGAATAAAATGGCTTCCAAACAAAGGCCTGTGGTGACTGAAGGTGAGTGTGACTGGTGGGCGTATCTCATTATTAATCAAGAATTAAAGGAAAGTAATATAATTAATATCAATCAACACGGGTTTATGCAAAATAGATCCTGTCAACCTAACTTGATATCTTTTTTGATGAGATTACAAGTTTGGTTGATAAAGGTAATAGTGGTGATGTAATATAATTAGACTTCTGTAAGGTGTTTGACTTGGTACCTCATGATATTTTGATTAAAAAACTAGAAAGATATAAAATTAACATGGCACACAGTTAATGGCTTAAGAACTGGCTAACTGATAGGTCTCAACATGTGGTTGTAAGTGGGGAATCATTGAGCTTCTGTGTTTCTAATGGGGTCCCGCAGGGATCAGTTCTTGGCCCTACGCTAACTGACAGTTTTATCAATGACCTGGAAGAAAATATAAAATCATCATTGATAAAGTTTGCAGATGAAACAAAAATTGGGGGAGTGATAAATAACGAAGAGGACACAGAGCATGGTAAGCTTGGTGCAAGCAAACAATATGCATTTTAACATGGCTAAATGTATACATATTGGAACAAAGAATGTAGGTTGTACTTACAGGATGAGGGACTATTCCCTGGGAAGCATGCGTCTGACGAAGTGGGTATTCACCCATGAAAGCTTATGCTCCAATACATCTGTTAGTTTTAAAGGTGCCACAAGACTCTTTGTTGCTTTTTACAGATCCAGACTAACACGGCTCCCCCTCTGATTCTTGACTCCCTGGGAAGCAGTGACTTTGAAAAAGATTTGGGGGATCACGGTGGATAATCAGCTGAACACGAGCTCCCAGTGGGATGGTGTGGCACAAAGGGCTAATGCGATCCTGGGATGCATAAACAGGAGAATCTCGAGTAAGAGTAGAGAGGTTATGTTATCTCTATAGTTGGCATTGGTATGACCAGTGCTGTATTCCTGTGTCCAGCTCTGGTATCCACAATTCAGGAAGGATGTTGATAAATTTGAGAGGATTCAGAGAAGAGTCATGAGAATGATTACAGGATTAGAAAACAGGTCTGATAGTAAAGTATCAGAGGGGTAGCCGTGTTAGTCTGTATCGACAAAAACAACGAGGAGTCTGGTGGCACCTTAAAGACTAACAGATTTATTTGGGCATAAGCTTTCATGGGTAAAAAACCCACTTCTTCAGATGCATGGAGTGAAAATTACAGACACAGGCCTAAATATACTGGCACATGAAGAGAAGGGAGTTACCTTACAAGTGGAGAACCAGTGATGACAAGGCCAATTCAGTCAGGGAGGATGTGGTCCACTCCCAATAATTAATTAGGAGGTGTCAATACCAAGAGAGGGAAAATTGCTTTTGTAGGTCTGATAGTGATTTACTCAAGGAGCTCAATCTATTTAGTTTAACAAAGAGAAGGTGAAGGGGTGACTTCATCATAGTCTATAAGTATCTACATGGGGAGCAGATATTTAATAATGGGCTCTTCAGTCTAGCAGAGAAAGGTCTAACATGATCCAATGGCTGGAAGTTGAAGCTAGACCAATTCAGACTGGAAATAAGGCGCGCATTTTAACAGTGAGAGTAATTAACCACTGGAACAACTTACCATGGGCTGTGGTGGATTCTCCATCTCTGACAGTTGTAAATGAAGACTGGATGTTTTTGTGCTCTAAGAATTATTTGGGGGAATTCTGTGGCCTGCATCGTACCGGAGGGCAGACTGGATCATCACAGTGCTCCCGTCTGGCCTTGGAATCATGAACAAAGCGGCGCTGCTCCTTCAATAGAGCTCAGCCCCACTGCCATAGCCCCTGCCCCTTTCCTTATAGCGCTCCCTCCTAAGGGACTATGCCTAAGGGTGCAGAATGCAGCAGCCCATCTCTTAGGCAATGCTCCTTGGTGGGAGCATGTTTTACTCGTGCTCTGATCTGCTCTGGCTACTGATTGGTTTGTGATTGAATAATGTAAGGTGCTGGATTTGATGTGTGAACTCCTAGACCTTGGGACCTTGCTGCTTGAAGGACCCCCTTTCTCCTTGTACCAGATTGGCACAGCTGTGATAGGCAGAGGCACCTGAGCTGGTCCCCCTTGGCCCTCCGCTGCAAGAAACATCTATTTACATGGGGCGTGGGGGAGGGACGCCTTTGTGAAAAACCAGGGGGCAGAAGGGAGTTTGGTGCTCAGTGGGCGATCTCATGTTGATTTCAGAATATCTGGTTGGGGCCACTACGAGTATTATTTATTATTAAGGCTAAGATTTGTCATGGATATTTTTAGTAAAAGTCACGGACAGGTGACGGGCAATAAAGAAGAATTCACGGAAGCCCGTGACCTGTCACTGACTTTTACTAAAAATATCCATGATAAAATGGGAAGGGACTGGGCAGCTGTGGGGTGGCTGGGGAGCTCTGGGGCCCCCACCACCTGTGGGGGCTCAGAGCTCCAGGGTTCCCTTGCCCCCCATGGCGGAGGGGTGCTTGGGGAGCTCCAGGAATCCCCCTGCCTCCGCCACAGTAGGGAGCTGTGAGGATCCCTCTGCCCCACGGCAGCAGTGGGGAGCTGCCGGGATTGCCCTGCTCGATGGCAGCAGTGGTGGGGAGCTGCAGGGATCCTCTGCCCCACGGTGGTGGCGTGGAGGTGCCAGGGTCCCCCTGCCACCGCAGCTGGAGGGGAGCTGCGAGGATCCCTCTGTCCCCCGCAGTGGTCGGGAGATGCAGGGTACCACTGCTGCCCAGGACAGCTGGGAGCTTGGGGGCACTGCAGCCTCAGGCAGCGGGGGTACCTCACAGCTCCCTGCTGCTGCAGGAGGCAGCAGGACACTGCAGCTCCCAGCCACCAGGGCTGAAGTCATAGAGGTCTTTGGAAGTCGTGGATTCCGTGACTTCGGTGACCTCCGTGACAAACTTGTAGTCTTATTTATTATCTGTATTACTGCAGCACCTAGGAGCCCCAGTCATGGATCCCCAGCCCGTTGTGCTAGGTGCTGTACAAACTACAGCCTTAGCTACGAGCCACTTCTAAGCTTTTTTATAAATCGAATAGTCTAATCTGGGCAAAGGCTGGGAGGAGAGTATCTGTGAGCTCCCCACAGCTTGTGCTCCTGCTCCACTCCCTACTGCATCACCCGCTGTGACCACAGAGGAGTGTGGCTGATGGGCTCCTCTCTTTATGGACCAAGGAGCACTCTGCGATTAGAGATCATAGAACGGGCACGGGTCCATACCAGTCAGTATGTGCCACAGTCAGGACCGGCTCTAGGTACCAGCAAACCAAGCACGTGCTTGGGGCGGCACAATTCCAGGGGCAGCATTCCAGGTGGGTTTTTTTGCTTCGTCAATTGCGCTCTCGGATGTGTTTTGGTTTTTTTTTGCTTGGGGCGGCAAAAAACCTAGAGCTGGCCCTGGCCACAGTGTCTAAGTGCTGGTCTTCTCCACAGATGACGTTAAAGCCTTCAGCAAACACATGGATAATTATAGCCCTTGGGAGCTGATGAAGCTGAGCGAGCACTTCCGCCCCGACATGGTCTATGTCATAGAGAATGACATTCCCATTGTGCTGCAGGAACTCACCAGCAGACGCATCATCACTGCTCAGCAGGCCCAGGTACAGTGCCCTCCATATAACAATGGACCCCCAGCTAAAGCTGCCTGAGCTGACATTCCAATTTCCCTAGAGAAAACTTGTCCTTGGATATCAGGGCAGATAGGGTTTGTGAACACAGGGTTGTCTTTTTCCAGGGCAGAAGAGAGTCTAGAGCTACTGATAGCAATATATAGGGTGACCAGATAGCAAATGTGAAAAATCGGGACAGGGGTTGGGGATAATAGGAGCCTATATAAGAAAAAGACCCCAAAATCAGGACTGTCCCTATAAAATCGGGACATCTGGTCACCCTAGCCATATATGCATTCTGCAGAAAAGGACCTAGGGGTTACAGTGGACGAGAAGCTGGATATGAGTCAACAGTGTGCCCTTGTTGCCAAGTAGGCTAACGGCATTTTGGGCTGTATAAGTAGGGGCATTGCCAGCAGATCGAGGGATCGTTCCCCTCTATTCGGCATTGCTGAGGCCTCACCTGGAGTACTGTGTCCAGTTTTGGGCCCCACACTACAAGAAGGATGTGGAAAAATTGGAAAGAGTCCAGCGGAGGGCAACAAAAATGATTAGGGGGCTGGAGCACATGACTTATGAGGAAAGGCTGAGGGAACTGGGATTATTTAGTCTGCAGAAGAGAAGAACGAGGGGGGATTTGATAGCTGCTTTCAACTACTTGAAAGGGGGTTCCAAAGAGGATGGATCTAGACTGTTCTCAGTGGTACCAGATGACAGAACAAGGAGCAATGGTCTCAAGTTGCAATGGGGGAGGTTGGATATTAGGAAAAACTTTTTCACTAGGAGGGTGGTGAAGCACTGGAATGGGCTACCTAGGGAGGTGGTGGAATCTCCTTCCTTAGAGGTTTTTACGGTCAGGTTTGACAAGGTCCTGGCTGGGATGATTTAGTTGGGGACTGGTCCTGCTTTGAGCAGGGGGTTGGACTAGATGACCTCCTGAGGTCCCTTCGAACCCTGATATTTTATGATTCTATGATAATAACAGGCTCCAGGAACTTCTGCTTGGTTTATTCTGAGCATGCTCACATGGACTAAGCATGCTCAGTAACACTACTGCCCTCACTCTGCTCCCTCCCCTGCCCCCCACTATCGGCAGGTGTGGGCAGTTGTTGGCTGTGTGTGTGCTCTCTCTGCGTGCTGCACTGGCTCTGGACAGCTAGCCCGTACAGCAGGCTCCGATTGAACTGCCCAATAACCACAGACCCGTTAGAAGCGAAGGCACCCGGCCAGGTTTATTGTCGACAAAGCACAGTACTAGTGCCCTATACTTGCTACAAGTACACTTATGACATGTATTCCTGTGACAATGGATGCAGCTCAGTCAGTGGCAGGACTTTCCACTGCCCCCTAGGCCAGCCAAAGACACTCTCTCTGAGAGACCTCTTTATACACCGATACAAACAAACTATGTATTGCCCCTCTGACAAAGTTAGTTACTGCCCCCTAAGGTGGTTTGTTACCACCTTGTACTTGTTGGTTTGATCAAAACAGCTCTATCCATCACACCGGGGGTCAGTGTGTCCTTGTATCAGCTTCGAGGTGTATTTGTATCATCCTTCGTATCGGGGTGTTCTGGTGCCACTCTTCTGGAATGTGTTTGCGTGAGTGTCCTGTGCCTAGCACTTCTCAGGAATGTGTGTTTTTTTGCAATACCAGCCCTGTTCTTGACAGGTTTGTGAGCCTGCACGCAGGCAGAGCCTGACTTCTGCTCATAGCCTGTCTCTTGCTAACTTTGCTTTATATTAGGAAGGCCTGACCACTACTTTAGTTCAGGTCTCAGGCCCCATACTGGGCTCTGATACAAGGCCTTGTGTCTCAGGCTCCCTTTCAACTACAGCAGGCATGGGTCGGCTCTGTCTCTGCATGCAAGAGTTGTTTTCTGAAAGAGAAACAATCCAATAATTCCCTTCCATTAATTATAATTCCTGAGGAGGCCACTAGGGGGCTTTGTAAGAGTAGGATCCCTACCCCACACCTCTCCTAGCAATGGAAATGCTTCAGTGTCCCCAATCTCTGTTGATTTGAGGAGTGAGAGCTGGGGGTGGTCTATCAATGTCACATGCAGCCTTTACTCCTCCACCAGGTCACTCAGCTATGACAGAGCCTTTTGTTGCCCTTATAATCATGGCCCAACTGCCCAAATGGTCACTTTTAGGAAGTAGCCCTTGGCCATAGGATGTTATGGGCCACTGATAAGGCCTCAAGTGGAGTACTGGGTCCAGTTCCGGGTACGACACATTGGGAAATATGTGGACAAATTGGAGACAGTTAAGAGGAGAGCAACAAAAATAATTAAAGGTCTAGAAACCATGACCTACTGGGAAAGATTTTTTAAAAAGGGTTTGTTTAGTCTGGAGAAGAGAAGACTGAGGGGGGACATGATAACAGTCTTCAAGTATGTAAAAGGTTGTTGTAAAGAGGAGGGTGATAAACTGTTCTCCTTAACCTCTGAGGATAAGACAAGAAGCAATAGGCTTAAATTGCAGCAACGGAGGTTTAGGTTGGATGTTAGGAAAACTTCCTAACTGTCAGAGTGGTTTAAGCACTGGAACAAATTACCTAGGGAGGTTGTGGAATCTTCATGATTGGAGGTGTTTAAGAACAGGTTAGACAAACACCTGTCAGGGAAGTTTTAAATAATACTGAGCCCTGCGTCAGAGACTGGACTAGATGATCTATCTAGGTCCCTTCCTGTCCTTCATATCCATGATTCTGGTCTACACTACAATTTTAGGTCGAATTTAGCAGCGTTGCCTCGATTTAAGCCTGGACCCGTTCACACGACGAAGCCCTTATTTCCGACTTAAAGGGCTCTTTAAATCGGTTTCTTTAAACCACCTCCGACGAGGGGATTAGCGCTGAAATCGGTTTTGCCATTTCGAATGTGGGTTAGTGTGGCCGCAATTCGACGGTATTGGCCTCCGGGAACTATCCCACAGTGCACCATTGTGACCGCTCTGGACATCAATCTGAACTCGGATGCACTGGCCAGGTAGACAGGAAAAGCCCCGCGAACGTTTGAATTTCATTTCCTGTTTGCCCAGCGTGGAGAGCACAGGTGACCACGCAGAGCTCATCAGCACAGGTAACCATGATGGAGTCCCAGGATCGCAGAAGAGCTCCAGCATGGACCGAACGGGAGGTACGGGATCTGATCGCCATATGGGGAGACGAATCCGTGCTAGCGGAACTCCGTAGCAGTAAAAGAAATGCAAAAACATTTGAAAAAGTATCAAAGGGCATGAAGGACAGAGGCCATAACAGGGATGCACAGCAGTGCCGCGTGAAAATTAAGGAGCTAAGGCAAGCCTACCAGAAAACCAGAGAGGCAAACGGAAGGTCCGGGGCACAGCCGCAGACATGCCGCTTCTACGCCGAGCTGCATGCCATGCTAGGGGGTGCAGCCACCACTATCCCAACCCTGTGCTATGACTCCGTCAATGGAGACTCACGCAACACAGAAGCGGGTTCTGGGGACGAGGAAGACGATGATGATGAACAGACGGGAGATGGCTCACAGCAAGGAGGCAGAGAAACCGTTTTCCCCAACAGCCAGGATCTGTTTATCACCCTGGACCTGGAGCCAGTAAACCCCGAACCCACCGAATCCCAAAGCGTGCTCGCAGACCCCGGAGAAGGGACCTCTGGTGAGTGTACCTTTGTAAATATTACACATGGTTTAAAAGCAAGCGTGTTTAATGATTAATTTGCCCTGGCATTCACGGCCAGGACAGCTACTGGAAAAGTCTGTTAACGTGTATGGGGATGGAGCGGAAATCCTCCAGGGACATCTCCAGAAAGCTCTCCTGGATGTACTCCCAAAGCCTTTGCAAAAGGTTTCTGGGGAGGGCTGCCTTATTCCGTCCGCCATGGTAGGACACTTTACCACGCCAGGCCAGTAGCACGTAGTCTGGAATCATTGCATAGCAAAGCATGGCAGCGTATGGTCCCGGTGTTTGCTGGCATTCAGACAACATCCATTCCTTATCTCTCTGTGTTATCCTCAGGAGAGTGATATCATTCATGGTCACCTGGTTGAAATAGGGTGCTTTTATTAAGGGGACATTCAGAGTGCCCGTTCCTGCTCGGCTGAACAGAAATGTTCCCCACTGTTAGCCACGCGGTGGGGGGAGGGGTGAAGTGATCATCCCAGGGAATTGGGTGTGTGTGGGGGGGGGGGGGGGGGTTAGTTGGGTTTGTGCTGCACGTTAACCCGGCAACCGCATCCCTCCCTCCTTTTAAATTGCCATACCATTTTAAATGGCCAACCCAACGGCTGCTTGGTATGGAAAATGAGGGTGCTGCTGTTTGAAACCATTCCCACATGTTATTAAGGTTAAAGAAGCCAAAAGACTGTGGCTTACCATGGCTGCCTGCAAGCCGAATTCTGTTGCCTGGCCCTGCGTGAGTGATCTCTCACACCAAATCGGCAGACCCTCAATATAAATAGAGGCAAAATACGACCTTGTAACGAAAGCATTTGTGCTATGTAATGTGAACAGCAAGGTTTAACGGGAAAGAGTGATCCTATTGTTCTCTAAAATGTGTCTTTTTAACTACCTATCTCCCTTTTCCCCCACCAGCTGCAAATGTTTCTCCTTCGCAGAGGCTAGTGAAGATTAGAAGGAGGAAGAAGAGAACTCGGGATGAAATGTTCTCGGAGCTCCAGACGGCCTCCCACGCTGACAGGGTTCAGCAGAATGCTTGGAGGCAGACAATGTCTGACTGCAGAAAAGCACAGTTTGAACGCGAGGAGAGGTGGCGGGCTGAATCGCGTGCTGAATCGGAGAGGTTGCGTGCTGAATCGCGGGCTGAATCTGAGAGGTGGCGTCAGATTGAGAACAGAAGGCAGGAGTCCATGCTCCGACTGCTGGAGCATCAAAGTGAGATGCTCCAGCGTATGGTTGAGCTGCAAGAAAGGCAGCAGGAGCACAGACCGCCACTACAGCCCCTGTGTAACCAACAGCCCTCCTCCCCAAGTTCCATGGCGTCCTCACCCAGACGCCCAAGAACGCGGTGGGGGGGCCTCCGGCCACCCAGCCACTCCACCCCAGAGGATTGCTCAAGCAGCAGAAGGCTGGCCTTCAATAAGTTTTGAAGTTTCTAATTTTTAAAGTTTTAAAGTTTTATAGTGCACGGTGTCCTTGTCCTTCCCTCCTCCCCCACCCCACCCAGCGCTTCCCTCCTCCCCCATCCCTCCTGGGCTACCTTGGCAGTTATCCTCCTATTTGTGTGAATTAATAAAGAATGCATGAATTTGAAGTAACAATGACTTTATTGCCTCTGCAAGCGGTGATCGAAGGGGGGAGGGGAGGGTGTCTAGCTTACAGTGAAGTAGAGTGAACCGGGCGGGGGCGGGGGGGAGGTTCATCAAGGAGAAACAAACAGAACTTTCACACCGTAGCCTGGCCAGTCATGAAACTGGTTTTCAAAGCTTCTCTGATGCGCACCGCACCCTGCTGTACTCTTCTAATCGCCCTGGTGTCTGGCTGCGCGTAATTAGCGGCCAGGCGATTTGCCTCAGCCTCCCACCCCGCCATAAACGTCTCCCCCTTACTCTCACAGATATTGTGGAGCGCACAACAAGCAGTAATAACAATGGGAATATTGTTTTCGCTGAGGTCTAACCGAGTCAGTAAACTGCGCCAGCGCGCTTTTAAACGTCCAAATGCACATTCTACCACCATTCTGCACTTGCTCAGCCTGTAGTTGAACAGGTCCTGACTACTGTCCAGGCTGCCTGTGTATGGCTTCATGAGCCATGGCATTAAGGGGTAGGCTGGGTCCCCAAGGATAACTATAGGCATTTCAACATCCCCAACGGTTATTTTCTGGTCTGGGAAGAAAGTCCCTTCCTGCAGCTTTTGAAACAGACCAGAGTTCCTGAAGACGCGAGCGTCATGTACCTTTCCTGGCCATCCCACGTTGATGTTGGTGAAACGTCCCTTGTGATCCACCAGTGCTTGCAGCAGCATTGAAAAGTACCCCTTTCGGTTTATGTACTCGCTGGCTTGGTGCTCCGGTGCCAAGATAGGGATATGGGTTCCATCTATCGCCCCACCACAGTTAGGGAATCCCATTGCAGCAAAGCCATCCACTATGACCTGCACATTTCCCAGAGTCACTACCCTTGATATCAGCAGGTCTTTGATTGCGTGGGCTACTTGGATCACAGCAGCCCCCACAGTAGATTTGCCCACTCCAAATTGATGTCCGACTGACCGGTAGCTGTCTGGCGTTGCAAGCTTCCACAGGGCTATGGCCACTCGCTTCTCAACTGTGAGGGCTGCTCTCATCTTGGTATTCTGGTGCTTCAGGGCAGGGGAAAGCAAGTCACAAAGTTCCATGAAAGTGCCCTTACGCATGCGAAAGTTTCGCAGCCACTGGGAATCGTCCCACACCTGCAACACTATGCGGTCCCATCAGTCTGTGCTTGTTTCCCGGGCCCAGAATCGGCGTTCCACGGCATGAACCTGCCCCATTATCACCATGATTTGCATATTGCTGGGGCCCGTACTTTGTGAGAAGTCTATGTCCATGTCTATTTCCTCATCACTCTCGTCACCACGCTGCTGTTGCCTCCTCGCCTGGTTTTGCTTTGCCAGGTTCTGGCTCTGCATATACTCCAGGATAATGCGCGTGGTGGTCATAGTGCTCATAATTGCCGCAGTGATCTGAGCGGGCTCCATGATCCCAGTGCTATGGCGTCTGGGCAGAAAAAAGGCGCGAAACGATTGCTGCTGTTGCTTTCACGGAGGGAGGGAGGGAGAGAGTGGGGGCCTGACGACATGTACCCAGAATCACCCGCGACACTGTTTTTGCCCCATCAGGCATTGGGATCTCAACCCAGAATTCCAATGGGCGGCAGACACTGCGGGAACTGTGGGATAGCTACCCACAGTGCAACGCTCCAGAAGTCAACGCTAGCCTCGGTACTGTGGACGAAGTCCGCCGACTTAATGCACTTAAAGCATTTTGTGTGGGGACACACACAATCGACTGTATAAAAACGATTTCTATAAAACCGACTTCTATAAATTCGACCTAATTTCGTAGTGTAGACATACCCATGTCACACTTCTGATTACTTTATAGAAGCTCCCCCCCCCGCCCCGCCATTGCAGGCTGCTTCTGATTCTTCCACCTCTTGTGTCCCTCTGTGTTTTAGGATTACAGTGACTGGGAGAAGAACCACGACTCAACCAGCGCCGCAGAGAAGCTAGTGTGTGATATTTTCGCTGTGAGCTATGCTATGAGGCTGGGGCTCTGGACGTGTCTGTTTGCTCTGCAGAGCAGATGGGCTCACCCCAATCTCAATGGGATGCTGGATGAAATCATTCAGAACGGTAACGTACCCATCGCACAGAGTGGGGAACAAGTAAACTGGGGGAATCCATGGGAATCTATGTTCTTCACAACAGGCTCTTCCTTGTCAAGCCCTCAGATCAGGGCTGTGTTCTGTGGGGTTAGTTAATTAATCTTAAACTATGTCTTCACTGCACGCTAAGCACGGGGAAATTTAACCTGTGGTAGCCTAACTCACCATAGTGCAGGGGTTCTCACACTGGGGGTCCCGGGGTCCCGACCCCATTACATGGGGGGTCGCGAGCTGTCAGCCTCCACCCCAAACCCTGCTTTGTATCCAGCATTTATAATGGTGTTAAATATATTAAAAATTGTTTTTAATTTATAAGGGGGGGTCGGACTCAGAGGCTTGCTATTTGAAAGGGGTCACCAGTACAGAAGTTTGAGAATCACTGCCATAGTGTGACCACATTACAATGCTGTCATGCCCTGCGTCTGCACTGGTGCCATAGCTGGCTGTGACACAGCTATCTGGGCATGTATGCCAAGATCCATATGTGATGGTTCTTGGGGTACCCAGTACTGTAAGTCACCCCCCTACCTCCAGCGTGAGGGAGTCTTGCTTGTGCTTAACTGGTTGTCAGCTCCCTGACACCACCAGCCTGTTGCCACCCGAGCAATCTCCTCCAGGCTATGCCAGCCCTTACATTGCCTTGCAGGCTAACACTAGGTGCACCCCAGTCCCTGAGCCCCTTTGAAGCATCCCCCTGAAGTGTCCAGCCCGTCCTCCACTGAGCACTCTCAGTGATACCAGGTCTGCTGTCCCCAAGGGAACAGCATAAAGTATATCTCAGTGATGTCATATTCATATCATAAGCATATTTTAATAAAGAATATGGAATGACACATCACAGTAATCACACTGCCCAATTACTTCCTAAGTGCAGGATAAAGGGATGTCTTTCTTGCCTTCTTCTTATATCTCCCAAAGTTTATTGTTTGTCCCCAGAGTCAGGACAACCCCCATAACTTATTCTTTGGTGAGCTGCCTCCCTGTTGACTTCATATGTAAATGGAGCTTCTATTGTGTTGGCTTACAATATTTAATTTATATGTGGACAGGTGAATAAATGTATTTGATCTGATAGAAAACCTATTTGTCAACTCTGCCTTGATACAGACTTTAGGAACATATTTTCAATGTACCTCTCAATTCATAGAATCACAGAATCGTAGGACTGGAAGGGATCTCGAGAGATCTTCTAGTCTAGTCCCCTGCACTCAAAGCAGGACTAAGTATAGTCTAGACCATCCCTGATGGGTATTTCTCTAACCTGCTCTTAAAAATCTCCAATGATGGAGATTCCACAACCTCTCTAGGTAATTTATTCCAGTGCTTATCCACCCTGACAGGAAGTTTTTCCTAATGTCCAACCTAAACCGCCCTTGCTGCAATTTAAGCCCATTGCTTCTTGACGTATCCTCAGAGGTTAAGAAGAACAATTCTTCTCCCTCCACCTTGTAACAACCTTTTATGTACTTGAAAACTGTTATGTCCCCCCTCAGTCTTCTCTTCTCCAGACTAAACACACCCAATTTTTTCGATCTTCCCTCATAGGTCATGTTTTCTAGACCTTTAATAGTTTTTGATGCTCTTCTCTGGACTTCCTCCAATGTGTCCACAGCTTTCCTAAAATGTGGCACCCAGAACTGGACACAATACTCCAGCTGAGGCCTAATCAGCACGGAGTAGAGCGGAAGAATTACTTCTCATGTCTTGTTTACAACACTGCTGCTAATACATCCAAGAACTATGTTTACTTTTTTTGCAACAATGTTACACTTTTGACTCATATTAAGCTTGTGATCTACTATGATCCCCCCGATCCTTTCTGCAGTACTCCTTCCTAGGCAGTCATTCCTCATTTGTATGTGTGCAACTGATTGTTCCTTCCTAAGTGGAGTACTTTGCATTTGTCCTTATTGAATTTCATCTTATTTACTTCAGACCATTTCTCCACTTTGTCCAGATGATTTTGAATTTTAATCCTATCCTCCAAAGCACTTGCAACTCCTCCCAGCTTGGTATCATCCACAAACTTTATAAGTGTACTCTCTATGCCATTATCTAAATCACTAATGAAGATATTGAACAGAACCAGACCCAGAACTGATCCCTGCGGGACCCCACTTGTTATGTCCTTCCCACATGACTGTGAACCACCGATAACTACTCCCTGGGAACGGTTTTCCAACCAGTTATGCACCCACCTTATAGTAGCACCAAACTAGGTTGCATTTCCCTAGTTTGTTTATGAGGTCATGCAAGACAATATCAAAAGCCTTAGTAAAGTCAAAATATACCATATCCACCACTTCCCCTCTATCCACAAGGCTAGTTACCCTCTTCCCCCCTTGCCCCTCGAGCACTCCCTTTCTGGGCCTTTTCTACTTTCTGGGCTAATCCAGCCCATCTCCAATCTATCAATTATGCACCGCTTTGCCCCCCAGGTTTAGTCTGGGGCAATTGAATAGGCGACCCAGTGATCAGAGTGCTGGTCCACCTGCTGCTGCCCAGCACTCCGTCACGGGGGCAAGGGAATGTGGGGGACAGGAAGGAGATGGATGGGGGAATACAGGGGAATGTGAGGTACAGGGTAGAGCAGCCAGTAGTAGGGGAGGGAGGGCAACACAATGGTTCTTTGGGTGCGATGTCGCTGAGACCTCATTAGCCTGCAGGTCCTGATATTCAAAACATGGAGCCCCACAGGGGGAATTCAGAAATGGACTGGATCTATTGGAGCTGCTAACATACAAGCATTGGGTTCACTCTTCCATGCCAGCTAACAACGCAGTCTGTCTCTCTCTCTCTGTTTAGGTCACAATCTGTTACAGGAAATTCTCCTGAATGAATCGGGACACGCCCTCGACCCAGAACTGAAAGGTACCGTGTGGGAACTGAACTGCACTTAACTCTGCCAACACTGTGTCTCTTGTCAAGCCAAGAAGGGCTCGATCACAGGCCTGCCCTGGGGGCAGTGTGGAGGCTGGCCCCAAGAGAGCTCTGAGAGGCGTTGTGTTTCAATGAGACACAGTTCCTCTTGGAGTTCCACAGCCTGTGGGGGAGCATGTCTTCTGCTTCCTACTCCAAGGGGTGCAGTCAGTAGCGGCGCCAGCTCTTCCGGCGCCCTAGGCGGCGGAAGGTCCCGCCCCCGAAATGCCGCCCCCAACAGCGGCGGCAGAAGGTCCCGCCCCCAAATTTCAACGGGCGGCCGGGGTGCTGGCGCCCCCAAAATAGCAGCGCCCTAGGCAACCGCCTAGGTCGCCTAATGGGTTGCACCGGCCCTGGGTGCAGTGTATACCCGTGTGCCCAACCAGCTCTGGTGTGCAGTATAGAGGGAGGACAGGACCATAGCCCTGCCTCCTGCCTGCTCCCCAGGGGTTTTGTATCCCAGGAAGCACTAGGAGGGGGCAAACCCTGTCACGCTGTCTGAAGTGGCTTGTGATTGAGTGCACACCTCAGGGCAGACTGTCAGAAAACAGGGCAGAGACCCCACACTGGTGGTGTGTTCTATGATTAGATTTCACCAAGCCAGTGACAAATGTGAGCTCCTGGATCACTATCCCAGTCTTACCACAGAGTCACAGACAGTCCCCTTAGACTCTCCATTCTATCTTGCCACCCAGACAAACTGGACTTTGTGATAAAAGGTCACTTAAACCAAAAAATCACACCACATCAGGTTACTGCCAGTCCTAAGAAACCAGTCACTTACCCAGATCAATTAGTACCTAGATCTTAGACCAAAGACAACATTGGTAGCCAGTTCTATAGTAAACTAAAGCTTTATTAGCTAAGAAAAGGAAATGAGAGTTATTGAGAGGTTAAAGCCAGTAAACTATGCACACAAGTGAGTCACAGTTTGTAATTCCAAATGGTGGTAGTGATGTAATAAACTGCCAGTTTCCCAAAAATCTTTTCTGGGTATCCAAATTGTCTCTGTGGGATCTCTGCTTTGCCTCTGTCCCTCTGCTCAAGTGCAGGGATTCTGGTAAGTTTCTGTTCCCTACTGGATTACACGAGCTGGACCAGGTAGTGCAGCGGTGTCCTGTCAGACTCAGGGCAAGTTCCACTGGAACTATTAATGACCAGGCCCAGCAGAGGAGAGAGGAGATGAAACAAACAAGTGAGTCCAGAGCATCCATCCACCTAATCCCCTCACCATATTGTCTGATCAGAGTACAATTTAGAGGAGAAGTTTTTCAATCAAACTTCCATTTACTAACCCTCATAAAATAAACAGTGATGAGATGAGAGAGAGGGGAAATAACCGTATTTCTCCTTTTCAGCTTGTCAAGTAGAGCACAAAGCCAAACTCCATGATCTCACAAAGATGATGATCGAAAACAAGACCCCAGGGAAATCTGAAGGGCAGACTTTCTCCATCACTAACCGCTATGTGGAGCTCAAGGTCATCTCAGACCATCACTTCAGGAAGCAGACACACCAGGAGCACGAGGCCCTGGCCGCGGCTGGGGAGCTGAATGAATATCGCCTCCAGAGGAGAATGAAGAGTGAGCTGGAGTGCATCGCCCCAGATCGGCTCTTCCGCTGGTGCTTTCGATCCTGCCGTCTCCCCCTGTCTGTGATGGTGAGCGGAGTAGCCGGCGTGGGCAAGACAACCCTGGTGCAGAAGTTCATCTTCGACTGGGCAACGGGGAAGCACTACCAGAAATTTGCCTTTGTTTTCTTCTTCAAGTTCCGGGATGTGAATGAGGAAAAGATGAGTCTAGAATCTCTGATCTGTCAAATCTATCCACACCTCAGGGACAAGCTCCCAAGAGTCCTCGAAGACCCTGAGAAGCTGCTTTTCATCTTTGATGGCTTGGATGAGAGCAAGACTGATTTGAAATTAAGGAGAGGAGAAGCCCATGAGCTGTGTATGAATCCAGGGGATGTGAAGCCAGTTACTGTGATTGTCGCCAGCCTGCTGAAACAGACTCTGCTGAAGGGATGTTCTGTGCTGCTGACCAGCCGCCCCAGCAAGTTGACCAGTTTGGAGCCTGGAGTCTTCCATAGAGTGGCCAGTATCGTGGGCTTCCTCTCCAAGGAAAGGGAAAGATACTTTTCCATGTTCTTTGGAGATGAGCGAGTCTCCAGAGAGGCCTTTGCGTATGTGAGGGACAGTCAGGTTCTGTACACGCTGTGCTACAACCCGTCTTACTGCTGGATCACATGCACGGCCCTGAAACCCTGCTTCACACCCAAGGCAGGGAAACCACAGCCTGCTCCCAAAACAGTGACCCAGCTCTTTGTCAGCTACGTCACCCATATTATGGCCAATCACACCCAGGAGCGGCCTGAGCCTCAGAGGATGCGAGATACATTGATAAGTGTCGGATGGTTGGCTGAATACGGCATCACAAACCACATTCTAGTCTTTGATCTGAAGTATTTACAGGATTTCAATGTTGAGTTTTCTCCATTCCTCACTGGCTTCTTGGTGGAGAACCCTCAAACCGATGACTCTTCCCAGGTGACCTTCTCCTTCCTTCATCTCACCATCCAGGAGTTCTTTGCTGCCCTCGTGCATTACCTAGATTACAAGGAGGACAAGTTCAGAGACACAATGGCTAAAGTCAGGTCCTGTAAGGAAGGTGATTATGAGATCTTCTCTCGCTTCCTGGCTGGGCTCTCCCATCCTGCAACCAGGATGCCCCTGGAGAAATATGTGGGGCAACTCAAGTTCTCTGCAGAGGCAACTCACAAAGTTATTGGATGGCTCAGCAAGACGAACTATGAGGAGCTGCAGAGCAGAGAAGATCCTGAAGGGAAGAGGAGGCTGATGAATATATTGAATTTGCTGTTTGAATCCCGGAACAGCCAACTTGTGCGTGATGTGGTGGGCAAAGATGCCCACATGGACTTCTCAGAGTTATACCTCATGCCGGTGGATTGCACGGTCCTTGCTTATGTTCTGAGTTGCTGTGAAGAAATACAGCGCCTAACCCTAGATTCCTGCTTTATCCAGAACGAGGGCCTGGAGCGACTCAGACCTGAGCTGCACAAAGTCAGAGAACTGAGGTAGGAAAAGAGGTTGTGTGTAAAGTTTAAAATATCAAGGACTTGACGTGTCAGTGGCCTCAGCCGTGCTGTCAGCTAGACAACAGTGTTACTGATACAGAGGTTACACCATTCGGTAACATACAACCAAACCCATCCTACCATAATTAATATGAATACGGGGCTAATTAAGATTACACAGACAACCTTAAAGTCTGGCATTTCCTAATTTTTGAGTGCTTTACTTTGCAACCTTAATAATGTTCTTTTAACTTAGCCCTGTGTTTTATTTGTGTGTAATTTCCTAGGTTTTAGAAAAAGCAAACAGAACCCCCCCCAGAAATTCCATCATGTGGCCTCTTATTGACAGCCACATAGGCTATTAGCAGGGTCTAGATCCATTGCACAGACCTCTGCCACTTGACCTAACTGAGTAACTGATAGCAGTAGTAGGTTGTCACCCTCTGTGTGGCCTCTAAGGAGGATGAGACACGTTGCCCCTGGATTTTACGGCTATTTGCTGACAGCCGAGGAATGTTTTGACTCGGGAATCTTGTGGTCCAAATTCCAGAGTTTGGAGGGGAGTGGGCTCTAGCAGGCACAGACTCTTCTGCTGTTTTCCTCCACCCTGTCACAGTCAGGTCAGGTCTCTTCTCTACCTGTGGTTCTTGTTCTAGTTCCGTTCTCCTTGCCTACCCAGTCCCAGGCTCCACTACTCAGGCTTCACCTCCCAGTCTCAGTCACCTTGTCCAGCTAGTCCTAGTCAATCCCTCAAGGCTTGCTGTCCAAGTCCCAGCTTCCCCCACAATCCCAGTCTCTCCCCTTCCCTAGGCCCAGTCCCAGTCTCCTTGCCCAGCCAGTCCCAGTTCCCAATGCCCAGCTCCTTATCTGAGCTGTCTCTCCCCTCTGCCCACACTGGTTTCCAGTTCCAGTTTCTCTCTATGGGCTCCTCATTCATACTCAGTTACTCCCCTGCCCCAGACGTCCCCAGCTCCTTGTCCAGTTGCTTTGCCCAGCAATCAGTCCCAATCTACCCTATCCCCCACCAGCTCCCAGTCTCCCCCCCAATTCCCAGTCCCAGTTTCTCTCTCCACTCCTGTCCCAGTCTCAGCATACTCCTTGTCCCAGGCTACTCCTTTCCTTCACCTTGGTCTGGCTTTTGTCTTTTCTGCATTCAAACCAGGCATCCTCCTCCTCTGTGCAGCCTGGGTCACAGCAGGGGAGACAAGGGGGACATTGAGGGGTGGTTCCTTGTTCTAAGTTCTGGTTTTTGGCTCCACCCCAGCCTGGAGCAGCTGAAAGAATGCTCAGTTTTGCTCTGAGGGGATGGCTCGTGAGCAGTCTGGGCAGCACTAGGAGCAGAGAGAGGCTGGAGCCTGCTCAGCGAAGATGGGATCTTGGGAGATTTTAGCTGTTAAGCTCTACCAGTCCCTGCAGAGCATGTGCAAATTGCACTTTTTCATTTGTAACAGAGCTGGGGATGGATCCCAGAAGTCCTGCTTGTCAGTCTCGTGCCTTAGCCACAGCTCCATGCTGTCTTAGTAAACAGTACTCCTCCAAGGGACTGAAGAGGAAGTTCAGCCCAGGATTTCAGCTTTGAAGCTAACACAATGTGTCTCTGTGTTCAAGCCTGTAATTCTCTCTATTCATTTTCCCCCCAGCCTCTCAGACAATGATTTGAAGGATGAGGCAATGAAGAATATTTGCTCTGTACTAAAGCATCCAAACTGTAGGCTAGAAGACCTGAGGTAACTTCATGCTTGTTTTCTGTCTGTGGCCTCAGAATAATTCAGTGTCTCCAATTTCCAAATAAGTGATATGCCTGCAGTTGTACTGTCTTGTTCTGGGGTCTTGTCTGATTTTCAAAAAAGCTAAGTAGCATTGGACCTGGTGAGTGACTTCCCAGGTAAAGCTGACATGCTGCATGAAGTGGGGATGATCATGGACTATGTGGCACGGCACTCTTCCCTTTCAGTCACTACTCAACCGATATCTCAGCAAGGGCTATGCTAATGAGAGACAAAACTTAGATCCCTCCTGAGTGCTTGTGGCCATTAAAGTTCCCATGGCAGCCTTCACAAGATTAGAAGTATCAAATCTCATGACCTGGTCAAATTCTAATTGGATTTATTGAACTCTATTTCTATAAATTCCCTCTGTTGTTTCAGTTTGTTAGAAAAGTCTTCACTAACTGCTCTAAACTGTAATGTGATGTTGCTGTGCGCTGTTATACAGCTTCTGTACTCCACTGCAGAGGTGACTGCATTTCAGTACTGAGTGAAATGATTCCTGTCACTAATACTATAATTTGTTAATTCTGAATGTCCAAATTAGGGAATAGTTAAAATATAAACCCCTCTTGTCTTATAAAACATTGAGGGGCATGTCACTGGTCATCGGAGAAGCATCATTTTTCACAGCTTTGCAATAACATACTGGATTTTCCCTATACCCTCAAAACTGGTTGAACAAATTTCTATATGAAAGGAATGCAGTAGATATAATGAACCAGGATTTTAGTAAAGCATTTGATACAGTGTATTGCAAATGACAGTATATAGCATGAAAGTGGATGGAAGGGTAATGATAAATGGCTGATTATAAAGTTGTGAGGAGACACTTTGTGGTTTACTCTGTGGACTGGAGTTAGGGCCCATTTTATTTAATATTTTAATGAATTGCTTGGAACAGGGAGTAAAGACCATGTTAATTACATTCAGAGATCACAGTAAGTTGGGAGGAGTTGCAAACAGCATTGAGAACAGAAATGATACAAAGGGCAGTTTTAATAGCTACTAAAGTCAGACATTCTTAAATCATCCATAACTTGCATCTGAGAGTTTTAAAAGAGCTGGCTGAGTGGATCACTGGACTGTTAATGTTGAATTTCAATACATCCTGGAACACTAGGGAAGTTCCAAAGGACTGGAAGAAAGCTAATGCTGTGGCAATTTTTAAAAAGGGGGATGACTCAGATAGTTATAAGTTTGTCAGCCTATCTTTGTTTCTGGGCAAAATACTGAAATGGCTGATGGGGCAGAGAAGAGCCATGAGAATGCTTAAAGGATTGGAAAAGAAATTCATGGAGCCCAATCTGTTAGTTTAACAAAGAGAAAGTTAAGGGATGACTGATCACCGTCTATAAGTACCTACACAGAAAACAAGGTAGGTGAGGTAGTATCTTTTATTAGATCAGCTTTTGTTGGTGGAAGGCACAAGCTTTAGAGCTTCACAGAGCTCTTCTTCTGGTCTGGGGAAGGAAGCAGAGTGTCCGAGCTAAATACAAATTGGGACAGATTATTAATTAGAAAGGGTAATGCGGTCCCTTCTGTCCTTAAAATACATGAATCTATGAATTCACATTAAATTATTTCAATGCAAATCTATGTGTGGATACTCTTATCTCAGAATACAAATATCCTATTTCAGCTTAGCTAAAGGCTTTTAAAAACAATTTAAATTAAATCAAAATAGGGTATTTCCAAATAAAAATATCAGTGTTCACACAGACTTGTACCAAAATCACAAAAGATCTGAATTAAAATCAATTTAGTTATTTCAGTGCAAATCTGTTTGTAGTCAAGCCTAAAGGGACCTAGAGAGATTAAAACCATGGGCAGGAAACAACAAGTTCAGGTTCAACTTGTACAAACAAAGCTAACACATCCAAAGATAAATAATTCAAAATACATATACCCGATAGGAAGGAGAAACCTAGCAGGCAGGAACAGCTGAGAAAGACTTTGCAATCAGTATGGCCAAGGCACTGGAGATTAGACGTTTGGGAACAATCGTACTCTAGCATCCTGGGCATGGACCAGATGCCTCATGTCTAACACTGGATCATAATTCAACGTTACACTTCCTGGTACTGCCCTTTATTGCACTGTATTGGTCTCTCTGCTAGAGTCCCAAAGACACAATCACATCCCAACATGCAACCAGCTTGGCTCTCAAAAACAGTGTAGTGCTGGCGCGTCAAACATGTAGTAAGTGAAAAGCTAACGTAACCTTTTCCTGTTTCTGCCTCATTCTGCTCCTATGGCTTCCATCCTTTCTCCGCATTGTGGCTCTTGCATTCCATCCTCATTTGTTTTTCGTTCATTCTGATTTGCCTGCTCCTTCACATCTGGGTGATTCCTGGGGCCTCTCTCCTCTTCCTTCTTTCATTCATTGACCACGACTCCTTTCACCCGCCCTCCTGCCCCACTGTCTATTATTCTGGGTACTTTTTCTTTTTGCTTTGTCCTCCTGTTTCTTCTACTGTTTCATTTTCACTCCTTTTCCTGACTTGTCTTTTTCCTTATCTCCTCTTTATCTTTTCCTCCCTCTCCCTTTCACACTCTTTCTCTCTTTTCCTTTCTGCTCTCTAGACTAGAGAAGAACATGTTCACAGAAGCATGCTGTACAGACCTGGCCTCCGCCCTCAAGGAGAACCAGACCCTCTTCAGTCTTGATCTGACCAGAAACAAAGTGCGGAACAATGGCCTTTATGCCCTGTTAGAGGTGCTTGAGGCCCCACAATGCAAGATTCAGAAATTAGTGTAAGTATTAACCTGACGGTGACACTTCTGCCTTAGGGCACTAATGTCTTCTAGAGCATCAGCTTTTTGGTTAAAATGTCATCCCCCCACCCCAAATTTCTGTGGAAAGTGTACACTTTTTTGCAAATTTTTTTAATAAAACCCAATAAAGCCCTGGCTGTATGCCGAGCACAATGAAACCCTGCTCCCTGATCGATGTTCCTAGGTGTTATAATATGAACAACAACAGTAACAATACAGGGACGATGGTGGGGAGATGCTCAGATGGGCATAGGCGATTAGATATGAACTGTCAATGCAGCCCAGAGGCTTTTCTCTAATGGATTTGTCCAATGCTCTTATGCAGCCTCCAGGAAAATGGTCTATCAGATGACTCCTGTGAGAGACTCTGCTCTGCTCTCTCCAGAAACTCCACCCTCCGGCATCTGAACCTGAGTGCGAATGTTTACACTGATCGGTGCACAGAAGACATGCGTCGCCTTATCCGGACCAGCCGCAGCCTCACCAATATCAGGTAAAATAGCACATTCCGGCTCCTCCCACAGTTCAGAATCACAGTGGCTTTTGCGCTTTAAAAAAAAAATGTTTCCCATGTATATGCAAATCTGTTGATTAAATTATCTGGTTATGCATGAGGGGATGCCTGAGATGAGAACTGGGTTATGAAGCCTATCACCTCTTGATCCCAGGCCAGTGGGTGACGTGGGTGAGATAAATTGGCAGGTTTGATTCAGTCTTTGGTGCACAGATATCACACCATAAAAATTAACACCCAAACATCCCCTTTGCTGGTAAACTCAGCAGAAAAGCCAGCGACTAAATGGGCCATAGATCCTGGACTCCCCACTCACTGCTGGAGGTGTGGACGGGGGGATCTCTGCAGGCAAAGGATAGGGTATGCTGGCAGCGCCTGAGTGTGGGAGGGCTCCCTGTGGTGTGTCTGTTCTGGGATTAATAAAAGGATGAAGTCTTCAGGGCCATCAACCCAGTACCTTGTACTGTCATAACTCCTGTTCCCTCCATACCCCTCCCCAGTGGATTTATGATAAAGAGTAATGATTGTCAGTGGAATTCTTTCCTAATCAGAGAACGGTCTGGGAAGGAGATGTTCAGGGTTGGCCCAACCCATCTGACTTGCTATTGGATTCCTGTGTGCATATTCATTTGATTGACAATACAGGAACTCTGTGGCTATAGGGGAGAGATGAGCAGCGGTAATAGAATCTAGTTGTTGGGATTGAGAAAGTTTTTAGCCTGCAGGAGACCAATTATGTCAATGGCCAAACATAGTGAAGAATTTGGCTTGGAGTTTGACTATATAATAGGGCCACATGGGCACCCCATTGAAGAGACCTCTTCTGCATCCACAAAGATTGATCAGAGGGACAAGAGCTGACTGCTTGACTACTCTAGTCTCTTTCTTTCAGGGCTCTTTCTTCCCCCAGCAAATGTATCTAGATTTTTATACCATGCCCACTGGTGTGGTTTCTTTTTAGCATCTTTCCCACCTTGCTTCCCTCCAATCCACCCACAATGCAGCAGCCAAAGTCACCTTCCTTGCTTACATTTTGGACCCTACCACTCCTGTATTCAGATCTCTCCACTGACTCCTCTGACCTACGGTATCAAATCACTTTCAGATTATGATCCTCACCTTCAAGGCTCTGCTCTGGCCAACATCCCTGATCTTGTAGTTTATCAGATCCCACCTCACCCCTTTCACTTCACCAGCAGTGGCAGCCCCACTGTTCTTCAGTTGCTTTCTTCCACTGTTGTCTTTGTGCCTCCTTCCAGGCCATCCGCTATGATCTCTCCCAGTGTGCCAGACTCCCATCTTCTTTTTATTTTAATCCCACTGCTTCTGCAAAGCCCACGGATATAAATCCACCTCAATATCAAGCCAACACGGCTTCTTTCTATCACAAATATTAAAAGTTCTTTATGTCTGATTACTGGCTGTTTTTTTAAATTGCAAAGGTCATTGGGATAGGGACTTGGTCTCTTTAATCTCTTGTACAGCTCCAAGCACCCTGTCAGTGCTTAACAAATAAAAATAATAGTGAATGAATCCTGCAGTAAAACACTAGTGTCTGTCATGGAGTTGTTTTTTCAGAACTACTGTAAGGTGTGACATAGAAGTTAACTGCCACCTCTCAGAAAGACAGAGAACATAGAGTCCTGTAAACAGACTGATCCTGGAAGACAGATATTCCAGGTCTCTGGTAACACGCCCAATTCCTACAGGACTACTGGCCAAAGTTTGCTTTGTAACAGTACTAGAATTATGCTGATTTGGGTTGTGGGTTCTCAGACAATAACCCTGCATGTTTTCCGTTTTGTTCCTAGATTGAGTTTGAACGACTTCTCTCCAAAGCTGGAAGAGCAGCTGAGGAGCCTGCAGAGAGAAGGTCTGAAGATTCATATTTAAAGGACTCTTTAATCAGACAGTGCTGCTGTGCTCTTCCATCCTGTGAAAACAGTACTTGACTCTGGGAATTGCACCTGTCTGAATGCACTGCCTGGTTTAACAACCACTGGGATGATTCATTGTGGGAGTAACAAAGTTGGGGGATCAGCTACACATCGTGATACTTGTAAAACGCCTGGAAATAACTTCCTGGAAACCCTGCCAAAACGTCCATCCCCGGCACTGGCGCAATGGGCTGCTCTTCTAATTCATTTCTTACTGCCATTAGTCGACCTGTCGTTTGTTGGCTTGAGATTCACTTACTCAGCAGATGGGTCTAATCAATCTTTATCACGGGAAAACACTCAGGAAGCAGTGATCAATTATTTACAAGTGGGAAGCTCATCTGGATGATCTTATCGCAGTCGCCTTCAGTGCTGGACAAAACACCTCCAATCTCCCTTTGTTACACAGACTTATTTATGACGTTTGGTTAGCTTTTCTGACGCATACATATTAGTGTCTCATTTCCTTGTTAACTCTCCTCCTCTGTCAGTACAGGGTTAGTGTTAGTTCAAAACGGGCTTTTCTAGCTTTTTACTTACTTTCTCTTTTCCTTTTCTCACAAATATGAGTACTCTTCAATTTCTTACATGTACACAAACTAAACGTGATTATGCTGCAATTTCTTACACATGCACAGTTCTACTTATGCTTACATTGTTAAATATTATCAGAAAAGACTCTTAAAATTTACAGCAGGCTTCAATCAGGTCTAAATATGCTGTCATTCCCAACATAGTTTATTTCTTTTTGAATTCATTCCAAACCCATTGTTGTGATGGAAACTTCAGATTTGTATTGTTGTGTGACATGGCAACTACAGCAAAAAGAATTGCCATAAACTGAGTGTGATGCTGTGTATAAAGAAAGGTGGCCATTTATATCACTGTTGTTACCAGTGTTACACAATTTCCATAAAACTTGTACAAAGTATGTCATGTAAGGTATCAATAGAAAAGTTATGAATTGCTAAGTATGATTATCCTGTTTATATGCTTGTATAATATTTGTATCTGAAGTTATGAATATTGGCTATGCCCTTGTATCTTAAACATGTATTGTATTTCTGGGTGACCCCCTCCAGATAGATTTACATCATCTCTAGACAGACCATAGGAGAAACTCATCCCACCCAGATAGTTTTTCCTGTGGATGCCTCAGACAGCGAGGAGCCAATGGCTGCCCCCTGTGATTCAGCAAAACATGTAGGGGTGTGTGATATGCTCATGTGACCCTGGACTCCATCTTGGACCAGTAACTTTCCACACACAGGGTCTGTGGGCTTCGTTTGGGACACTAACTTTCCATGCACCTGGCAGAGGATATAAAAGGCACCTGAGACATCTCCATTTTGCCTCTTTCTTGCTCCAATTCTCTGGACTGTGGATTTACAACTAAAAGGAGTATTTTGAACTATGGACTGAGGACTGTCCAATCTTTTGGAAGTTACCGGAGAGACTTTTGCAAGCCAGCTATCTGTAACATCACTGCTACAAACCTGATCTAAGGACTTTGGAATCATTTATATGTATAGGATCTATTAACTATTTTAACTCTGTTCTTTTCTTAATAAATCTTTAGTTAGTTTACTAAGGATTGGCCGACAGTGTGATCTTTGGGTCAGATCTGAGATACATATTGATCTGAGGGTAAGTGTCTGATCCTTTGGGATTAGTAAGAACCTCACTTATGGTGAATTGGGTTTTCAATCAGCCCTCACTATATTAGACCTCTGTGTCTGGATGGGAGCCAAGGGCTGGAGTGCCTAAAGGGGACTTGGTTAACCAGTGTGGTACTGCAGAGGCTCTTTTGCTACTGGCTTGGTGAATCTAATTATAGAATAAACCACCAGTTCTGGGGATTGTCTGCCCTATTTCTTGCAGTCTGCCCTGACTATAGCATTCTCAGTGTTGTCCATCCCAGGCATCCAGTCACACTGAGTGCCATTCTGCCCTTTAGAAGCCTGCACAAGGGATGGCTCTGCTTTACAGAGAGGACATCACAGCTCCTACACGGCTCCGGCTAGGACATTGTACTGAGATGCTGTTTCCTAGTGATGAGAGGCCAGCAGTTTGCATGTGTTTCTGTCACTCTGTCTGTAAAGAAGGGTGACACTGGGGAAATTAGTTAGGAGTTGTGTTTGGGGATGTCTACAGATGCATGGCAGGTGGGTTTGGGGGTTGGTCCTGGTTAGCAGAATTGGCAAGTGCAGTGTAAATCATTAAAGAAACAACATTTGCCAATAGTTTT
Source organism: Platysternon megacephalum (assembly GCA_003942145.1). NCBI lineage: Eukaryota > Metazoa > Chordata > Testudines > Platysternidae > Platysternon > Platysternon megacephalum. Next base: position 662,990 of record QXTE01000405.1, read on the forward strand.
CTTTCAAGGGTTTAAATAAATAAAATAAATAAATAAATATTTGAGATATACCTATCTCATAGAGCTGGAAGGGACCCCAAAGGGTCATTGAGTCCAGCCCCCTGCCTTCACTAGCAGGACCAATTTTTTTTTCCCCCAGATCCCTAAGTAGCCCCCTCAAGGATTGAACTCACAACCCTGGGTTTAGCAGGCTAATGCTCAAACCACTGAGCCCCCCTCGAGCTATCCCTCCCCCCCCATGACATGCTTATTTCCTGTTTGGTTCATACAAGTGTCTAATTTAGAGGTTAAGTGGTTTATATTCTATTCCTGGTCTGTGTTTATATAACTTAGATTGTAATTGGTGGCTTATAACTGTTTAATAATAATGAAAATAATTACTAATAGCATTGCAGTGTGGGGTACCCCAAGCCCCAGTGCTCATGGAATCCCCTGCACCAGGCCCAGCTACTTGGACTTGGTGCAGGAGGGATTTGGGCTACCAGCTGTCTGGCATCACATTCCTCTCTTTGGCTACGTCTACACTACCCGCCCGGATCGGCGGGTAGAAATCGATATAGCGGGGATCGATGTATCGCGTCTCGTCTGGACGCGATACATCGATCCCCGAACGCGCTCCCATCGACTCCGTAACTCCAGCAGGGCGAGCGGAGTTAGCAGAGTCGACGGGGGAGCTGCGGACGTCGATCCCGCGCTGCGAGGACGCGAGGTAAGCGCGGGTCATTCGAAATAGGATACTTCGACTTCAGCTACGCTATTCTCGTAGCTGAAGTCGCGTATCTTATTTCGATCCCCGCCCCTAGTGTGGACCAGCCCTTTCTTTGTTATCTCTCAGGCCTGGTCTACACTGGGCGGGGGCATCGATCTAAGTTACGCAATTCAGCTACGTGAATAACGTAGCTGAAGTCGACGTACTTAGATCTACTCACTGCGGTGTCTTCACTGTGGTGAGTCGACTGCTGCCGCTCCCGCGTCAACTCCGCCTGCACCTCTCGTGCCGGTGGAGTACAGGAGTCGACGGGAGAGTGCTCTGGGGGTCGATTGATTGTGTCTAGACTAGACATGATAAATCGACCCCCGCTGGATCGATCGCTGCCCGCTGATCCATCGGGTAGTATAGACATACCCTCTGTGATTTAAAACAGTGAGATTCCTGGATCTATTTTTTGCTTTGATCACATGGTTAATGATCTGGTATAGAAAATGCTGTAGCTTGCAGGCAATTTGTATGTTTTAAGCCTTGCCTATTGTGTTATCTGTCCATAAATTCGAATGTCATTTGTAATGTTTGCAGCACCAATGCTGTAAATAAGGTTGCAACCTCACTACAACAAGAAATCCTTGTTTTCACTCATAGAACATTTTTGACAATGTTCTTTCTCCAGCACATTTACTGTCTGAAGAGAGTCCCATTGCTGGGTCTTGTGGTTCTAGCACAAAGCTCAGCAGGATCTCCCAAAGCTATAATGTTTTAAGGGCTGCTTCCCAATTCAATATCAGTAGGTGGCATATGATGGCCCTGCAGCCTCCTTATGCCTCCAAATGTCAATTGCTTTTTCCCAGCCACAGATGAATAAGTGTAAGATTAAAGAGGTGCACCACAATTCAGCGGCAAGCACTGCAGGTGCTACCCCTAGTGGGTCCCAGTTACCCGTCAGACACATGGCTAAGGGAAAGGGCATTTTACTAGGGCTCGCAGGAAAGGGAAAGGTTGCAAATACTCTAGGTACAGAGGCTTACAGTTAGAATTCAAAGGGAGCAAGAACGTTGCTTGTTTGGGTCCCTGGGGAAGTCCTATTGAGGGTCAGGGCTTTTCAGCCCTAGTGCCTGAGGTCCAGTCTCTATTTAAGCAAATAGGAGCTTGTGGATTTCCAAGACAGGCTCAGTTAGTGTCTCTCATTGGGGCCCATCTGCACCAGATCCCTGCACAGCCACTGCCGCTTCCCCACAAGGACATTGTGATAAGGCCTTCAGTGGCTGGGCGGCCTAGTGGCTGGATCATTGGTTATGGGGGCTGTAGGGGGACCTGACCCTCCCTCTCCACCAGGTCCTGGCCTAGGAGTCCTGTGTCGCTCAACTCCCTAAACAGGGGAGATGGATCTTTCTCCTGGCCAGGGTGTGTGTTCTGGACCTGTTTTCCCAGGCTGCTTCCTATGAAAGTCCTTTTAGTTTGGGGTGTGGCCTCGCTGGTCCCCTTACCTCACAGTTGGGGCGTACCTGCAGGCTCTCCTTGGCAGGGGAAGGGTTACTTGCCTCCAGTGGCTGCATTGGCTGGCAGGTTGCCAGTCTGATCCGTGCCTTCAGGCAGGCAAACCAAGAGCTCCTGCCTTTTCGCCAGTCAGCCCCTAACTGAGCCAGGCACCCTTCTTTTCTCCCCCCTCCAGGCCTGGCATTGGCTGCAGGTATAATGGGGCAAGGCTAGCTGAACCCACAGGTTTTATTTAACCCCTACTGTGCCAGGCAGCAGTTTCTCTGCTCCTCCACAGACATGCACTCCCTTGTGAACAACCAGCTGTCACAGCCTGTTCCACTCATGGCTCTGCATGCATGTGGTTCCTGGGAAATCTTTCAGCCGCCATCATCTTTGAATGAATGTGAAGTTAAAAGGAGTTTTGCACAGAGTCTAAGAACACTGCAGAGCTCAGAAGGGACTTGACAGTCTGGGGTAGTGCCAGTGTTAAAAGAGTAAGTGTTAAAGGGAATGCTGATGATTTTTTTTTTAAAGACACCTAGTAAGTTCAATAAGCTAACACTGCCTTTCAGAAGAATAGTTTAAGTGTAGCAGCAGAAGTATTGATATCTAAGTTGGCTGAGATTCAGAAAAGAATAAAGAAATCAAAGCAGCTGTAAAACAGAACTAAAATACAGCAGTTCACAGAGCCCTGGCCAAAAAAAAAAACAACGGTTCTCTCACCTGTGAAAAATGTATTCAAAGCTGAAATACAAAAATGAAATGCCAGTTTAGAAATGTGAGTTGCTTCATTTAGAGGAGACCCACCGAAAAATGAAAAGGATATTTTGATAGCCAAGGTACTTGTGCAGTATGTCTCAGGTCTGGTCTACATGTAAAATGCTGCAGCAGCACTGCTGTAGTGCTTCAGTGAATACATTACATACTCCAACAGGAGGGGTTCTCCCATTGGTGTAGGCAATCCACGTCTCTGAAAAACGGTAGCTAGGGAGGTTAATGGGAGACTTCTTCTGTGGACCTAGCATTTTCCACTTTCTATTTTCCACCCCTGTGAGCGATGTAGTTATACCAACCTAATTTGCTAGTGTAGACCAGGCCTCAGATAAAAAGCCTTTTCCAACAGCCAGTTGGGAGGCTCCCTACCATGGAAGGACAAGCTAGTCCATCAGGATATCTGATTCAGGTAAAGCATGAAGAAGGGGTGGTGAATCAATGGTTGCACCCTATGCAGCTGAAAGCATACAGAGGGAAGCACAGAAGTGAATCTACTGGTGGAACAATAGGGAAGTGAGAATATTTGTTTTCTCTTTCAGGTGTTGATCATCACGAGAGGCATAAAATGAATTACATTGGGATTCATGGAGTTTGGGACACAGCAGAGAAACGAGGTGGTGACAGTGCGTGGGGGGAAGAATGCCACCCTGGCCTTATGGTTTCCGGGTACTCATGCAGGAAAGCCTATGGAGTTCTGGTACAGACTGGACTGCAGCCAAGGTGGAGGAACCTGCAGCATAAGGAACCTGCAGAGTCTTGGTCTGGGGGACCTAGAAGGGGTGCTGTGTTTAAATGGGATGGTAATGGCTAACCTAACCATGCATAATGCGCAGTTAACACACGCGGGAAATATTACAGTTACTTTAGCAGATCATTGAATTGCTGCCCATGATCCAGCCCACCATGCCAAGAAAGTGCCTGAGACTTTGACCTTCTCTCTGAATGTGATTAAGGACTGGCAGAGCACCACGCACTATCCTTCCTGAATACACAGGAGAAACAATGCCTCCTACTCCGGAATTGAAGCAAGATGATGAGCCAGACCCAGAAACAGAAGCAGGACCTGACAATGGACTCAAGATAAATTATAAACATCAGATTACATATAATAATGTACAGTACCAAATGATACCCGTGATATTGAATTTAACCAATTTTTCATTACCACAGCAGCTCTGGCATGCAAAATATGTGTGCTTCTATATGCAAATGATTGCAAAAATGGTGCAAAATTTCAGACAATCAATGGATGGGGTGGAATTGGAGGAAATCTGGTGGCCCGAGAAGAGGAAGAGTCAGGGTAAGGGAGATAAAAGAGACACAGGACCAGTACTAGGAGATGGGGGTTTGGAGCATCAGCATGGAATCATATGGATTTCACAGTATTGTGGGAGATAAATCAGAAAACAAGAGTTCACTTACAAAACCTATTAATAAAGTTAAATAAACAACAGAATGAGGATGCAGGGGAAGATTAAAAGGATGTTCAGGATGCTAGGATAACAGGATAGCTGTTTAAGGAAGTGAAAAGAGCAATAAATGAAATAGGAAAAATCATGAACCATCCTAATGTATCAACCTGTTCATGGTATGGCAGTTTCCTGCTACAGGAGCTACAGGGAGGACTAAAGGAAATTCCAGGTGAGGAAGTGCCTGGGTTCAATACAGATACGATGCTAGAACAATGGAATTAATAAAAGGAGTAGGGTTTGGCGCTACCGAAGGGTCTATTATGCTGAGAAAAGGTGCAAGCTTGATGAAACATGGATCCTTCTATATTCCCTTGGGGTTTAGAGAGCATGGCCCCTTTAAAATCTCATCCTGAGGCAGAGGAAGTGATGGTTATTCCAGGGGGAGGAGGATGGAGAGAGGGAGAGGACAGTGTGTGTGTGTGTGTGTGTGTGTGTCTGTAGCTCCAGACAAGAAGGCTACAGGGAGCAGGCCCTCATGTAGTGGAGCAGCCAAGAACCACCTCTAAGCCCGGGAGGGACAGAGCGTCTGACTGGGGATGTCCCAGGACAAGAGCCAGGAGGAAACCAAAGACTCCCATCATTCACTTGTGGCTAAGACTCCTGTTTCTCTCAGTCTAGCTAAGGAGAACCCCTGCTGGGCGACCGACAGGCATAACTGTCCCTTTTCCCATTCAGAGTGCCCTATGTCTCCTATGTGTGAACCAAGGGCCAGGGAGGAGGATGGAAGCTGTAGGATTAAACCAACGAGAGCCAACTGAAGGTCAAATGGAGCAAACTGCCTGATACCCCCAAAAATCCAAACCACCTGGCCTTCACCCCCAACTGTACCTTTGTTTGCCTGATTTATCAGATGTACAGCTCTTTGTGTGAATAATCTGTCTTGTTCCCCCACTGTAATGTCTCATGTCCTATGATAAGCCCTGGAAGACGTGAAGTGAAAGGTATTAGATACAATCAAAGAATGTCTGGCTCGTGTCCATTGATTTAGAGGACTATAAGAGGTTGTTTGTTTCCTTTCTAAATGGTTGCTGCGTTTAGAAGTGATAGCTATTGTATAGCAAGAAAGAGACAGGAATGGTAAAAGATAGCAGCCTATAAAAGGGCGAAGCCCAGTTCATAGTTCAGGCTAATACTGAAATACAATCCATGGAATGAATTAAACCTTCTGACTAACAGGAACATCAAAGAAATTTGCCATTCACTGAGGCCATCTACTGGATACCAATGGAAGCAGCAGGAAAACTAAGAGCTGATGTCCAAGTGCCAATGGAAATAAGAGATTGCCACCTCCAAGGGACCCTGAAATGGGGGATATAACCTGTGGACACATGGGGACCTCAGAGCTTTGTTGACCCTTGGTGTAGGAAAAACTCTCCTTCTGGTAGGGTCACAGGATGAAGCAAAATTGACTGAACCCACCGATAAGTTACAGAATCCACAAGTGCAACTGATGCTGGGACCAGCCGAGTGGAAAGTGCTCTCCCCAATTCCAGGGTTACTGGGTTAAGGAAAGTGGCGAGATTTCATTTTAAAGATTGTATTTTTCCTTCTGTTCTTTAATGTAAATAATTGAAGGTTCGCTGTTGAGTGTACACTCACCAGAGAGACCTCAAGTATTCGTGCTTTGGATTTTAACTAATTAGTACCATATGAAGGCCCTGTGATGAAAGCCCAGACAAAATGGTCTAAGAGATATTTAAAACAATAACCTTCAGCACCGCTGTGGGCAGTACTTTAGGGTGAGCTTCTGGGGAAGTGGTTTAGGATGACACCCTGGGAAGAGCTATTTAGGGTGAGGACCATGGAGAATGGTTTAGGATGAGCACCCAAGTGAGATTGGCTTTGGCTGAGTGACAGAGGGGAAAAAGTTTAGAGCAGCATGTTGGGGCGGGTGGTTTAAGGTGAACGTCTGAGCTGGAGAGGTTTAGGCACAACACCCAAGGGACTGTTTTGGGGTGGGAACCTGGAGGGGACCTGGGTCAGCATGAGCTCCTGGCAGGAGCAGTTTTGGGTGAGCTGTAATGGAGGAGCTGTTTAGAGGCACACCTAGGTGGGTAGGGCTGGATGATAATAAGAAGAACACCTAGCTCTTATCTAGCATGTTTCTTCCATAGATCTCAAAGCGTTTATGAAGGAGGCAAGGAGGCAAGTATCATTATCACCATGTTGATATCTCCTCAGTCAGCTCCTTGAGTATTCTAGGATGTATTTCATCAGGCCCTGGAGACCTGAAGACATCTAATTTGTCTAAGTAATTTTTAGCTTGTTCTTTCCTTATTTTAGCCTCTGATCCTACCTCATTTTCACTGACATTCACTATGTTAGACGTCCAATCACCACCTTCTTGGTGAAAACCAAAACAAAGAAGTCACTGAGCACCTCTGCCATTTCCACATTTTCTGTTATTATTTCCCCCCAACCACCACTGAGTAATTGGCCTACCCTGTCCTTGGTCTTCCTCTTGCTTCTAATGTATTTGTAGAATGTTTTATTGTTACCCTTTATGTCTCTAGCTAGTTTGATTTCATTTTGTGCCTTGGCGTTTCTAATTTTGTCCCTACATACTTGTGTTATTTGTTTACAGTCATCCTTTGTAATTTGACCTAGTTTCCACTTTTTGTAGGACTCTTTTTTGATTTTTAGATCATTGAAGATCTCCTGGTTATGCCAGGATGGTCTCTTGCCATACTTCCTGTCTTTCCTATGCAGTGGGTTAGTTTGCTCTTGTGCCTTTAATAATGAATGCAGCAGAGCTGAGGCATGGTAAGTTCTGAGACCCAGCATGCTGATTTGGTGAAAGTTCTAGTTTACCGTGTCCTTAAACAGCTGAATTGTTCCTCTATGACAGGTGACGAGTCACTACATTTACCTTATGTCTGTTAGAGGGTGAATGTTTTCTCAAAGACAAAGGGCAAGCCAGGTGTCAAAAAAGGTGATGGGCCATCACGTATCAAGTGGCCATTCTTTGTCAAGAAACGGGGGAAGGGACAAAGAGATCTGTATCTTAGCAAAGAAACAGCACGAGGTCTCCTTCCTCCACCAGACCCTGGTCTCTTGGGTCTCAGCTGGAAATGCATTTCAAAGAAGGACTGAAACTATAAAAAGGAGGGGCAAACAACCCAAGAGACCCTCCACCTCCTGGCCCATCTCATTCTCCGCACCTGAGAAGACAAAGGAACCAGCCATTGGACTCTGGGGGAAGGGTCCTGACCTAAATAATTTGGTTAGTGATGCTGTTGGAAGCATGTGGTGAGAAACTTTGCTTTGAATCTGATATAGTTTGTTAAATTGGGCACTAAACTGGGTTTTATCTTTATTTTTCTTGTAACCATTTCTGACTTTTATGCCTCATTACTTGTACTCACTTAAAATCCATCTCTTTATAGTTAATAAACTTAGTTTTTTTAAATCTAATCCAGTGTGTTTAAGTAAAAGTGTCTGAGTAAATCCATTTAAGGTGGTAAGATGGTGTGTATTATTCCCTTAAAGGAATAACAGACTGTGATGGGGCAAGGCCAGATGGCTACAGTAAAGTAGTGAGGAACAGGTATGTTAGCCTCAGGCTAAACAAATCCCTGGTACCATGGTAACCAAATGGCAGTTGCTCCAGGTTAATCAAGACACCTGGGGCCAATTAAGATCCTTCCTGAAGGCAGTGGAGATAGCTAGGTTGATTGGGACACCTGAAGCCAATCAAGGGCTGGCTGGAACTAGTTAAAAGCCTCCCAGTTAGTCAGTGAGGCATGGCACCTCCCTTGCTGGCTTATGATGAAAATGTCTCAGTAAGCTGTGACCCTTGCCTCTAGAGAGAGAAGGGCTACATGGAGGGTCACAGCGAGCCTCTGAGGCTAGCAAAATCCGCCAGGAAACGTGGGACCCACGGAGACAAGGACAGAGCTTTGTCACAAGACTTAATATATTTGAACTGTCCATTTCTGGGGGAAGATCTGGGGATGGGGTGTGTTGGGGTCACCCTGTAGTATAACCCAGGCTGGTGAGAGCCAGAGAGGAACTCAAGTGCAGCTGGCAGGCTGCAGTTACACACACACACTCAGTGTGTGACTTGCATGCTGGAAGGTTGTTTGTGAGTATCCCAGGCCCGCCAACAGCAATTCCGGGCCCCAGGGCCAGGGCAGTTCCTGGGGGGCAGAGGTTGGCCAGGGCAGAAGTGACGATTTGTCACTTCTGGGACACCGTTACTTCCGGGACCGACCACACCAGCCTGCAGGGCCCCCCAAAGCACAGGGCCCAGAGTGGTCGCATGCTCCCATAGGAGCCCTGCGGCTCGCCTGGGCAATTTAAGAGGGCCCGGAACTCCCAGCTGCTACCGCCGCTACCACAGCAGCAGTGGTGGCTGAGAGCCCCCAGGCCCTTTTAAATCTCCTGGGCCCCATGGCAATTGCCCCCTTTGCCCCCCCCCCCCCCGGAGCAGCCCAGGTGGGAGCTACTTCAGCAAAGCATTGTAAGGCACCCAAAGTTGCAGGGCAGAGGTGACACAGCCCCCCACTGGTCTGGATTGCACCCCGGTATGTCACAATGTGCCCCCTGAAATAACTCTTACATAAATTTTCTTACGGTATGTCTACACTACAAAATTAGGTCGATTTAATAGAAGTCGATTTTTTTAGAAATTGATTTGATACAGTCGATTTTGTGTCCCCCCACTAAGCGCATTAAGTTGGCGGTGTGCATCCACAGTACCGAGGCTAGCGTCGACTTTCGGAGCGTTGCACTGTGGTAGCTATCCCACAGTTCCCGCAGTCTCCGCCGCCCATTGGAATTCTGGGTTGAGCTACCAATGCCTGGACAAAAACATTGTCATGGGTGGTTCTGGGTACATGTCGTCAGGCCTCCCTCTCTCCGTAAAAGCAACAGCAAAAAATTGTTTCTTGCCTTTTTTCCTGGGTTACCCGTGCAGACGACATACCACGGCAAGCATGGAGCCCCCTCAGCTCACTGTCACCGTATGTCTCCTGGGTGCTGATGGCAGACGCGGTACTGCAGTGCTATACAGCAGCATCCCCTTGCCTCGGTTAGGTTGTGTGGAAGTAGAGCAAGGCCTGACAGGGATTGGAAGGGGGATTTCAATGCAAACAGGCTAGCTGTGAGCAAGAGTCAGGCTAGCTGTAACCCTAATAAGGCGAGATTTGTAGAAGCTAGGATTGTGTGAGGCAAGTGGGAAAGAACTGGGTGAGAAGTTGTTGCGACCTTGTAGATAAATATGGAATGTAGACTAGAGTCTAAATAAGTGAGAAAAATAAGATATCAGGATGACCTATGTATAAACAAAATGCAGCTGTTGCTTATTATTGTATGTAACAAAAAGTATAAATGCTTGCTGTAATTGTTTACCTGTAGAGAGACCTGCCTAGGAGGGAGAAACCCTGTGTCCTAGTGCACTCTCTCCCTCTATGCAATTTCTTGAGAAAATAAAGTATCTGATTTGCTGCACCCAACCAAAAGAGTGAGAACTGTGTTTTTCTCCGACAGTTGGTCGGGGGCGCCTGGGCAGACATGGGTGCTCCTGGCCGGCCTCGGTAAGGTCGGTCGGGGGCGCCTGGACAAAAATGGGAATGACTCCACGTCATTCTCTTCTTTAAGTTTTGTCTAATGGAGATTCAGTCCTGCCTGGAATATCATGCCAGCTGGAGGCTTCTGCCTCAGGCTGCTCTCCCAGTCGGCAGCACCGCACGGTCGCACCTATCCCAGCCTACCGCTTGCTCCCATGGCTCATGAAGCCTGGACAGTAGTAAGGAGCAGTTCAACTGTAGGCTGAGCAAGTGCATAATGGTGGTAGAATGTGCCTTTGGACGTTTAAAAGTGCGCTGGCGCAGTTTACTGACTTGGTCAGACCTCAGCGAAACCAATATTCCCATCGTTATTAGTGCTTGCTGTGTGCTCCACACTATCTGTAAGAGTAAGGGGGAGACATTTATGGCGGGGTGGGAGGTTGAGGCAAATCTCCTGGCTGCTGATTACGCGCAGCCAGACACCAGGGCAGTTAGAAGAGCACAGCAGGGCATGCTGTGCATCAGAGAAGATTTGAAAACCAGTTTCATGACTGGCCAGGCTACGGTGTGAAAGTTCTGTTTGTTTCTCCTTGATGAAAACCCGCTCCCTTGGTTCACTCCACTGCCCTGTAAGTCAACCGCCCTCCCCTCCCACCTTTGATCTCCGCTTGCAGAGGCAATAAAGTAATTGTTGTTTCAAATTCATGCATTCTTTATTAATTCGTCACACAAATGGGGGGATAACTGCCAAGGTAGCCCGGGAGGAGTGGGGGAGAAGGGAAGCACAGGGGTGGGGTAGCTGTAGGGGCACCCCCTAGAATGGCATGCAGCTCATCATAGAAGCGGCATGTCTGGGGCTCTGACCCGGAGTGGCCGTTTGCCTTTCTTGTTCTTTGGTAGGCTTCATGCGGCACTGCTGCGGGTCCCTGTTATAACCTCTGTCCTTCATGCCCTTGGAGATTTTTTCAAATATTCCGGCATTTTATCTTTTGGAACAGAGTTCCGATAGCACGGATTCGTCTCCCCATACAGTGATCAGATGCAGTACCTCCCGTTCGGTCCATGCTGGAGTTCTTTTGCGATTCTGGGACTCCATGGTCACCTGTGGTGATGAGCTCTGCATGGTCACCTGTGCTGAGCAGCTCGCCATGGTGGCCAAATAGGAAATGAAATTCAAAAGTTCGCTGGGCTTTTCCTGTCTACCTGGCCAGTGCATCTGAGTTGAGAGTGCTGTCCAGAGCGGTCACAATGGAGCACTCTGGGATAGCTCCCGGAGGCCAATACCGTTGAATTGCGTCCACACTACCCCAAATTCGATTTCAGCGCTAATCCCCTCATCGGGGAGGAGTACAGAAATCGATTTTAAGAGCCCTTTATGTTGACAAAAATGGCTTCATCATGTGGATGGGTGCAGGGTTAAATCGATCTAACGCTGCTAAATTCGACCTAAACTCGTAGTGTAGACCAGGGCTTAGTTATGCTTGACTTTACAGCCAAAAAGAAAATGCTTTTTTATATTCATAATAGCTGTCCAATAATGGTTGGAGAAAGCACTTGTAATACCCCATAATAATAGGGCTTATAATATAATACAATATAATACAATATAATAATACAATTAATCACTAAAGTTTTCGTCAAAAGTCATCTTTCTGTGTCAGAGGTAAACCTGAAACACACAGAAGAGAAAAGAATCAATACAGTAGAACCTTAAAGATGCGAACACCAGAGTTACAGACTATCCGGTCAACTGGACACCATGGGGAACCGGAAGTAAGCTATCAGGCTGCAACGGAGACAAAAACAAACAAACAAAGAAACCAGCAAATACTGTACTGTACCTGTATTGCATCTTAAAGTTAGGCACATCTGGGCTGCCTATCCCACCCCACCCCATACTCGCCATTGTGCGGGGCAACCACTTACAGGTAGAAGATTGTGAACACTGTTTTCCCCTCTCCCTGCCCCTGACTGGGAGGGGAACAAACTTGCAAGTTCAGAATATGTGAAAGAAACTTCCCGAGGTGCTACTGAAACTTGGCCTGGAGTGTAAGCTGCTGGAGTCGGAGCCGAGCTCCTGCCTGCATGCTACGCTGTGGTGCCCCAGGGTGCCTCACTCATCACCCTTGCTAGGTGGCTAGAACGAGCTGCCTGCTCCACTCCCACTCCCCAGGCCACTACTGCAGAGCTGTGAGCCCCCACTCCGAGCACTCTGCCCTGAGGAGCATCCCATAATGGCTTGTTCAGAATTACAAACATTTCAGAGTTACGAACAACCTCCATTCCCGTAACTCTGAGGTTCTGCTGTATAATGCACGGGGTTTGGTGGAATAAATGAGTCAAAGCTCAGTTACTATTGTATTGGAGGCCATGGAGAAAGAGCGAGAGAGGAGGGAAATGATGACGTAGACCCTCAGTTGCTGGCTACGTGTTGCCTCCCATTTCCTCCTCCTAATCCTCTTCTTCCACTTACTCTTAACCTCCCTCCCAATCAACCCCTCTGATTCCCTCTCAATCCCTTTCTCTGAAAAATACTGTCCGTAGATTAAACATATGGTACCGACCATTTCTACCTTGCATGAATGAGATATTTATTCCCTTTTACAAAATGTTTATACAAAGTATGTCAGGGACAAAGTTCATAATGTTAGTTTTTTTGTGTGGATTTTGCCTCAGCAGTCTGACCACTTCTCTCCTTAAACAGATAGTGGTGTTTTTGTTTGTCAAACTTGTGAGACAGCAATATTTGTGAATGAATGAATGGCAAATGAATATTCTTTCTTCTGTACAAAATACTAAGGACCAGATTGTGAGCTGGATTAAATCGGCTCAGTTACACTGACATCAATGGAGCTATGATAATTTACCCCAGTTTAAGATCTGCATCTAAAATTGCTATCTGCACACATAAGAACATAGGAATTGTCAGACTAGATCAGACTGGTGGTCTATTGAATCCATTGTCCTGTCTGAGTACTAGCCACTTCCGAATGAAATAGAACACTGAAACGGCCCTTTATGGAAGAAAATGAGGGAGTTTCTTCCCAAAATGGCTCAATGAAAGCTGCACTATGAGATTATTCAGAGCTACCAAAGGGATTCAAATTTCCTATCTCCAGTGAGAAGTCATAGGAACTCGGTGTCGGAAACACATATGTGGCTCTGCAAATCCCACCCTTAACTTCTAAAACTTGAATCAGCTAATGCCTGCTACTTAACAACTACACAAAGTTATGAAAAAACTCCTCACAATTGCTGAGAATCACAGAGTCAACATACAAGATTCAGGCCTGAATTTAAAACATTACTAATGTGACACTTCAATAGTTATCGAGAGATTGATTCAAATAAGACTTACCCAGGTCACCGAGGAGAGTAAGGCCTGGTCTACACTACAATTTTAGTTCGAATTTAGCAGCGTTATAGCGAATTAAGCTTGTACCCGTCCACACAACGAGGCCATTTAATTCGATTTAAAGTGCTCTTAACATCGGTTTCTGTACTCCTCTCCGATGAGGGGAGTAGTGCTGAAATCGACATTGCCGGTTCGAATTAGGGTTAGTGTGGACGGAATTCGAAGGTATTGGCCTCCGGGAGGTATCCCACAGTGCACCATTGTGACCACTCTGGACAGCAATCTAAACTCGGATGCTCTGGCCAGTTGGACAGGAAAAGACCCGTGAACTTTTGAATTTCATTTCCTGTTAGCCCAGCCTGGTGAGCACAGGTGACCACACAGAGCTGAACAGCACAGGTAGCCATGCAGTCCGAGAACCGCAAACGAGCACCAGCATGGACCACACGCGAGGTACTGGATCTGATCGCTATATGGGGAGAGGATTCAGTGCTCGCAGAACTACGTTCCAAGAGACGGAATGCAAAAACTTTCGACAAGATCTCCAAGGGCATGATGGAGAGAGGCCACAATCGGGACTCCTATCAGTGCCGTATTAAGGTGAAGGAGCTCCGACAGGCCTATCAGAAAACCAAGGAGGCAAACGGACGGTCCGGGGCAGAGCCGCAGACATGCCGCTTCTACGAGGAGCTGCATGCAATTCTCGG
>QXTE01000405.1:677840-705627 GCA_003942145.1 Platysternon megacephalum
ACTAGTGTTCCTGAAGACGCGGGCGTCATGAACCCTTCCCGGCCATCCCACGTTGATGTTGGTGAAACGTCCCTTGTGATCCACCATTGCTTGCAGCACCATTGAAAAGTACCCCTTGCGGTTTATGTACTGGCTGCCCTGGTGCTCCGGTGCCAAGATCGGGATATGGGTTCCATCTATCGCCCCACCACAGTTAGGGAATCCCATTGCAGCAAAGCCATCCACAATGAGCTGCACATTTCCCAGAGTCACTACCTTTGGTAGCAGCAGCTCAGCGATTGCTTTGGCTACTTGCATCACAGCAGCCCCCACGGTAGATTTTCCCACTCCGAACTGATTACCGACTGACCGGTAGCTGTCCGGTGTTGCAAGCTTCCACAGGGCTATCGCCACTCGCTTCTCAACTGTGAGGGCTGCTCTCATCTTGGTGTTCTGGCGCCTCAGGGCAGGGGAAAGCAAGTCACAAAGTTCCAGGAAAGTGCCCTTACGCATACGAAAGTTTCGCAGCCACTGGGAATCGTCCCACACCTGCAGCACTATGCGGTCCCACCAGTCAGTGCTTGTTTCCCGGGCCCAGAATCGGCGTTCCACAGCGAGAAGCTGCCCCATTAACAACATGATCTCCAAAGCGCCGGGGCCTGTGGCGCGAGACAATTCTGTGTCCATGTCCTCATCACTCTCGTCGCCGCGCTGCCGTAGCCGCCTCCTCCTCGCCTGGCTTTTCTGGTCCTGGTTCAGCATAAACTGCACGATCATGCGCAAGGTGTTAACAATGTTCATGACTGCTGTCTTTAGCTGAGCGGGCTCCATGCTTGCCGAGGTATGGCGTCTGCACAGTTCACCACGGAAAAAAGGCGTGAAATGGTTGTCTGCTGTTGTTTTCAAGGAGGGAGGGGGAGGATGTTCCCAGAACCGCCCGCGACAATATTTTTTGTCCCATCAGGCATGGGGATCTCAACCCAGAATTCCAATGGGCGGGGGGGACTGCGGGAACTATGGGATAGCTATGGGATAGCTACCCACAGTGCAACGCTCTGGAATTCGACGCTAGTCTTAGTACATGGACGCGCACCGCCGAATTAATCCGCTTACTGTGGCCGTGTACAATCGAATTTATACAATCGGTTTCAAAAAATCGAATTCTGTAAATTCGGAGTAATCCCATAGTGTAGACGTACCCTAAGTGAAGAGAAGTGGTTAGAAGAGCCCTGAGTGGCAGGAGCTTTTATACAGTTTCTCTAACTGCCTGGAAGATTGGAGACACCATTTGTCCATGAGGCTTTTATTAGTTACAAAACAAATTTTGTTGGACTCTTTGTTGTGACTCTTTCACCAGTGTTTATGTTCATTAATCTATTCTCAACCTCACATGCAAAGTACACCCTGCAGGTTTCTTTCATCTGAAAATTTTCATGGGCAGACTACATTCCTGGTATCATTCTCCTGACTTCACTGGAGTTGAGCTGGATCTGAGCACCAGTAGCATGTACAAAAATCCAGCCTAGTCCTTCAAATCCATGCTGGTCTTGGTTTGGGATATTCTGGCATTAACGACTGAAGTTTCAGGAGGCCTGTATTCTGCATGTTCTACACATCCACCTGGAATACATCTGATCCAATACCCACTGAAGTGAATGGTAGTTTGTAAATCGACTTCAGTGAGATGTTCATGAGGCCGTATGATTTGGCATTCATTCCTGGCAGAGGCAATACAAGGCCTATAAACCACTTAAGACCCACTTAAGCTTTCAAAAATAGCTCTTTCCAGAGACTTTTGCACTTGCCCTCTACCCTGTGATGAAGTTCACCTTATAGGGATTAGAAATACAGCTGTCAGTAGAGCTCTAGTTATGTCCTTCATGATGTAAGATTAGGGTGATCATCATGGCAGAAGCACCCAGCGCTATTTATTGCAGGGCTGCTCATTGGTTGTGGTTAGGATCAGTGGCACAGTGTTTTATAAAGTCTTGGAGTTACAACCTTGTACCTATGTTGCCTCAGCAACCACATCTCCATCCAGGAGCAGCTAAGAGAATGAGAGCTTATGGGAAAGTGTGGCCGAGAGAGCCCAAGTCAAGCAGAGGAGAGATGTAGAAAAGGCATCATTGACCAAACACGAGACATCTGTGGAATGAGTTTAGGTTAAGGCAGAATCTCACTAGCTGGTGGTCATGTTTCCTGATTCTTCTCTTGCAGAAAGTGTTCTAGCTACAATACTAAAAGTGTTACATCCACTCTAAACAGAGCTTCCTCAAACCATGGAAAGCGAAGAGAATTTCTTTGATTTTCAGATTTCCTTGTAGTCAATGGAGCTGGAACAATTTATATCAGCTAAAGATCTGGCCCATAATCTATACAGTTGAATTTTATACAAAAGCGAACCACGTACCAGCTATTTTATAAAAATAAAAAAGTGACAAATTCTGAGGCTAGATATCACGACCTGATTACAGCCTAGAAATGAGAGAAATTGAAATACATGTTTAAAGTTGTGGAAGAAAAGTTAGTAGGCCCAAAGTCTTTGGTTAACATAACTGTGTCAATGATCATTGGGCTGAAGAGGAAGAAAGAATAGAAACTGCCAGCTGAACTTTTGTAATAGCCAGTCTTGCGAAATATAACTGTGTTAGCTAAAAATTAGGAAAGCCCCCCCCAAAATACCACCTGCTAATAAACAGGAACACTTGTTTCTTCTGTATTCCTAATAAGGGATTGTTTTTCTGTTTAAGAGGATATTACAAATGTAAAGAGCGTTTGACTAATTGCGGTTTTAAGCTTTATAAGCTTCTGTCTGTTTGTAATTCGGGGGCACTATCCATTTGATAGTGGCCCCGGGCATGCTCGTTAAATAAAGGAGCCTCAGGCTGATCCAAACACAACGTATGGTCGATTTTTCCACCACAATTAACTGGTGCCGTGACTCGGATAGACCGCGACCCCTGAATGCCAGAGGACCGTGAGTTGTTCCCCACCAGAGAACCCATCGGAGAGGTAAGAGACCTTTTGAAATCTCTATTTTGGGTTTCTGGTGGAGGACCGCCCGTAGGCTATGGGTTTGGGTGAGTTGCGCATTCTATCCGGACCTTTTGCTGCCAGACATGCCTGATGCCTTTCTGTTCTGATTGCCCCGGGAAGAGCCCTAAGTGTGGCTATAGTAGGCCTCTATTTTGTGTGCCAGTGTGAATGAAGGTGTGATTGAGGGTCAGAGGAAGACACCCAGAGCTCTCTGCGAAGCCTCGGGGCTCGTGACCAGGGATGTCTCTAAAGCAAGCCCTGTGACCGCACCTAGTGGGCCGGTAAAAGGCTCTGACCAAGGCGGCGCCATTCTGCATGGCATGACCGGTGAGGGGCCCGCTTAGGTCTAGGACTGTGTGACCCTATTCTCTACTGTCTTTGGGCGGTCTGGTTTTCTGTACCCTCTTTCCTCCCTATGTCTTTCTTATCCGCCTGAAGGCGGCCTGATGAGCCATTGACTAATCCGATCACCTTGCCTGAAACAACAGAGTATGCGGCGCCATTCTCTCTGAGACTAGCCGACGCTCTTTGTTGAAGGGAGGTCTGTAGGAAAAGTCGAGGACGCACCCATTCCCAGCCTTTCCTGTGTGTAAGACCCGAGTGAGACTGTGCTGTTCTGTACACGGGAAGGCAGGGAAAACCGAAGTGGACCCCATCTTGTTAGGCACTGTTTGGCTGGGACGCCAGGAACTAGAAAAATGGGGGCCGGTGAGTCAAAAGGAACCACCATCCCGCCAAAAGGCAAACCTGCTTCTTATATGTATAAAAATTATGGCCCCTCATCTTGCCAGTTTTTAACAAAATGGAATTGGTATACCAGGGATGACCCTAAATTGCAGTTTCCCCTAGAGGGAAGTTTCAACCTTGACAGAAGCACAAGAGAAATTTACTTCATTCCATATCCACGCTGGCCAGCAGATACCTCTCTATTCTTCTAGGCCCCTTAGGGGTATCCCCTCAACCCCACCCGAAGATGTTATAGACCTAATGGGGATTTACACAACAGCAACCTGAAAATAAGAAAATTCATGGTACATCTCTTAATTATATCTTGAGAATAGCAATTGTACACCACCCACAGAGAAGCTTAAAAATCACACACTAGCTGTTCTCTCAGACAATTATTATCTTCATGTACGAAGAAGGCAAAGTGGATCAGAACATTATCTAATAGGTCATTGTTTCTGCTTCAGTTGGAAGATGATTCCTCCAGATGCTCACCCAACAAAACACAACAAAATAATCATGATTGAGTCTCCCTATGAATTACTCTGTACTTAGACAAGGTGGGTGAGGTAATATCATTTATTGGGCTACAGATTCTTGTAATACGCCATCAGTCAAACGAACTCACACAGAAAAATGGTAAAAGACAAAAAAAATCATATCATTTTTGTGTGAACAGTTTTCACAAAGCGAAAACTCCGTATGTGACGTCTCAGTCGTCATCGTCAAAGGAAAACTGCACAACACCTTGAAAAGATGAGCCTGGGAGCTTAAATTCATAACTTTGCGAGATACTCATAATCATGGGCTGATTATAGACACTGGATTGATAACTTATTACAACAATGTATAACCCAGTAATGGCACCCCCTCCCAGCTTTTTCCCCCTCTCCTCTCCTCCCTATGACTGGTGAGCTGTTAACTGGCCACTTCCCTTTGAATGGTTCCTTGAACTAGATGTTAACTATTTATGCTGAACAAACTGTTCCACCTTCTATTTAGCTGTGACACTCGGAGTGCATTTCCCAGACTTGAAGAAGAGCTCTGTGTAAACTCAAAACCTTGTCTCTATCCCCATGAGAACCTGGTCCCATAAATTATGTATTGTCTCACCAGCCTTATCTCTCTAATATCCTGGCACCAACATGGCTACAATAATATTACTTTCTAGTGACCTATTTGGAAGCCAAGAATGTGAAGGTCCAAGAGGGTTCAGGATCAATGGTAAAAATGTAGCACGTGTTCTCAAGACAACTAGGTTTTATTTGCCCCCTGTCTGACCTTCACGTTAATGTGCCCTCTGGTTCACCGCATAAAAGACAGGGATCATAACACATGGAGAATGCTCTCCTTCCTCAGGGCTCCAGGTATCAAAGCACGTCACAAACACCCGTTAAGGTTTTTCATATCCAAAGCAGTGGATTGTTATGGTATTATGGTTTGATACTGGAAGATGCCCTTCTATTGAGTAATAGACTCACATTAAAAAAATGCCTGCCAAGGTGATCTGTGTAATTTCCTTAATCAGATCATGATCTGTAGCTCAGAATTTTCCATTAAAAAGCAGCTTTGCGTTTCTTTTATTATACAAATTCCTTTTTCAGGTTTAAGGACAGGAGATCAACCAGCATAAGTCAGCACATCTCTATAGAATTCAAAGATGTTCAGTACTTCTCAATCAACAACAGGTTCTTCTCCCTTGCCTGGTGAGAGGAAACATTCAATGGAGTGATGTTAAACTTTCAACATCTTTCTCATCATGGTAGACAAGATTCCTGCAAGCAAATGGTCTTGCAGCATGCCCTAAATCTGGTCAGATTTTCAATTTATCTGAGTTTATCCCATAGCTTTGGCCAAGAAAGCCAGATCTCTATATTTGCTGTATTTCATCTGGAGCTTTATCAGTTCTATTTTGTTGTAAAACCACAATAGTCTTGGCTGTTGTTGGATGAAGACACGTTTGCGATGCCACCAATGTTCCAAGGTTTATCTCAAAGCCTTTGTAAATGACGGCCTGGCTTGTTTTCACCCATCACCATCCCTCACCTCAACCAAAGAGCAACCCCGTCAGAGGCAGCACAGTGAACTTCTGCCATGATGATCACCCTGATCTCACAGCATTGGTGACATAACGGAGGTGGATTAGGAACTGAATTTCTAATCACATAAGAGGAAATTCACCCCTGAACAGAGCTCCAGCACAAAGGCCTATTTATTTCTTAGGTCCCTGTTAACACCTCTTTTGAAAGCTTAAATGGGACTTAAATGGCTCATAAGCCTTATACTGTCCTTTTTCCAGGGCGAAATTTCATGTCACAGGGCTTGAGACAAAACCCACCGAGAGTAATGACTCCCATTAATTTTAATGGGCATTAGATCAAAAACTTAGGTGTTCAGACTCTGCAAAATGCTCCTACCCTCCTACGTATTACAGGAAGAACTTTGCAATGCCACCAACACCGGCCAACATGGCTTACCAGGACCAAAGTGGAGTCCTCTATCTAATGGCAGACTTTGCAACTGCTACAGCTCTGACAATCTTTTACATTCATTCCCATTGTAACTCCTGCAGAGTCACTGGAATTATACCAGGAATGAATGTGTCCCATAAAACTTTTCAGACAAAGGAAACTTATAGGCTGTCTTGTGCATGTTGAAAACACATGGTAATAATCCTGAAAACAAATTATATCAATTGAAGGAGTGACTTGCACAGCATAATATGTTTTCTAACTAATTAAGACCGTAAGCAAAAGTGTGTCTTGTATTCCCCAGGCAGATTAAGAAATTGTTCGGGTTCCTTAACAACTTCTCTTGACTTATCCTCTTCAGCGACTGGGGTAAGTCCCATTTCTCTCATTCTCTCTAGAGCTATTGCGATGTCACGTTAGTGATGGTTTAATTTAGGACTGAATCTCGCGCATGACTTTGTGATTATTGGCTATGTAAAGGGGTTTCGGCAATAACACAGTAGTTGTTAAGTTGCAGGCACTGATGCATTCATGGTTTAGAAGTAAAGGCTTCAGTTTTCAGAGGTGCCTAGGCATTTCGGACAGAAGTTCCTGTTTACTTTCATTAAGAATCAGGTGTTCAAATCCCATAGATAGCTTTGAACAATTTCATATTCAGCTTTCAAGATAGGGGAGTTAGGATAAAACTTCTCCAGTTTTTTTCATAATAGGTCACTTCTGTGTTCTTCTTTATTCTGTAGCAGCAGGTACTTGGCAAGATTTCAGACAGAATAATCAATTAGAAGGAGCTCTGGTCTGATCCAGTATGGAAATTTCTATGCTTCTACGTGCACTAGTAGCAATGTTAGATGCAGATCGACAGCTAGGATAAGTTAGCCTAGATCCATAAACTCAGTTGAACAGTGCCCTTATCTACCCGCTCAGTATCTGGCTCTTAACATTTTGTTTTGAAAAAAAAGTATTTTAGAACATAAGAACGGCCATACAGGGTCAGATCAATGGTCCACCTAGCCCAATGCAGGTGCTGTCTTCCAACAGTATCCAATGCAGGTGCTTCAGAGGTGGTGAGCAGAACAGGTAATCATGAAGTGATCCATCCCGTCACCCATTTCTAGCATCTGGCAAACAGAGGCTAGGGACACTTAAGAGCATGGTTTTCCATTCATGTATTAGCAAGTATCGCTGGCTCAGAAGCTTTAGAAGCCAAACGGCCAGTCTGTTATTCAGAAGAAAAGGGGTTTTCATGATGAGGTTAAATCTTCTCAAGGAAATTAACATTAGCAAACTGGTCCCTGCCATCCTTTTTACAAACCATTTGTAAAAGGGAATAAAAATCCCTTGTGTGCGTGATAGAAATAGTCTATAGCAGATATTTACTTTGCTGTCAGTATTTTTCAGAGGAAGGATTGAGAGGGAATCAAAGGGGATTGTTAGGAGGGAGGTTAAGAGTGAGTGGAAGAACGAGGCTAGGAGGAGAAAATAGGAGGGAACATGTATCCAGGAACTGAGGGTTTGGGTCATCCTTTTACTGCTCCATCTCTGTCTCTCTCTCTGTCTCTCTCTCTCTCTTTCCATGGCCTTCAAAACAGTAGTAACAGAGCATTGAATCTTTTACTCCACTAGTGCATTATGTTGACTCTTTTCCCTGCTGTGTGTTTCAGGTTTACCCCCAACACAGAAAGATGACTTTCAATGAAAACTTTAGTGATGAATTGTATTATAAGCCCTACCATTATGGGGGCTGGGGTGGTTCCAGAGGTTATGGATGCTGTAGACTATGGTGTTACCGAAGGCCGTACAAGTGTTGTTGGGGCTATCCCAGGGGTTGTTGGTACCCTTATCCTTGCCATTGGGGCTGGGGGTACGGCTATGGAAAGGGTTGGCCATGTTTCGCCGAGGAGGAATAGACCCGGAACCGTTAAGCAAGATTAATGGATGAGTTTATGAGCAATGGCTTTCAGAAATGCACAGTGTCCTCAACTCCCATTGGAGCTGTGAATGCTCAGCACCTCAGTAAATCTGCTCCATATCTCTATTTCCCAGGTTACACTTATTGACTGTTTCCTCTAATGCCTTCTATACTCTCTTCTTCTTCTAGAATAATCTGTGTAGGCGTGAATCTCAATTCCATGAAGGCCTCTTTAGGTCACTCTGACCCAGTAAATGAAGCGGATGCCTTAAGTTTGGGTGAAAAAACATTTACACTCACTTGAAGACTCCTTACAAAGCACTGCAAAAGGGTCTTAGTGTCAACGAGAATGAAGCCCTATGTGTTCTAAATATGTTGCATTTGTTTCTGGTTTCCATAGTTCTATAAAAGTTGTACAGTGGATAAGCAGATTACTTCTTTGCTTAAGTTGTGCTTTGTCTTGTTTGATTCTGTCTGGGATGAAACAAGTACCTTAACATAGTTGAAAACAGGGCTTCATTGTCAAATGCTACAGCTGTGATGAAGAATGAGGAACGTCTCCTGTGAAATGCATCACCTTGGAGTCAATGATTCATCGTAGATCTTCTTGAAATCCTTGAAATATATCCTCTCTACTTTGTGTTCTTTCTGTCACTTGCTGTGTACTCCTCTTCTTTTTGACATTAAAGTCATTCTGCATCATCATAGCAGCCTCCTGCTTTTCCTTCTGCTCCATTCCTTATTTACCAACCTCTGTGGCCTAAGTTCAGAGAGCTCCTTAGGTGCCTAACTCCTATTGCAATCACTGTGAGCGTGGCACCTAAGGCCATGTCTGCACTACAAAGCTAAGTTGACTTAAGTTATGTTGACATACTGCCGTTGCTGTAAATATACTGCTGTTGCATTTCCACACTCTGCTCCTTGTGTCGGCAGAGCACATCCACAGTCGCAGCTCTTGCATCGGCACAGAGAACAGTGCACAGTGGGTGGCTATCCCACTGTGCAACCGGCACAGGGTGTTTTGGGAAGGGTTTGCAATACCTCAGCTGGGTAATCTCAGTGTCACATGATGCAGGTTTCTCAATCACATCATTCCATGGGCATCTGCTAGGTTTCCATCAACTTTTCAACTGCCCTCGTAACCTGCGAGCCATCCATCTGTGTCAAAAAGCATGGGTCCTGCACGGTTCTTCAGTATTGTGCTGTCTGTTATGAACACAATGGTATAAGAGGAGCTCAACAGGGGGGCTATGCACCACCACCAGGAACTCATCCCCCACCTTTTAGAAGTGGCATGTCTGTGGAGCTGCACCAAAAGCAGCTATTGGTTACTCATGCTTTCTGTTATGCCTGCTGTGTCTGCCGCATGAGTAGACCCGTAACATGGAAAGACCAGGACCGTTAAGCAAGATACAGATTCATGGATGAGTTTATGGGCAATGGGTTTCAGAAATGCCGAGTGCCCTCGACTCCCATGGGAGCTGTGAGTGCTCAGCATCTCAGTAAATCTGCCCCATATCTATATTTCCTAGGTTACACTCGATGACTGTTTCCTCTACTGTCTTCCATACTCTCTGCTTCTTCTAGAATAATCTGTTTAGGTGTGAATCTCAATTCCATGAAGGCCCCTTTAGGTCAGTGACATAGTAAATGAAGCAGGGGCCTGAAGTTTGCGTGAAAAAACATTAACACTCACTTGAAGGCTCCTTACAAAGCAGTTCAAAGGGGTCTTAGTGTCAATGAGAATCAAGCCCTGCGTGTTCTAGTCATTTCATGCATATGTTCCATTTGTTTCTGTTTTCAACTTTGCTATGTAAGTTGTATACTCGAGAAGTAGTTTTGTCCTTGGCATAAGTTGTGCTTTGCCTCATTTGATTCTGACTGAGATGAAACTAGTACCTTAAAATGGTTGCAAACAGGACTTGATTGTCAAACTCTACAGCTGTGATGAAGAACGAAGAACATCTGGTGTGAAATGCATCACCTTGGAGCCACTGATTCATTGTAGACCTTCTTGAAACCTTGGAGATATTATTTTAATTCTGAATTCTTTCTGTTGCTTTCTGTGTACTTCTCTTCCTATACACATTCAAATGATTCTGTATCATAATATCATCCTTCTGGGTTTCCTTTCTGCTCCATTCCTCATTGACCAGCCAATTGAGAATAAGTGGATGAAGACCTTGAGTTTCGGTGATATTTATATAGAAGCTTATTATGGCTAAGATTGTTACCAGGGGGCAGGGGCAGGGAGGGAGAGGGGCTCTGTTCTTCTCTCCCTGCATCTCCCCGCATCAGCAGGTTCAGCCACTCTCCATGGCAGCCAGGCGGGAAGCACGATGGAGCTACTGTAGCCTGTGAGAGGCGGTGGTGGCCTGCTCCCTGCCTGGGCTCAGCTGCCGGGGGGCCACAGCAGTGCCCAGGCAGGGGCTGCCCGCTGCCGGGCACAGGGGATGCGTGGGCCAGAAACATGCTGGAGGGGAGAGGGGGCTCCTGCTCTTTCGGCCCCTGTCTCTGGCAGTTGGAACGGCAGTGGTCCTCCCCCTGCCTGGGCCCTGGGACAGGGGCCAAGCGAGCGGGAGCTCCCCTCCCCTTCCTGCAACTGATCCAAGGCAGGGAGTGGGCCGCAGCCGCTTCCCAGCCAGGCTCTCTCAGGCAGAAGCAGCTCTGTCCCTCTCCGCACGCAGCTGCCAGGGAGAGCAGCGCAATGTGCTGGGGGGAGGAAGGGAGGCACATGGAGAGAAGGACAGAACCCTCTTCCCCCCGTCCCGTAGGTATCCTTGGGTGGAGAGAGCGCAGTGGCCCTGGGCTGGGTGCGGGGTGGGGGCGGCACTGGTCATGGGAGACGTTACCTGGGACCTCTGTCCTACTCCCACTGTGCTGTAGACTTCTGAACCACGGGGCTCTCCAGAACGGCAGTGGCGGAAGGAGCAGAATGTGGGGCTGCTGGGCGGCCCCACGCCAGCAGCTCTTCTGGCGCGGCTGTACGGACCGCAGCCCCACCCCCAACCCTGTCCTCCAGCGGGGCTGCTGTACAGACCCCAGACAGGAGACGCAGCTGTGTGGAAGGGCTGAGGGTGGGGCTGGGGGCGGTACAGCCATGCTGGAGGAGCTGCCGACGTGGGGCCGTTCTGTGTCTTTCCAGTACGGAGTACCAGCTATAGTAAATATCTTACTGGTATGGCATACCGTACTCTACTGCCGTACTTGCACCACTGGGAGAGACACTTATTTGGACTAGTTGTTTTGTCTTTCCATTGACCTGCTCTGTGCAAGTGGATTTCCTGACACCCAAGTGGGGGAAGAGGAGGGAGGGGCTTCCCCATAGCAGTTCATCTGGCCACAACGGGGTGTTTAGGGTTATCCACCACTGTACACTGGGCCACAGTCCATGCTTGAAATGTCTGATACTTTAATCTGAAACACTATGAATTAAACAACTTTTGGAGTTAGGAATAACTCGTGTGGAGACACCGGACTGCTCTCTAGCCTCAGGAGTATCAGAGGGAATAAGAGTATCAGTTGAATAGTGGCCTTGCCCATGTTTAACATGTCAAGCACCTGTTGGTAGGCACTGAACGGTGACTGAAAAGATCAATATGTTCTGAAGAAGAAGAAGAGCCAGCACCCTGTCTGGTATCAGAGGGGTAGCCGTGTTAGTTTGGATCTGTAAAAAGCAACAGAGAGTCCCGTGACATCTTTAAGACTAACAGATGTATTGGAGCATAAGCTTTTGTGGGTGAATACGCACCCTGTTTGGTTTAGGTTGTACAAAGAGAGGAAGCCCCGGGGAAATGCCTCCCTTACGATAATCAAAATTTTGCCAAACCTGATTCTCTTCTCACTACAGGGCTCGAGTGGGACTTAAGTAGTGCACAGGCCCTGGCTCGCCACCCAGAAGTGAAGGTTTACACACAGGCCCAGAGTCACACAGATATTTAGGTCATGTCTACACTACTTTGACCTAATTATGGAGGTGTACACACTGCAATGCTCCTCTCGCCGCTTTAGCTTGCCTGCTACGCCGACATATTAAAACCACCTCAGCGAGAGGAGTAGATCTTAGGGTGATGTCGTTAGAGCGACACAGTATCGGTGTAGACAATGCATTGCTTATATCACCCTAAGTGGCCTCCAGCAGGTATCCCACAATGCCCACCATGACCGCTCTGGTCATAGTTTTGAACTCTACTGTCCTGCAGCCAGGTACACAAGCGTGTGCCCCTCCCCTGTTAAAGACCCAGGAAGTTTTGAACTTGCTCTTCCTGTTTGCTTGGTGTGGAGCGCTCACATAGCTACTGCCCAGCTGAGCCTGCCGGCTCCACGCAGCAAAGAGATTCCAGCCTGGAGTACACGGAAGGTGGTGGATCCCCTGGGTGTGTGGAGAGAGGAGGCTGTGCAGGCACAGCTCTGCTCCAGCCGCAGAAAGTTACTCAGGGCCTGGAGGAGAAGGGCTGTGACAGTGAAACGCAGCAGTGCAGGAGTATAAATAAAACAGCTGCAGCAGGCACAGCAGAAGGCATGGGAGGCCAATAGTGGCTTCTGGAGCAGCTCCACAGATATGCTGCTTTACAAGGTGGGATGTGGGGTCAGGGTGGTGGTGAATAGCCCCCCCCCCCATTGAGCTCTTCTTATAGCCCTGTGTTCATAATGTAAAACACAATACTGAACAGCAGCGCAAGATCCATAATTTCTGACATGGATGGATGGCTCGTAGGTTACCAGGGAAGTTGAAAAGCAGCTGGAAACCTAGTAGGATGCCCATCGGATGATGCAATTGAGAAACCTGCATCATATGACACCGAGACTACTCAGCTGAGGTATTGCAAACCCCTCCCAAAACACCCCGTGGCCGGTTGCACAGTGGGATAGCCACCCACTGTGCACTGTTCTCTGTGCCGATGCAAGAGCTGCGACTGTGGATGTGCTCTGCCGACACAAGGAGCAGAGTGTGGAAATGCAACAGCAGTATATTTACAGTGGTGGCTGTATGTCAATGTAAATTAAGTCGACTTAACTATGTAGGGCAGACATGGCCTTACGTGCCACGCTCACAGTGATTTCAGTAGGAGTTAGGCGCCTAAAGAGCTCTGTGAACTTGAGCCACAGTGGTTGGTAAATAAGGGATGGAGCAGAAAGGAAAAGTAGGAGGCTGGTTTTATGATGCAGAATGACTTT
Organism: Platysternon megacephalum; assembly: GCA_003942145.1. Taxonomy (NCBI): domain Eukaryota; kingdom Metazoa; phylum Chordata; order Testudines; family Platysternidae; genus Platysternon; species Platysternon megacephalum. The sequence continues at coordinate 691,140 of QXTE01000405.1, forward strand.
AATGTGAGTAAGAAGGGGAGTACATGGAAAGAGACAGAAGGAACGCAAAGTAGAGAGGATGTATTTCAAGGGTTTCAAAAAGGTCTGCAGTTAATCATTGACTCCAAGGTGATGCATTTCACAGGAGAAGTTCTTCATTCTTCAATACAGCTATAGAGTTTGCCAATGAAGCCCTGTTTGCAACTATTTTAAGGTACTTGTTTCATCCCACAAGACAGAGCACAACTTAAGCAAAGAAGTAATCTGCTTATCCAGTATACAACTTTTATAGCACCGTTGAAACCAGAAACAAATGGCACATATTCATGAAAGAACTAGAACCCGTAGGACTTCATTCTCATTGACACAAAGACCTCTTTACATGGCTCTTTGAGGAGCCTTCAAGTGAGTGGAAATGTTTTTTTCACCCAAACATAATGCCTCTGCTTCATTTACTGGGTCAGAGTGACCTAAAGAGGCCTTCATGGATTTGAGATTCACGCCTAAACAGGTTATTCTAGAAGAAGAAGAGAGTATAGAAGGCAGTAGAGGAAACAGTCATCAAGTGTAACCTAGGAAAGAGAGATATGGGGCAGCTTTACTGAGATGCTGAGCCCTCACAGCTCCCATGGGAGTTGAGGGCACTCTGTATTTCTCAAACCTATTGCCCATAAACTCATCTGCAAATCTTGCTTAACGTTTCCTGGTCTTTCCACGTTCCGGGTCTATTCCTCCTCGGCGAAACATGGCNGAGTGTAACCTAGGAAAGAGAGATATGGGGCAGCTTTACTGAGATGCTGAGCACTCACAGCTCCCATGGGAGTTGAGGGCACTCTGCATTTCTCAAACCTATTGCCCATAAACTCATCTGCAAATCTTGCTTAACGTTTCCTGGTCTTTCCACGTTCCGGGTCTATTCCTCCTCGGCGAAACATGGCCAACCCTTTCCATAGCCGTACCCCCACCCCCAATGACAAGGATAAGGGTACCAACAACGTTTGGGATAGCCCCAACAACACTTGTATGGCCTTTGGTAGCACCATGGCTTACAGTAGCCGTAACCTCTACCACCCCAGCCCCCATAACGGTAGGGCTTATAATACAATTCATCACTAAAGTTTTCGTCAAAAGTCATCTTTCTGTGTCGGCAGTAAACCTGAAAAACACAGCAGGGAATAGAATCAATATAATGGATGGGGATCAGTGGAACAAATGGGTCAAAGCTCAGTTACTATGGCATTGGAGGCCTGGAGAGAGAGCGAGAGAGAGAGCAAGGAAATGATAATGTAGATCCTCAGCTCCTGGCTACATGTTGCCTTCCATTTCCTCCTCCTAATACTCTTCCTCCACTTACTCTTAACCTCCCTCTCAATCAACCCCTTTGATTCCCTCTCAATCCCTTTCTCTAAAATATACTGACGGCAGATTAAACATATGGTACAGACCATTTCTACCTTGCATGAATGAGATATTTATTCCTTTTTACAAAATGTTCATACAAAGTATGTCAGGGACAAAGTTCATAATGTTAGTTTCCTTGTGTGGATTTTGCCTCAACAGTCTGACCTCTTCTTTCCTTAAGCAGATTGTGGTGTTTTCTGATTGTCAGACTTGTGAGACAGCAACACTTGCGAATGAATGAATGATAAATGAATATTCTTTTTTCTGTACAAAATACTAAGGGCCAGATTATGAGCTGGGTAAAATTGGCTCAGTTATACTGACTTCAGTGGAGCTATGATAACTTACCCCAGTTTAAGATCTGCATCTAAAATTGCTACGTGCACAATAAGAATTTTCATACTTGAGCAGACGGGTGGTCCACTGAATCCATTATCGTGTCTCACACAGTAACAAGCACCAGCCACTTCCGAATGAAGTACAGCACTGAAATGGCCCTTTATAGAAGAAAGTGGAGGAATTTCTTCCCAAAAAGCCTCAGTAAAAGCAGCGCTATGAGATTATTCACATCTTTCAAAAGATTAAATTTCCTATCTCCAGTTAGGAATTATAGGAACTCGGTGTCAGAAACACATATGTGGTTCTGCAAATCCCACCCATAACTTCTAAAACTTGAATCCGCTAATGCCTGCAACTTAACAACTACACAAATTATGGAAAAGCTCCTCACAATTGCTGAGAATCACAGAGTCAACATACAAGATTCAGGCCAGAATTGGAAACATTACTAATGTGACACTTCAATAGTTATCAAGAGATTGATTGAAATCAGACTCACCCAGGTCACCGAGGAGAGTAAGTGAAGAGAAGTGGTTAGAAGAGCCNAGCAAGAGACAGAAAGAACACAAAGTAGAGAGGATATATTTCAAGGGTTTCAAGAAGGTCTACAATGAATCATTGGCTCCCAGGTGATGCATTTCAGAGGAGAAGTTTCTCGTTCTTCAATACAGCTGTAGAGTTTGCCAATGAAGCCCTCTTTGCAACTATTTTAAGGTACTTGTTTCATCCCAGACAGAATCAAACAAGACAAAGCACAATTTAAACAAAGAAGTAATCTGCTTATCCACTGTACAACTTTTATAGCACCGTTGAAACCAGAAACAAATGGCAGATATGCATGAAAGGACTAGAACACATAGGACTTCATTCTCATTGACACAACGACCTCTTTACATGGCTCTTTAAGGAGTCTTCAAGTGAGTGTAAATGGTTTTTCACCCAAACTTAAGGCATCCGCTTCATTTACTGTGTCAGAGTGGCCTAAAGGGGCCTTCATGGAATTGAGATTCACGCCTAAAGAGATTATTCTAGAAGAAGCAGAGCATATGGAAGGCAGTAGAGGAAACAGTCATCGTGTGTAACCTAGGAAAGAGAAGTATGGGGCAGCTTTACTGAGATGCTGAGTACTCACAGCTCCCATGGGAGTTGAGGGCACTCTGCATTTCTCAAACCTATTGCCCATAAACTCATCTGCAAATCTTGCTTAACGTTTCCTGGTCTTTCCACGTTCCGGGTCTATTCCTCCTCGGCGAAACATGGCCAACCCTTTCCATAGCCGTACCCCCAGCCCCAATGACAAGGATAAGGGTACCAACAACGTTTGGGATAGCCCCAACAACACTTGTATGGCCTTTGGTAGCACCATGGCTTACAGTAGCCGTAACCTCTACCACGCCAGCCCCCATAATGGTAGGGCTTATAATACAATTCATCACTAAAGTTTTCGTCGAAAGTCATCTTTCTGTGTCGGCAGTAAACCTGAAAAACACAGCAGGGAATAGAATCAATATAATGCATGGGGATCAGTGGAACAAATGGGTCAAAGCTCAGTTACTATGGCATTGGAGGCCCTGGAGAGAGAGAGCAGGGAAATGATGATGTAGATCAGGGGTCGGCAACCTATGGCACGCGTGCCAAAGGCAGCACGCGAGCTGAATTACTGTGGCACGCTGCTGCCAGCCTGGGGTCCCCACTGCCGGTCCCGCTCAGTCCGCTGCCGGCCTGAATGGACGGAACACCTGGCCGCAGCCGGTTGAGCGGGGCCGGCGGCCGGGACCCCGGCCGGCGGGGACCGGCGGCCGGAACCCGAGACCGGCAGCAGGTTGAGCCGCTCAGTCCGCTGCAGCCTGGGGTCCCAGCCACCGGTCCACTCAGCCCGCTGTCAGTTTGGGGTTCCATCCGCCGGCCCCTGTGAATGTAAAATGTATGACTGGCACGCAAAACCTTAAATTACTGTGAATAAATGAAGACTTGGCACACCAATTCTGAAAGGTTGCCGACCCCTGACGTAGATCCTCAGTTCCTGGCTACGTGTTGCCTTCCAGTTTCCTCTTCCTAATCCTCTTTTTCCACTTACTCTTACCCTCCCTCTAAATCAACCCCTCGGATTCCCTCTCAATCCCTTTCTCTGAAATATACTGACGGTAGATTAAACATATGGTACAGATCATTCCTACCTTGCCTGAATGAGATATTTATTCCGTTTTACAAAATGTTTATACAAAGTATGGCAGGGACAAAGTTCATAATGTTAGTTTCCTTGTGTGGATTTTGCCTCAACAGTCTGACCACATCTTTCCTTAAGCAGATTGTGGCATTTTCTGTTTGTCTAACTGACTTCAGTGGAGCTATGATAATTTACCCCAGTTTAAGATCTGCATCTAAAATTGCTACGTGCACAATAAAAACTGTCATACTCGATCAGACGGGTGGTCCATTGAATCCATTATCGTGTGTCACACAGTAACAAGTACCAGCCACTTCTGAATGAAGTAGAGCACTGAAATGGCCCTTTATAGAAGAAATTGGAGGAGTTTCTTCCCAAAATGCCTCAGTGAAAGCAGTGCTATGAGGGATAGCTCAGTGGTTTGAGCATTAGTCTACTAAACCCAGGGTTGTTCAATCCTTGAGGGGGCCATTTAGGGGTCTGGGGCACAAATCTGTCTAGGGATTAGTCCTGCTTTGAGCAGGGGGTTGGACTAGATGACCTCCTGAGGTCCCTTCCAACCCTCATATTCTGTTCTATCTACCAAAGGATTATATTTCCTATCTTCAGTTAGGAATCATAGGATCTTGGTGTCAGAAACACATATGTGGCTCTGCAAATCCCACCCATAACTTCTAAAACTTGAATCCGCTAATGCCTGCAACTTAACAACTACACAAATTATGGAAAAGCTCCTCACAATTGCTGAGAATCACAGAGTCAACATACAAGATTCAGGCCAGAATTGGAAACATTACTAATGTGACACTTCAACAGTTATCAAGAGATTGATTGAAATCAGACTCACCCAGGTCACCGAGGAGAGTAAGTGAAGAGAAGTGGTTAGAAGAGCCTTGAGTGGCAGAAGTTTTTATACAGTTTCTCTAACTGCCTGGAGGATCGATGACACCATTTGTCCATGAGGTCTGTATTAATTATAAAACACATTTTGTTGGACTCTTTGTTGTGACTCTTTCAATTGATGTAATTGTTTCCGCAGTGTTTATGTTCATTAGTCTAATCTCAACGTCACATGCAAACTACACTCTGCAGGTTTCTTTCATATGAAAATTTTCATGAGCAGGCTACGTTCCAGGTATCATTCTTCTGACTTCAATGGAGTTATAGTTGGAATAAATATGAAGGAAATTCTGAGCTGGATCTGAGCATCAGTAGCATGTACAAGAGTCCAGTCTGGTCCTTCACATCCATGCTGGTATTGGTTTGGGATATTCTGGCATTAACCAATGCAATTTCAGGGAGCCTGTATTCTGTATGCTCTGCACACCCTGCTATAATGACTCTAATCCAGTACACACTGATATAAATGGTAGTTTATCCTTTGACTTCAGTGAGTCCTGGCCAATGGTTCCCGGCCAATGGGAGGTGTGGAGCCGTCGCTTGTGGCAGGAGCAGCGTGTGGAGCTCCCCTGCCATCTCTCCCCCTAGGAGCTTCAGGGTTATGACAGTCGGAGCGGGATAGGGAGCCTGCCAGCCCTGCCAACCCTCCCCCCCAGTACTAGCAGGGGTCCCAGGCTGTGCATCACCAACACCCACCAGCACCAGCGGCGGTCCTGGGCCAGCCCTCCACAACACCCGTGGTGCTCCTGGACCACCCGCCCAGAGCAACGGTGGCCCGCCCTGGCCCAAGTTTTAGTTTGGGCGTGAATCTTAATTCCATGAAGGCCCCTTTAGGTCACGCTGACACAGTAAATGAAGCAGGCTCCTTACAAAGCTGTGCAAAAGGGTCTTAGTGTCAATGAGAATCAAGCCCTACATGTTCTAGTCCTTTCATGCATATGTGCCACGTCTTTCTGCTTTCAACTTCGCTTTATATGTTCTTTACTGGAGAAGTAGTTTCATCCTTGGCTTTAGTTGTGCTTTGTCTCATTTGATTCTGACTGTGATGAAACTAATACCTTAAAATGGTTGCAAAGAGAACTTGATTGTCAAAATCTACAGCTGTGATGAAGAACGAAGAACATCTGTTGTGAAATGCATCACCTTGGAGCCAGTGATTCATTGTAGACCTTCTTGATACCTTGGAGATATTATTTTAATTCTGAATTCTTTCCGTCGCTTTCTGTGTACTTGTCTTCCAATTCACATTAAAATGCTTCTGAGTCATAATATCATCCTTCTGGGTTTCCTTTCTGCTCCATTCCTTATTGACCGGCTGCTCTGGCCCAGATTCACACAGCTAATTTGGTGCCTAATGTTACTCCGGAATTGAGGGGTGTGTTACCCCAGAATTTCATCAAGCTAATTGCAGTCATATTGTATGCATTCAGCCACCATGAATTACTCAAATAGAACATCATGTAGTTAAGGGTTAGTTTGGAGAAGGGCTTTTGGCGGCGAGGTTGAATACTGCCTGCATGTTTGCAGTTTCTGCTAACCAGAATGGGAGGAGGGGAGAAAAGAATCAACAAATTGAGACTGAAAGAAAATAAGTGGATGGAGACCTTGAGTTTGGGTGACTGAGAGAGAAGCTTATTATGGCTAAGGTTGTTAGGAAAGTTTTGTTGATAGGCAATTGTTTGAACTTAGGAGAAGTGATGACCCAGTAGGGGTCACTATGAACTATAGGTTTTGTAAAAAATTAGTTATAAAAAGTCTTGATACTAGAGTGTACTTAGGATCAGTTCTCTGAAGCTATCCTGAGAGACTAAATCCTGACATCATACTCCCCAGTGGGGAAGTGTCCAGCCATTGCTGACCTGCTGCTAATTACTAGATACCATCTCAGATTTTAGATAATTATTTATGATGTTCTAAAGCTATTGCTTATGTGTGTGTGTGTGTGCTTAAATCTAATCAATATTAGTTGTAGATAAGAGCACCCTTGCTGTATCATCCGGAAACTAATTAGTCTAAAGGAGTGTGTTTCCCTGAATGAAGCCCCAGGGCATGAGCACATGTAACAAATCTAAGGCCATTACCTCCAGATCCAGGTTTGGATCCTGCAAAATAATCTGGACACAAACTTCCTCTGCCTGCCTAGGCTAACCGTCCAGAGCTGGAGGGAGATCATCACCTCATACAGGCTGTTCTGCTTCTAGTCTTCTCCTCCTTGCTCAGTTTCCTCTTGCTGTTTGACTAGTCCCTACCGCGGAGCAGGAAGTCATCTTCATTGCACCCAGGCTGTTCTATTTGGGATCTCCAGGCTGACCCCATAGAGGGGTAGTACACTCCTTGTCATACCTCCCTCTTTGAGTGGACCTATCGTTGCACTCATTGAATGTTCACGTCTTCATCTGTTCTACCGGGAACCGGACCGGCTGTAATGCTAAGTACCAGTGGGTGAGGCAGGCATTTCAGTCCTGCATTGTCTGGAGCCAGCTGAGAGATGCATTATCGGTGAGCAGGACAAATGGTGTCCCAAACAGGGAGTACGTCACGGCCCAGTGTCTGGGCAAATATTCTTTTTTGAGAGCCATGGACAATGTCTCCTTCTCCAGGAACTGTTTATTCGTAGACAAGATGGAATCAGTGTGGCAGAAGTATGACCAGAGATGACGTGTGGGGAGAGGATGAGGGGGTCAAGTGCCCCCCTCCCAGATTGGCTTGGTGGGGGCAGGAAGGGAGAGGGGCTCTGTCCTCCTCTCTTTGTGCCTTCCCCCCCTCGGCACATTCAGCCGCTCTCCCTGGCAGCCAGGTGGCTCCTGGCCTTGGGCAGGGACTTCCCGCTGCCGCCCTAGCTGCTGGGCACAGGGGACGAGTGAGCCAGAAACATGCTGGGGGGCAGTGGGGGCACCTGCTTGTTCAGCCCCTATCTCCAGCTGCTGGGATGGCAGCGGTCCACCCTCTGTCCGGGACCTGCAACAGGGACAGGGGCCAAGCGAGCGGGAGCTCCCCTCCTGTCCAAACAACCGAGCCCAGGCAGGGAGTGGTTTGCTGTCGCCTCCCACACAGGCTCTCTCAAATAGGAGCAGCTCTGTCCCTCTCCCCGCGCGGTTGCAAGATGCCAGTGGGGGGAGGCGCAGGGAGAGAGGGACAGAACCCCCGTCCCATACATAACCTGGGGCGGTGGACCTGGGCTGGGTGTATGGCGGGGGGGTGGGTGGGTGGGAGGGGAGAGAGCTGGGAAGGGGAGACACATGGTGTGGTCGTGTGTCCTCCACTTTAGATTGTGCCCCCGTAGTTTAGGGAGGCACCAGTCGTCTAAGAGGTGGCACGTCGGTCACATGCCTCCCCCCTCCCCCGATTTCTGCCAGGGGGAGTTGTGCTGAGCGCGGCTGAAGGGAGGTGCCTGGGAAAGGCACCAGCTGGAAGCACTTCTGCTGTACCCCACGAGGTGGCGCCCAGAGCAGGGAAGTGAGCCCGGGCTGGCAGCACAGTCTCTGCCAGAGGGGGTGTGGGGAAGCCGGCTGAGGCTGTCCCTCTTCGCCAGCAGTCACATGGCCCCAGTGAGAATAACTCCTCTTCACTGCACACACAGGTATGGTGATATGAATATTAAACCAGAAAGGAAAGTTATTTACCTGCTCACGTACGTGTCTGGACTAGCCTGCCAGGGGTGGGCAGAAGGGAGCTCAGGGAGTCGGGGAAATGGTGGGGGGAGGTATTGGGGCCTGGTGGAGCTGGGGTGTGGGGGAGGAAGTGGGGGCTGGGAGTGATGGGAGGGAGAGGGGAGGCAGCAGGAGCCAGAGATGATGTGGGGGATGGGGACTGGGGGTGGCAGCGGGGTCTGGGAATGATGGGTCGGGTGATGGGAGAGGCAGCGGGGGCCAGGGGTGATCGGTGGGGTACCAGGGGGAGCAGCGGGAGCCAGGGGTGATGTCGGAGGTGGGGGCTGGTGGAGCCGCAGGGGTAAGGACACCAAAATACAAGTTCACCCTGGGTGCCATATTCCCTAAGGATGACTCTGGGAGGGCCGGCCTTAAGCGTGGGCAACAGGGTCGGGGGGAACCGTGCTCAAGAGGCTGATGCTGGAGGTTTCCTTGGCAGTGCTTGGGAAGCTGCCCCAGCCACTATCTGCTGTTACCAGTCGCCTATGGTCCTGCCTGTGAATAGGGTAGACTTGGAGTGCCAACTTCTCCCCATTGGCCCTGGGGACCTGTCAGTCTCAGGATCCCGACTCGGCTCCTCTTCAGCCCTTCCGCGTCCACCTGGTGTTCAGAGAGCACCAACCAACCCCCCCACTAAGTGTCAGTAAGGGGCCAACAGCCCCCTGACATTAGTACATGCTGTCTTTCCCTGGGGCTTCAGTAAGGGAGAGACACTTCTTTGGAATAGTTTGTTTAATCTTTGCATTGCCCTGTGCTGTGCAAGTCGATTGGCTGACACCCAACTGGGGGAAGATGAGGGAGGGGCTTCCCCAGAGGGTACATCTGGACACAAGGAGGGTTTAGGATGGCCCACCACTTTACACAGGCCACAACTCAGTCCTGCTTGAAATGTTTGATACTTAAATCTGAAACACTGTGAATTAAACAGCTTTTGGAGTTAGGAATAACTCGTGTGGCGACACCAGACTGCTCTCTAACCTCAGGAGTATGGGAGCGAATAAGAGTATCAGTTGAATAGTGGCCTTGCCCGTGAGGAACAAACCAATCACCTGTTGGTAGGTACTGAACGGTGACTGAGAAGATCTAGAAGAAGAAGAGCCAACACCCTATTTGGTTTAGGTCGTACAAAGAGGGGAAGCACCGGGGTAAGATTGACATAGTGTCAGTGTAGACACTGTTTTGCTTATGTAAGCAGAGTCAGGATGAGCTCTACCCTGACATCTGGTGGTGAATTATGGCGAGAGTGGAAAAGAACTTCAGGGGCTGATCTTGTTTGCATAGGCACACCCACTCCGCCTAGCATGAGCCTACGGCAGCCCAAAATGGTCACTTTGGCTGCTGTAGGATCCCCAGTTGCTCTGTTATTGGGGCAGGAAGAATAAAGTATTGTTACCATGGTTATGTGAATCAAGGCCAGTGGAACTGTTTGATGACAGAGGGACTCACCATCAACTAAGTAGCACTTGCTAGACAAGGGACATGGGTTCCAAAACCCAATGAAGGGGAAGGGGAGGTGTTTGTACCTGATGGGATGGCCCCCTTTGAGGGCCTGAAACACCAATTGCACCTTTCCCTCTCCACTGTTCAAAGTCAGAGCTAACTTTGATCCCATTTGGAGTCTAGTTACAGACTGCTGAGCTGAATTTGCTTTGGGCCAATGGTGCACTAGCACTAGGGCTCCCCTACTATAAGCTGAAATCACTAAGAGCTGAAATCACTAAAGGTACTAACAGTTGAGATCACTGAGTACTGTGTTAACTAGTGGGGGAGCCTGAAGCTATATTGCTAAGCGGCTGGTGAAGTGGAGCAGTTTGTGGAGCGGCTAACGGAGCAGTTTGTGGGACGGTTGATGTTGCCCACGGAACGGCGAGCGGAGCAGTTTACGAAGCGGCTGGCAGAGCGGAGCAGTTTGCGGGACAGTTGGCGTGGCCCACAGAACGGCGAGCGGAGCAGTTTGCGGGATGGTTGGCGCTGCCCGTGGGACAGCGAGGCGAGCGGAGCGGAGCAGTTCGTGGGACGGCTGGTGCAGCTCACGGGACGGATAGTGGAGTGGAGCGGCTCATGGTGAAGGCGGCAGCAGAACCCCACGGAGAGGCGGGGCAGTTGGCCTTGGACCACGTAAGGTGCCCCTTAACACCCTGCGTACCCTTTCTCTCCCCCCCCTTCCACCCAGGCTGTGGGGGGCAAAAACTCTGCAGCTCTGGGGTTGCACTGACCAAGGACAGAGACTCTTGGGTTGTTGGACTCAAGAGACTTTAGAGGTGTTGGACTTTTGGGACTTTGGGGTGATCTTTTGGGTTGTTGGACTTAAGACCCTGAGGGGAAAAGGACACTGCCAACCTTACTTGGTGGTGGGTCTTTTGCTCATGGTTTGTATTATGAATCCTGTTTGTGGTGTTTCCCCAATATAATGCCACATTGTTTCCCTCCTTTATTAAAAGGATTTTGCTACACTCAGACTCTGTGCTTGCGAGAGGGGAAGTATTGCCTCTTAGAGGCGCCCGGGGGGTGGTATGAAATTGTCCCAGGTCACTGGGTGGGGGCTCGAGCCGGTTTTGCATTGTGGTATTGAAACGGAACCCCTAGATACTGAACCCGGCCCTTGTTGCTGCCAACTCAGATGGGCAGAAGGGTTACATTTTCATCACCCAAGTGGCCTCCAAGACGTATCCCACAATGCCCACCATGACCACTCTGGTCACCATTTTGAACTCTGCTGTGTCCCTCGCCTGTTAAAGTCGCGGGAAGTTTTGAATTTGTTCTTCCCGTTTGCTTGGTGTGGAGCGCTCACATAGCTACTGCCCAGCGGAGCATGCTGGCTCCACGTAGCAAACACGTTCCCGCCTGGAGTACACGGGAGGTGGTGGATCTCCTGGGTCTGTAGGTCTGTAGGGAGAGGAGGCTGTGCAGGCACAGCTCCGCTCTAGCTGCAGAAAGTTACTGAGGGGATGGAGGAGAAGGGCTATGACAGTGAAACGCAGAAATGCTGATTAAAAATAAAACAGCTGTGGCAGGAACAGCAGGCATAGCAGACGGCATGGGAGACCAATAGTTGGTTTTGGTGTAGCTTCACAGACATGCCGCTTCTATACGGTGGGGGATGAGGTCATGGAAGTGGTGAATACCCCCCCGTTGAGCTCCTCTTATACCATTGTGTTCATTATGCACAGCACAATACTGCAGAGCAGTGCAGGAGCCGTGCTTTCTGACACACATGGATGGCTCGCAGGTTACCAGGGCGGTTGAAAAATGGCTGAAAACCTAGTAGGATTCCCCATGGAATGATGTGATTGAGAAACCTGCATCATGTGNCGGCAGGAACAGCAGGCATAGCAGACGGCATGGGAGACCAATAGTTGGTTTTGGTGCAGCTTCACAGACATGCCGCTTCTATACGGTGGGGGATGAGGTCATGGAAGTGGTGAATACCCCCCCGTTGAGCTCCTCTTATACCATTGTGTTCATTATGCACAGCACAATACTGCAGAGCAGTGCAGGACCCATGCTTTCTGACACACATGGATGGCTCGCAGGTTACCAGGGCGNAGGTTGGTAAATAAGGGATGGAGCAGAAAGGAAAAGCAGAAGGCTGGTATTATGATGCAGAATGACTTTAATGTGAGTAAGAAGAGGAGTACACAGGAAGAACGCAAAGCAGAAAGGATATATTTCAAGAGTTTCAAGAAAGTCTGCAATGAATCATTAGCTCCAAGGTGATGCATTTCACAGGAGAAGTTCCTCGTTTTTCATTACAGCTGTAGAGTTTGACAATCAAGTCCTGTTTGCAACTTTTTGAAGGTACTTGTTTCATCCCAGACAGAATGAAATAAGATGAATCACACCTGAAGCCAGGAAGTAATCTGCTTATCCAGTATATAACTTTTATAACACTGTTGAAACCAGAAAGAAATGGCAGATATGCATGAAAGGACTAGAACATGTATGGCTCCATTCTCATTGACACTAAGACCCTTTTGCACTGCTTTGTAAGAAGCCTTCAAGTGAGTGTAAATGTTTTTTTCACCCAAAGTTAAGGCCTCTGTTTAATTTACTGTGTCAGAGTGACCTTCCAACCCTGAATTCTATGATTCTATGGTTCTATGATGGGGCAGATTTACTGAGATCTATGATGGGGCAGATTTACTGACACAAATTAAAAAGAGGCCTTAAGTTTGGGTGAAAAAACATGTACACTCACTTGAAGGCTCCTTACAAAGCAGAGCAAAGGTGTCTTAGCGTCAATGAGAATCAAGCTCTACGTCTTCTAGTGCTTTCTTGCATATATGCCATTTGCTTTTGTTTTCAGCTTTGCTATATAAATTGTTTACTGGAGAAGTAGTTTCATCCGTGGCATAAATTGTGCTTTGCCTCATTTGATTCTGACTGGGATCAACCTAATACCTTAAAATGGTTGCAAATAGGACTTGATTGTCAAACTTTACAGCTATAATGAAGAACAGAGAACATCTGGTGTGAAATGCATCACCTTGGAGCCAGTGATTCATTGTAGACCTTCTTGAAACCTTGGAGATATTATTTTAATTCTCAATTCTTTCTGTCACTTTCTGTGTACTTGGCTTCTTATACGCATTGATATGATTCTGTATCATAATATCCTCCTTCTGGTTTTGCTTTCTGCTCCATTCCTCATTGACCAGCCAATTGAGACTAAAAGAAAATAAGTGGATGGAGACCTTGAGTTTGGTTGACATTTAGATAGAAGCTTACTATGGCTAAGAATGTTAGGAAAGTTTTGTTGATAGGCAATTGATTGAAGTTAGGAGAAGTGATGACCCAGTAGGGGTCGCTATGAGCTATAGATTTTGTAAAAATTGGTTATAAAAAGACTAGATAATAGAGTGTACTTTGGAACTGTCCTCTGAAGCTCTCCTGGGAGACTTTCTCCCTGACACCATATTCCCCAGTGGAGAAGTGTCCAGCCATTGCTGACCTGCTGCTAATTACTCAATACCATCTCAGATTTTAGGGAATTATTTGGGATGTTGTAAAACTATTGCTTATGTCTGAGTGTGCTTAAATGTAATAAATATTAGTTTTAGATAAGTGCACGCTTATTTGTATCAAGCTTTCATCAGCTGGAAGTGCTGTGTTCCCATTGATTTATTCCTGTCACTGCCTGGAGTGAAACAGTTAAGTTACCACTGCTTTGGGTTCTGAAAACCCTGGCTAACATCTACCCACCATGGAAAGCAATGGGAGTCAGGTGCCTAAATAATTGTTTAAATCTGGGCCTGTGGGTAAAAGTCACTCCTGTGCAGGGAGCCAGTGCCTGTGCACTACTTTAGTCCCATTCAAATCCGGTAGTGTGGACATAATTAGATCTGGGAGGAGTCTGTAAATTGTAAGAGTGGTATTACCCTGGTGGTTAAACCCAGATAGAGTGTTGGGTATTCTCTCTTAATCAGAACATCTTCACCTTTGCAGTCACTCTTCAGTGCCCAACAACAGGTGCTTGGTATTTTCCAGATGCACAATGCAGCACTCAAACCTTTCCTCCTTTTCCCTCCCATAGTGCTGAGGTAAAAGAGCAGCCTGGTGTCTTCTCACAAGTTATTCCAACCACCCAATGTTCTTTAAAAGAAAGTATTACAGATCTAAGTTTCAGACATCTTAACCATAACTGGGCTGGGGCCTGTGGAGAGGGGGTGGCCACCTGAAGAACCCTGTTTTGACTAGATGTGAGACTGTAGCTGAGCCTCAAGCAAGGCACTTACAGAAGTCAGGGTAATGAAAAGGCAAAACAAACTAGTCTAAAGAAGTGTCAGGTTTCAGAGTGGTAGCCGTGTTAGTCTGTATCAGCAAAAACAACGAGGAGTCCTTGTGGCACCTTAGAGACTAACACATTTATTTGGGCATAAGTTTTCGTGGGCTAAAACCCAGTTCATCAGATGCATGGAGTGAAAAATACAGTTAGCAGTATATATATATGAAAAGATGGGAGTTGCCTTACCAAGTGGGGGGTCAGTACTAATGAGGCCAATTCAATTAAGATGGAAGTGGCCTATTCCACTGTGAAATATATACCAATGTG
>QXTE01000406.1:4438-34936 GCA_003942145.1 Platysternon megacephalum
TGGGGCCGGGGGCTAGGGGGAATCCCTTGCCCATGGGGCCGGGGGCTAGGGGGAATCCCCCACCCATGGGGCTGGGGGCTAGGGGGAATCCCTTGCCCATGGGGCTGGGGGATAGGGGGAATCCCTTGCCCATGGGGCTGGGGGCTAGGGGAAATACCCCACCCATGGGGCCGGGGGCTAGGGGGAAATACCCCACCCATGGGGCTGGGGGCTAGGGATACCCCCTCCTGCTCTGGATTCATCCCTGTGCTCTGTGGGGGAAGGGCAGAAGCACGCAAAGCGCTGCACAAAACGAGCCCCCCCCCCCCCCCACTTCAAAGTGTGGGGGCATAGATGACACTTCGGGGACAGGCAGACCCTGCTGTCACCCACAGGGCAGGAGGGAGCAAAGTTCTCTGCTGGGGGGGGGGGGGAATGTCCCCCAAAGAGCCTGGGCTGTTCCCCTAACCACTGGTGGGTCAGTGAGGTGGGAGCCAGGACTCCTGAGTCTATTCCCAGCGCTGACTTGCTGGGTGACTTTGGGCAAGTTCTGCCTCTTTCTGTGCCTCAGTTTCCCCTCTGTACACGGGGTGCTGACCCCAGGGACGGTGCTTTGAGATCATCACGTTATTTATAGCATGACCCTCCCCAGTGAGTACTTGGGCACCTGGCACTGAGCAGAGCAGGAAACGCCCCCGGGTTGGCCCAGGCCTGCCGGGGGCTGAGGGAGCCCCGTGGCCCCAGACCTCGCCGAGCAGGGGCAGGACCAGCCCCGCCGGGGCACAGAGCAGAGGGCCCAGCGGCAGGCCAGCGGAGCCAGGGAGGGAGCTGCAGTCTAGGTGGTGCTATTTCCTTAGTTTTGTACCAGGCCAGCTCAGGATTTTCCTCTCCCGGCTGGGATGGGGTTTCCCCCCCACCCCCACCCCCACCCCTTTTCTAAAAATACCTCAAAGCAGCTGAAAGGTCCCTTTAATCGAGGGCACAGAGCAGTTGTTAAGGCCACAGGCTGGGGCGCGGGGCCATGCCCTGCATAACGGCTTCATTAAACCCTGCGGAAACTAATATTTGTGGACTCAAATGATGGAGGCTGAGCCTTTAACGCGCCCTGGGAGCCTGGGGAGAGATCCCAGCCGCACAGGCTGGCTCATGGCTATGGGCCAGGACGCCCTACACCCTGGAAGCCTGCCACTGACCCAGGCCAGCGGCGTCCCCGCTGGGATCAGGGATTTCTCCTGGGAGCAGCGCTCACTCTGGATGTCGGGGGGGTGGAAGCCCCCCATCTCCTGCTCCCCTTTTCCCTGCAGGAGACACAGCGCTGAATCGGGCTGCCGACTGCAGAGCACAGCAGAGCTCTGGGTCTCCCTGCCCCACAGCGTCTCCCTCACAGGGGATTTCCCAGCCCAGTTGTTTGGGGCTCCCTTGTCTATGCCGGACTCCGGTGGATTAAGTTTAATAGGCTGCAGCGAGCAGCCTGGCTCAGGCAGGGTCCTGTGGGATCCGCTCTCCTGCTCCTGCACAAACCCCCCGAGCCTCTCACCCCGGTGCCTGCCATGCTGCACAGACAGCAGGAAAGCGTGGGGTGGAGAGATGTGAGGGAGCACCCTGCTGCTGAGGTCGCCAGTCAGTGGAACTTTGGGGATCTAGTTCCGACCTGGGTATATCACAAGAATTTCACTGAGACTGGCACAAGGGCTGGGCTAGCAGGGGATTGAGGGGCACTGGCAGAGCTATGGGGGAGTCCAGGGTGGATAACCGGGCTGCCGGTCAGGAGTGAGGGGCACCAGTAGAGCTGGGGGCGAAGCTCAAGTCTCTGGTGTGTTTTGGGGGCCTTTCGCTGTCTGAAGCCCACCTCCCAGCATGGGCTGGGCAGCCCAGCGCTGCCAACACCCCCGAATGCAGAGCGAGGTGCCCCTGGCCCGCTGCAAAGGCTCTCGTGGCTGCCAGACGGCACAGAGCCCCACATGGGCCTCTCCTCCAGCCCAGCAATTAATTCAGCCCCCCCTCTGCTCCTGCAGCTCCAGGGGCTCTGCACCCTCCGCCCCGCTCGCCAGGACAAGGGATGGGGGGAGCAGAGCCACCCATTGCTCACAGGAGAGGGACGAGGAGTCGCTCTGAGCTGCTCTTTAGAGCCCCCTCCCCTACCTAAAATTTGCCCTGGTTCCTGGGGAAGGGGCGGGGCAAAAAGCAGCAACTCCGATTGGCTGCCCTTCCCCAGAGGGAGGGGAAGTGGGGAGAGTGGCCAATCAGAGGCGTCTCCCCCCAGGCAGGGCTGAAATTCATGAGATCCCAGCCCTGGCCAAACTCCTGTCTCGCACTGGCTGCCCTGTGAACGTGTCCCAGGGAGTGGCCGGTGGCCAGCTCCCCACCGCCCCCAGGCCTGGATCCACCTTCCACCGTCCCATATGGGAATAAGCAGCACGTTCATTGGAAATCCAGGCACCACGTGGCAAGGGCCCGGGGAGACGCCCTGCACGGCCGCAGCAGCATCCTGCATTGCGAATCGGCCCCCACCCCAGCTATCAATGGGGTCACTCTGCTGTGCTCCAGGGCGGCCTGCAGGGCCCGCGGCACGGATTTGCACTGAACATCCCACCCTTGCGGTCACAGGAAAACCTTCTGAATAGGAGACAGACACAAAGGGACACATGAACTCTCCCTGTCCCCATCGATCAGGTTTACACTGGAGCCTAATGATGACACTTCAAACATCAGCAGTGTTAACGATTTCACAGGTGACCTTTCCTGCAGAAGCACTAAACTAAGAAGCTGGCTGATCCTGGCTGGATGATGGGGGTTGGGACTGAGGTATTCAAATACCTTTCTCCCAATTTGTAAGTCTCCTCTGCCCCAAAGTGGGAGGGGAAAGGGCTGTACTCTCCCCCCTGCCACCCCAAGCCAAAAGCCTCTTCCTCATTCAGGAGGAGCCATCATACAGCGAGTGGCCTGAGTCAGTTGGTGGCTGCACAGAATGGGGATGTGGGTGCGCTAGGCTCAGGCTTCTAAAGAAGGCAAAACCGCCACCCACCTGCTGCCCCCATCCCACGGCAGCTGAACCAGGCACTTCCATGACAAGGAAGCAAGAGTTAGAGGCTGTGGGGGAGGGGAAGACCAGGGCTGGGCTAGCAGGTGGCTGTGGGGTCGGGAGTGAGGGGTGCCGGCAGAGTGGGGGGAGGAGCCCGGGGCTGCAGATTAGGATTGAGGGGCACCAGCAGAGCTATAAAGACTCTGGACTCAGGACACCCTATGGTCCCAGCAAGCCCTGCTCCTGCTCCACCTTCCAGAACACAAAGGCAGTGGGTGCTGTACGCTGACCCATAAGTGCTCAGCTTCCCAAGGATCCTGTGGCAGCCCCAGCCCCCAGGTAACAAGGTGGGGAAGGGAAACAGCCAGCCACCTGCACAGCTCCAGGAGCTGCACTTTCATGGACCCCCAGAGAGGAACATGACCTCCCTCCCCACAGGTAACGAGTGCATATATATATATATGGAGATATACCTATCTCATAGAGCTGGAAGGGACCCCGAAGGGTCATCGAGTCCAGCCCCCTGCCTTCACTAGCAGGACCAATTTTTGCCCCAAATCCCTAAGTGGCCCCCTCAAGGATTGAACTCACAACCCTGGGTTTAGCAGGCCAATGCTCGAACCACTGAGCTATCCCTCCCCCCTGTGCTCAGACCTCCCGCATCAGCCTAACCACTCTGAAAGCTGAATGCTTCCCCTGCCCTGGGGAATAGGAATAGACGCCCCCCGCCCCCCATACCTCCAGCTGGCCTAGGCACAGGGTGGGGAGGAGATGACCTGCTGGATAGGCGAGGAGCAGGACAGGCTGCAGCAACCAATCTGTGGGGAGCGCGGAGCCCCTAGGTCCAACAGGTTCTGGCTGAGCAGCTGGGGCCACGATCCTGCTCTCCAGCCCAGCCCCATGGCAAGGAGGGGCAGGATTCCTGGCTTTGGTGCCCTGCTGAGGCCTTGGTGCTCACCCCCCAGGCAGGGAGGGTGCGCAGGGAGCCCTGCTGGTTCAGGAGCAGGGGGCTCCTAAGGGAAGTTGCCCCCAGAGGCTCAGTGCCCAGGATGCATGCGACTGAGGCTGGGCCCCCCCATCCCAGACATGAAGGGTTGGCCCAGGGGAAGGTCTAGCATGTGAAGGGGTGGGGTAGTGCCCCCTGTCTGCAGATCCAAAGCTGCTGTGCAGCAGCACCCCCTAGTGCTGGGACACAGTCTCCTCCGTTACTGACCCAGGGCACTTATTGGGGAATCACAATCAGCCCAGGACGACAACAACGCATGCGAGAAGAAACTCGCTGCAGCCAGCCCAGCCTGGGACTCAGCTCCGCCACAGAGACCATCCTCCACGCCCACCCTCTGGGCCCAGGGGAATGGCAGTGCCCTGCCCAGCTGCCCTGCCAAGGAAGGGGCACTGCTGGCCCCAGCCTGATCTCCATGGGGCATCCCTGGGGCCTACAGCATGGCTTGTGGGAATTGGTAGGGGGAGCAGGATCCTAGTGTGGCTCTGGCCTGTGAAGCCAGGGAATGAGCTGAGGATGGAGAAGGGAGCCGGTGAAAGGCTGCCAGAAGTGACGGGTGGGTGGACGGATAGCCAGCATGGCACTGCTGTGGTGGGGGTGAGGCGGAGCCGGGGTAAGGGACAGGCTGCACGCACGAGCTAGTGCTGAGGGCCGCTCCAGGCCCGATGAGGCTCTAAGCGCCTTGCAGAGGGGGCAGCATGGCATGGAGGCAAGCCGCCCTCAGGCCCTGCACGGGCTGAGCAACCCGCCAGACTGAGCAACGGATGAACCCTTCCTTAAACAACAGTTAACCCTTCAGAAGCTGCTTCGAAGCACCCCTCCTAGGCTGTGCGCCCAGCGGGCAGGGCTGGCTCACCGCTGCTGACTGGGTGGAGGCTTTTATGGGGCTCCGGCCACTCCCAGCAAAGAAGAAAGAACAGGAGTCCTTGTGGCACTAACAAATGTATTGTAGCATAAGCTTTCGTGGGCTACAGCTCACTTCATCGGATGCACGAAAGCTTATGCTCAAATAAATGTGTTAGTCTCTAAGGTGCCACAAGTCCTCCTGTGCTTTTTGCGGATACAGACTAACACGGCTGCTACTCTGATCCCAGCAAAGAAGAAACCAAAGATTTCCCTGCCTCAGGACGGGGCTGGTTGGCACCCAGACCCTCTGCCCAGTTCTGCACTCAGCCTGGATGGCACCACTGGGCATGAAGCCCCAGGCCTGTTATCTCAGGAACTGGCACCCTACAGCCACAGCCCAGCCCATGGCCGCCTCGTCTTCAGTGCAGAAGTGCAACCCCTGGAGCACCTGCCGGTGCCATCGGCCCCCTGTGGAGATGACGCTGGAGCAGGGCATGCTGGGAGCTGTAGTCTCCACAGGCCATGCCTCCAGCTGGAAGATGAGGGAGGCTGCAATTGGCTCCATTTCAGGTGTTGCCCTCGGCCTCCTGGTTGGCAGCTAATGTGGCTCCTGGCTGGGCAGAACCTCTCTGAACCTTCCGGGAGAACTGGAGGCGCGGGAGGCAAGGGGACCAGCTGCAGGGGCAGAGGTTGTGAAGCGGACAGGCTGGAGAGAAGGGCCAGGGCTTCCGTGTGCCCCCACAAGGGGCTGGGACTGAAACTGCTCCTATGGGGGTACCTGGCAAGACCAAATGGGAGGAGCCAGATGTGACGAAGTGGGACTGTTCTTAATGTTTCCTTTGAATACTGTGTGGGTGCCTCAGTTTCCCCTATGCAGTTCTTAAGTCTCTAGGTGGGGGGATGAAGGCCAGTGTGCATAAATCACTGACACACTGTCTCCCTGGCAACAAATGGCCAGGGCCCTTCCCACCTGCAAGGGAATAGCTAAAGGTGAACAAAGAGATCAGGTGACCTCCTGGCCCGGGAAAGGAACAAAGCAGAGGCAGAGGGGCTGGAGGGGGTTTCAGTTTTGGGCTGGCTGGGGACTAGGAGTGAGGGCAGACGGGGATGTCTGGCTCNCCCAGCCAGACACAGCATCCTCGGGCAGAGAGGGGCCTTTATTGCAAAAAAGAAAGTGTGGAGACCCCCGTCGAAAGAACAGGAACCTGCCCCCCTCCCCTCCATTCAGCTCATCCACGTTCTCAGCCCTGCGGAGCACAGAGAGGGGCAGTCCCACAGCTGGGGGGCGGGGTAAGGGCTGGGCAGGAAAGCCTGCCACACCAGCTCTGCCAATGGAGAGGCCTGGCCACAGGCAGCACCAGAGACTTCCCAGCATCTAGTGCCCACAGGTGAAGTGAGAAGGGGCGGAACGAACCTCCTTCAGCAGGATCTGCCATGGGGGGAGAGGGCCCCACGCGCTGTCTGGAGCGGGAGCCCTGATTGGCCCTTCTAGATGCTGCGTCGGGGATTCAAGGCTCTGTGCTGGTGTCCTGGAGCTGCCGTGGTGAGCAATGAGTGCCTGGGGCCAGACCCCTCCCCACGGCAAGGGGGACAGGCAGCGGTGTGTCAGCTGAACAGCCCCTTTGCCTTCTTCCTCTTGGCCTTGGATACGGGCAGCCGGGCTCTCTGGGCCGGAGAGGCGGGAGTCTGGAACCAAAGGAACCTCTGTCAAAGCAACGGGGACGCTCCCGCAGGCCGGGTCTGTGCGTGAGGCTGTGTGTGCATCGGTGTGCATGTCCATGGTGCTGGAACTAGGGGCACCGGGGGGCTGCCACACCCCCTGGCTTGAAGCGGTTTCCATCATATTCAG
Organism: Platysternon megacephalum; assembly: GCA_003942145.1. Lineage (NCBI taxonomy): Eukaryota > Metazoa > Chordata > Testudines > Platysternidae > Platysternon > Platysternon megacephalum. Next base: position 11,138 of record QXTE01000406.1, read on the forward strand.
CGTTGGCAGTTTGGGTCAATAGACCCCCACTGTACAAAGTGTTCCTGCAGCCCAGTGCATGTCTGCATGCATGTCTGTCTGGGCGTGCATCCGTGTGTGTCTGTGCGCGTGTGTGTGGAGCCACGTCTCTGGGCAGCCGTATGTCCACGTGTGTGCACGCCTGCACAAAACAGGAGCACTACAGACCAGCCAGAGCTTCTCCAGTCCCTGCGTCCCAAAGCAGTTCCCAGCCCGTAGCTCCCGGCATGTACCCAGCTGGGATGGGCACAGCAGCGCCACCCTGCAGGTCAGGGCAGGTGGAGAAGGCCCTTTATTTCCAATTAAAAGTGAAGGTTTGATGGAAAAACGCTGCCCAGCCCAGTGACCACCCCAGAGACAGTGAGGGGCTCCCAGTCACAGTGCTCCCACCCACCCTGGGCTCCCAGCCCCAGCACTCCCCCGACCCGGCTTCCAGAGCTCCCCCCCGGCTCCCAGCCGTGTGCAAACGACACACAGGAAAGCTGTGAGCAACAGACGCCTCCTCCCTGGGGCCTGGCCCTGCCCTGCTGGGATGCACCCCCACAGCGTCATGCCGCCAGCTCTCTGTCCCTGCTGGAGCCCAGCCACCCTCACACAAGAAGCTCCAGCCCCAGCAGTTTCCAGCTTTGCCCAAGGGCAAACCTTTCTGAGTGGCTGCCTGCCCTGCTGCCCCGCCTCCTGGGGAACAGCAGCCAATCAGAGGTGCTGTAGGAGGCAGGCAGAGTTCTCGCCCCACCCTGCAGGGGCCAGAGGAGTTTTGGGGTAGGGGAGGAGGGAGAGGGAGCAGCCAACACCATTCTCACAGAAGGGGAGTAGGGAGCAGAGCCCTGCACTGGGACTGGGATCCCGCAGGACCCGCTGCCATGATGGTGGGAGTGGGTGAAATGTGCTTTGTTGCAGGCAGGATTGGGCGAGCAAAAACCAGACTGGGAATTTGCGGGAAATCTCATCAGTTTACCAAGAGTAGCCTATTCAGGACATTGCTAATTATTTTGTTTAAACTTCTCTTTCCTACACCTGTTTATCTCCCTGGCTCCAGATCCGGTCAGGTCAGAGAATCACACTCACAGGGTTTGTTGTTCTGGGACGTCACATACGCGCAGACAGTCGCTGTGGTATCAGCTGTGAGTGCTGCGAGCAGTTTTTCTGTTCAATGTTTTTCAAAAAGCAGTAATAATCCTGACACAGAAATAACTTGACTGGGATGTTTCAAAGTTCTAAAAACAGCGCTTAAGTGGGTTAAAAATTTCCAGGTTTTTTTTAAACAACTTACTTTTTATAATCATTAAAAAAACCTGCACCTTTTAAGGCAAAATTGTGGGGCAATTTGTTTTGACGTTCCGTGTGATAGACACACAACAGCAGTTTGTCCGAAATAGAATTTCAGCAATGTAAAGCAAGTTTTTCCTTTTTTAAAATAAAGGTTTTAATACTTACATTTAAGCGAGGGATAGAAAGAGACGATGTCTATTATAACAGGAGTCGAAGTATTTTTTATGTGGTTTAAGCAAGATTTGTTTAATTCTTTTAGTGGTAAATATTGTGTCTGAATTCCGTTTAGAATATATTAACCCACCGTGGTGGTTTTTTTGAGTAGCATGGGGGAAACTGTCTCTCTTGCGGGATCTCAGGTGTTTATGGGTGGGAGCGGGATAAAAATGCAAGAAACAATGTGGGAGCAGGGCGAGTGGGAGTGGGTATTGCAGGGTGGGAGCAGGATTAAAAAAATAGTCCAAGGCAGAGCTCTAGTAGGGAGAACACAGAGCCCAGCAGGCCCCCTCCTGTGAGCCATGGGTCAGTCTGCTCTCTGCTCCCCTCCCGTCAGTGGGTCAGTCTGCTCCCCGCTCCCCGCTCCCCCCTCCCCTCCTGTGAGCCATGGGTCAATCTGCTCTCTGCTCCCCTCCCGTCAGTGGGTCAGTCTGCTCCCCGCTCCCCCCGCCCCTCCCGTGAGCCACGGGTCAGTCTGCTTCCTGCTTCCCTCCCGCGACGTGGAGGGTCAGAGCGCCGCTCCCCTCCGGCGCGCCATGGGTCAGTCTTCCTCCCCCCCCCCCCCAACACCCCTCCGTTTCCCGCTCCCCCCCCTCCCTATAACCCCTCTGTGCGCCGTTCCCCCCCGGGCCCCCCCTGCCGAGCGTCCTGGCCGGAGCAAGGGGAAGACGAACCCCTGGAGCTGCAGGAGTGGGCTGGGTGGCACAGCACTGGAGCTGGAGGCTCTGCACCACCCCGCAGCCAGGCCAGGGTCACCTCGCTCTGTGCACTGGGGAGCTGGTAGTTCTGTAACTGCACACTGGGGGAGTTCACAATCCAAAGATGGGGGAGTGTTTAGACTGGACACGTCCCATTAGGAACTTGGCTGAGACCCACCAGGTCACCAAACAGCCACTGGATGGGAATAAGCTTTGATCAAATAGGGCCAGAAAGGCTCTATGTACACAGTACTCTGAGCCAGCCAGTTCCCGCCCTGGGACGGATCAGAGCCAGCGCCCCCTAGAGGGGACAGGCCCCATGGCTCATTCCCCACCCCCCCCAAACCAGCCAGAGGGGGAAGGCCCCCCGGCCCCCTTCTCCCCCCCCCCTCCCCCTAGCCCTTGGGCGGGCTGCTCCCCACCCCCCCCCCACCCCGCCCGTGCGCCATGGGCCCGTCTGCTCCCTGCCCCCCTCCTGTCGGTGGGTCAGTCTGCTGCCCGCGCCCCCCCCCCCCCTCGCCCTCCTGTCGCCCGGTCCCCCGCGGCCCCCCCCCCCCCCGGCCGGGGGGCGAGCTGCCCCCCGCCCCCCCCTCCCCTGAGCCATGGGTCAGTCTTCCTCCCCCCCCCCCCCTTGGCCCGTCTGCTCCCCGCCCCTCAGTGGGCCAGTCTGCTCTCTGCGCCCCTCCCGTCAGTGGGTCCGTCTGCTCTCTGCCCCCCGCCCGTCAGTGGGTCAGTGCTCCCCCTGATACCCCCCCCCCTCCCCTGAGCCATGGGTCAGTCTGCACTCTGCTCCCCCCCCTTCATTTGGTCAGTCTTCTCTCTGCTCCCCTCCCGGCAGTGGGGCCGTCTGCTGCCCGCTCCCGCCTCCCCCCCCGCCCCTGGGGCCGTCTGCTTCCCCCTCCCCCGCATCTCTATAACACTTCTGTGGGCAGTTCCAGGGGGGGCCCCCCCTGGAACTGCCCACAGAGGGGTCCGCGGGAGGGGGGGGAGGGGAAAGCAGACTGACCCAGGGGTCACGGGGGGGGGGGGCGAGCAGAGGTACCCCGGGGGGGGGGGGGGCGAAGGCAGACGGAGCGTTGGCCCACGGGGGGGGGGGGCGAAGGCAGACGGAGCGTTGGCCCACGGGGGGGGAGGGGGGCGGGGCGGGGGGGCGGGGAGCGGGGAGCACCCCGACCCCTGGACGGGACGGGAGCAGAGAGCAGCCTGACCCACCGTCCGGAGGCGCGGCCAGGGCCGACTGTCCCATTCCTCCCCCCACCCTGCAATGGCGCCTCCCACTGCCCCCCCCCCCACCCCGCCCGTGCGCCATGGGTCAGTCTGCTCCCCGCTCCCCCCTCCCCTCCCGTGAGCCATGGGTCAGTCTGCTTCCCACTCCCCCGCATCTCTATAACACTTCTGTGGGCAGTTCCAGAGGGGGCCCCCACTGCCGAGCGTCCTGGCCGGAGCAAGGGGAAGACGAACCCCTGGAGCTGCAGGAGTGGGCTGGGTGGCACAGCACTGGAGCTGGAGGCTCTGCACCACCCCGCAGCCAGGCCAGGGTCACCTCGCTCTGTGCACTGGGGAGCTGGTAGCTCTGTAACTGCACACTGGGGGAGTTCACAATCCAAAGATGGGGGAGTGTTTAGACTGGACACGTCCCATTAGGAACTTGGCTGAGACCCACCAGGTCACCAAACAGCCACTGGATGGGAATAAGCTTTGATCAAATAGGGCCAGAAAGGCTCTATGTACACAGTACTCTGAGCCAGCCAGTTCCCGCCCTGGGGCGGATCAGAGCCAGCGCCCCCTAGAGGGGACAGGCCCCATGGCTCATTCCCCACCCCCCCCAAGCCAGCCAGAGGGGAAAGGCCCCCGTGTCCCATTCTCCACCCCCCATGCCAGCCAGAGGGGAAAGGCCCTGCATCCCATACTCCAGGGGTCGGCAACCTTTCAGAAGTGCTGTGCCGAGTCTTCATTTATTCACTCGAATGTAAGGTTTCGCGTGCCAGTCATACATTTTAACGTTTTTAGAAGGTCTCGTTCTATAAGTCTATAATATAGAACTAAATTATTAACAGAGAGTCCTGTGGCACCTTTAAGACTAACAGATGTATTGGAGCATAAGCTTTCCTGGGTGAATGCCCACTTCGTCAGACGCATGACATCTGACGAAGTGGGTATTCACCCACGAAAGCTTATGCTCCAATACGTCTGTTAGTCTTAAAGGTGCCACAGGACTCTCTGTTGCTTTTTACAGATCCAGACTAACACGGCTCCCCCTCTGATTCTTAACTAAATTATTGTTGTATGTAAAGTAAATAAGGTTTTTAAAATGTTTAAGAAGCTTCATTTAAAATTAAATTAAAATGCAGAGCCCCCCGGACTGGTGGCCAGGACCCGGGCAGTGTGAGTGCCACTGAAAATCAGCTCGTGTGCCGCCTTCGGCACCCGGGCCATAGGTTGCCTACCCCTGCCATACTCAATCCTATGAGCCAGCCAGTCCGCACTGCAGAGATCGAGGAGGGAACAAGGGCTCCGGAGCAGAACCCAGTCACTGCAGGCACTTGGTGGAACCTCTGCGGGGTGGAGGCTGCTCAGCACAGCGTGTCTCTCCCTCCAGGCCCAGCCATTCCCCAGTCAGGTCTCTCACACCAGCCTTCCAGGAGGCTGCTGGTTGGGGAGCTCCACTTACCGCTGTGGCTCCCAGGCTCTGGGGCAGGTCAGAGGGTGGCTCAACCTTCTCCGGCTGAGAGCCCAGCGTGACCAACGAGTCCATGGCCTCCCCAGCCAGCTGGGGGGATGAGGTGAGCTCTGGGGTCTCGGCATCCCCTGTCCCCAAGAGAGAAGGCAGGAGTCAGATGCGTGTGTGGGAGCAGAGAGGTCAACAGCTAGGGGGAAGGATGTCAGCCCCCCACTGACTCTGGGAGCAAAGCAATACCGACACCCCTAGCTACAGGGACCAGACCCTCCCTGCCTGCCAGGCCAGAAGCTCCAGGACCATTGGGATGGGGCAATGCCCAGTGCCCCCCACACCCCTCGTGGGAAGGGGCTTCCATCTCCCCTCCCCCCCATCAGTTGAAGGTTGCTCACCTGAGTGGTGCCGCTTCTGCGCTGCCCTCGCCTCCTGCCTGGCCACGGCCGTGTAGAGATGCTGCAGGGTGCTTGTGAATGCCTGGCCGTCCCCTGCACCGCACAGCTGGGGCAGACTCTGAAAGGGACAAGAGGCACCGTCAGTCCCTCTCTGTGCCGTGCCAGCACCTGGTGCCCAGCCCGACGACGCTGCTACTGCCGACTGTGCTCGGGTTAATTAGCAGGGACAGCAATACCCACCTGGGGACTTCACTGATCCCAGGCCCTTGGCTCCATCTCATCTGAAACACCCCCAGCATGTTACTTTGCCACTACCTGCCAGGGGAGAGCGCCCCCTACTGACCCCACCCGACACCCTGCAGCACAGCACCCCCTAGTGCCATGCTGGGGCCAGCCCTGACTGCCAGGGGAGAGCGCCCCCTACTGACCCACCCCACTCCCTGCAGCACAGCGCCCTCTAGTGCCATGCTGGGGCCAGCACCGCCTGCTAGGAGAGAGCGCCCCCTAGTGACTCCACCCACCCCCTGCAGCACAGTGCCCCCTAGTGCCATGCTGGGACCAGCCCTGACTGCCAGGGGAGAGCGCACCCTACTGACCCCACCCCCTGCACCACAGCCACCCCTCGGTCCATGCTGGGGCCAGCACCGCCTGCCAGGAGAGAGCGCCCCCTAGTGACTCCACCCGACACCCTGCAGCACACGCCCCCTAGTGCCATGCTGGGGCCAGCACCGCCTGCCAGGAGAGAGCGCCCCCTAGTGCCATGCTGGGGCCAGCACCGCCTGCCAGGAGAGAGCGCCCCCTAGTGACTCCAACCACCCCCTGCAGCACACGCCCCCTAGTGCCATGCTGGGACCAGCACTGCCTGCCAGGGGAGAGCACCCCCTAGTGACTCCACCCACCCCCTGCAGCACACGCCCCCTAGTGCCATGCTAGGGCAGTGGGGTCAGCAGTGACTGCAAGGCGGGAGAGCAAGCCCCGCCCCATAGCACCTACGTACTGCTTGGCAGTCTGCCATCCCAGTGCCTTGGGCAATGTGATGGAGGTTTGATATATAACACAACTCTGGTGTCCCCCAGGGGTTCTCATCCTGCTTCTGGGAGTGCAGGGGGTTTAACTGGAATATGTCCTCACCACTGGGGAGCTCGCTGCCGGCAGCCCCAGCACATCACCCCAGCTGCCCAGCACATTCCTGAGCTGGGCCCCATCTGAGCACTGGCCCCACCCCCACAAGTGCAAAGCCATCTGGGCCAGCCTGCCAGCGGCTGAGTGGGCTCCTGGCTTTGCGTTCTGCCCCTCAGTGGAGCAGGGTTCACTGCACTGCAGGGGCCCCTGGCCAACCTCTGCCCACCCACTGCCTCATACTGTCCCCCTCAATCTAGTGGCCCAGAAATAGGCCCCACGTTACTGCCCCATTACTGTAGGGCTGTGGGAACACAGAGATCAGAGATGGCAAATCCGGCTCGTTTCCCTCTGGCATTCCCTCTCCGGAGCCCAGCACCAGCACTGACTCATCCCCACAAACCAGGGGCTGCTCCCACAGCCGATGGGGACTGGGACAGATCACATGGGCGGGTCCCAGGCCAGCGAGGGCTTCTGAGAGGCCAATGCCAATGCCGGGACACTGGGCGGCTCGGGGCCTGGATCCGGGTCACTACTATTCTTGATGTTGCAACAGCACCATCCAGTATCAGGACCTGCTGCCAGGCCTGAGAGATCGTCGCTGCCCCAAGGACCTTGCAGTCTAAACTGGGATGGGCGAGGAGGCAGGATTACTAGACTGGGAGTCACTGGCAGAGCCAGACGCTGAACCTAGGTTTCCTGCATCCCTGGCCAGCACCTTCACCACAAGGCCAGCCTGGCCCTGTGGGAGGAGATGTGGTGGCGCCCTGCTTGAAGTGTGCAGATGAAAAACATGGAGCTTCCTTAGTTCAGGGGCACTGCACGCAGCCACCTCAGCCTTGGCCCAGGGCCAGCGGGCACTGCTGAGTGGAAGAGGTGTCTGGGCACCCATCTCCAGACTCCCTGGGACACTGCTGGCCTGGCAGCTTGGTGCCAATCTGGGCCTGCACTCAGCACCCAGCAGGGTTGCTCTGGACCTGGCCTTGCAGAGCTCCTCCCGCAGGGGCTGAGCAGCTGGCAGGACAAGCCTGCTCCAGCACTTGGCAGAGCCCTGCTCCTCCCCAGCTGTGCACACACACACCTGCTCCAGCCTGTGGGCTGGAGTCCCATTCAGCAGAGGATTCCAGAGGCCGTGCCTGGGGCTCTGCGAGCTGAGAGTCATTCATGAAATGCTGCTGATAAGATCTAATGGGAAGGGCTGCGGCTTCCCCTGCAGGAGCGACTGAGGCTCTGAATCAGGCAGCCGCCTGCGCGATAAGGGGCGTGTGAGGCCTGGGCTGGGGCTCAGTCAGGCAGGGGCGAGCAGAGACAGGACCCCAAACTCTAGCAGGGCACCCCATCCCCTCCCCGCTCTGACTGAGGCAGAGGGAGGAGGCTGGGATTCCTGAGCACCCTGCACCACGGCACAAAGCTGTGCCCACCAGCAGCCCCAGGGCACCATTGGCATGGGGGGGGGGGGGAGAGACAGGGTGAGGCAGCAGAGAGCCCTTCTGCATAACTCCAGAGCCCACTCCAACCCAGGGCCTCTCAGCACTGCTCCTGTCACGTGGCCCAGGCCACCCCCAGTCCTGGGCACCCCCCCCAGGCACTGCCCACGGAACAGGGAATGGGCAGCTCTCCGATAGCTGAGCGCCCAGTGAAAATGGAGTCCGTGGCCAGCGCTGGGGTGACATCCCATCCCAGGACACACAACCATCACCTGCCTTGGGAAGGCCAGTACCCCGTCCCCCACACCTCCAAGGGCATCAGAGCAGCTGGTACCTGCACAGCGAGATGAACCCCCTGCCCTTTCCGCTTGGTCACATGGGCTGCTGCGATGTTCCCCAGCGCAGTGCCATGCTGCACCCCAGAGCCAGCAGTCACTGAAAGCACCCATCTCTGCTGGGCCCACTTTCTCTCCCATCCCTTCTCTGGCACCAGCAGTGCCCCCCTCCCCCATTTGTTTGCTAGACAGGGTCCCTTTCCTGGGTAAATATGCCCAGGTGCCCCGGGGCCTCAGCAGGGCTCACGTGAGGGGGGCTGTGTGCCTCGCACAGGCTGGGCGTTGCCACCAGCTGTCTGGCACCGTGAACAGCTCTGTGTTCCCCACTGCGGCCGGTACCTCCAAACGGCCACATTTACCATCCTGCTGCAAAGCAAATGACTTGCCCGGTTTGTTTTTCCTGAATGGTTTTTTCTTTCGCTCGAGTGCATGCCCGGCCCCAGCTCGGCGCTGCGCCAGGCGGAGCAAGTGTCATGCTCGGCCGGGAGGCGAGTGCTGCAGCGTGTCCACAGGAAACCAAACAGCACTTGCCACTTCTCTACCTCCATCTGAAGTGAGTCGCCATCCCGGGGCTCTGGGGACAGGAGCGGCCCTGGCCAAGTAACACAGGGCTCCTGGGGGAGCACTTCAGCCCCTCCCCGAGGCAGGAGGGACTCCCCGGTTCAGTCATCAGAGCCACGCTGCTCTCACAGGCCCAGCTGAGTTTGGATGGGGCTGCTGGCCTCCGTGTGCTCCCTCTAGGCCTCTAGTCCATAGGCCCAGCAGCTCCAGAGCAGCTAGCCCGAGTGAGGAGCTAGCCCCCTCCCCGTTATTTAAACACACCCAAGTAGCAACAGGGACTTGGCCGAGGGTCCCGTCCCCAAACCCGCAGGGCAGGAATGGCAGCGGCCCATGCAGCTCCTAGCAGAGCAGGGCAAACGGGCAGACGGCATCACGGCTCCCGCTGCACTCAGCAGGCGCAGGGACAGCAGCAGCAAGCACAGCTCTGCCTGCCCACAGGGGGAACCCCCCAGCTCATCTTCCTCATGCCCAGCAGGGGGCGCTGTGGGGAGCAGGGCAGGGGCACTGGCTGTGGGGGGAACTCCCAGCTATTCCAGCCCCACCTCTCCCAGCAGGGGGCGCTGTGGGGAGCGGGGCAGGAGCTGGCTGTGAGGAGAGCCCCCGGCTATTCCAGCAGGGGGCGCTGTGGGGAGCGGGGCAAGAGCTGGCTGTGAGGAGAGCCCCCGGCTAGTCCAGCCCCATCTCTCCCAGCAGGGGGCGCTGTGGGGAGCGGGGCAGGAGCTGGCTGTGAGGAGAGCCCCCGGCTATTCCAGCAGGGGGCGCTGTGGGGAGCGGGGCAGGAGCTGGCTGTGGCAGGAGCTCCCACCTATATCAGCCCCACCTCTCCCAGCAGGGGGCACTGTGGGGAGCGGGGCAGGAGCTGGCTGTGAGGGGAACTCCCGGCTAGTCCAGCCCCACCTCTCCCAGCAGGGGGTGCTGTGGGGAGCGGGGCAGGGGCACTGGCTGTGGCAGGAGCTCCCACCTATATCAGTCCCAGCCTCCCAGCAGGGGGCGCTGTGTCATGGTGCACTCTCGGCTACGGATGCTGTGCCCAGACACGCTCGGCCCACACTGCACTCATGCCTGGGGGAGGGGGCACATCGCGAGCACTTTACCCCCCAGCCCCAGCACAAAGCAAACCCATAAACCTGCCTGCAGCGTGTGTGTCAAAGGTCTGAGGGCTAATCTCTGCCGGCTCCACACCCAGACAGCAGGGAGAACAAAGTGTACCAGATAAAGGCCAGTTCCTCTGCGCTGGAGGGGGGCGTGGATCTGCTCAAGGCCAGAGTCCACAGCCTGCGCCTGGCAAGTCACAGCAAGGGCCTGCGGCTGACGTCCCCTCCTTCCCAGCCTGGGGCGTCTCCCTGGGGCGCTCGAGGGAGGGAGGAGCAGCCATTGCCGACAGGCCCCTTGGCTGGTGCTGGTCCCGCCCAGCAGCTCTCCATCCCGCTTGCCGGGGCCGGGACGGCTGGAGGACGGTGGCCCACTTGCACTAGCAGAGAGGAGCCGCTGCCACCAGCACCCAGGGCCCACGGGAGGTTCCCAGTCACACGGGCGAGGGGTGTGGGAAACAGCTCCTGGCACAGCCACTGGGCAGCACAGAGCTCCTAGGACAGGCAGCCAAGCACTCGCCCCCACTGGCAGGCCGGGCCAGCCTCAGCCCACCACTACCCTCACAGAACTGCTGGCTGGAGGGCTGCAGGCCTCAGGAGTGCTTCACCAGCCTGCGCTAGTCCCCGGGCTAGTGCTCCTCACCCCCAGCTCCAGGGGCAAGCCATTGGGCTGGGAGTCAGGGACCACAGGGGCAGTTCCTGGGCAAATGAAAGCACCAAGAAATCAGCCCTTTGTGACATGGCCCCGGCCCCTGCCCCTCCTGCTCCACCGGCCCCCGCGCTCTCCGGCACCCTGAGCTTCACTGCATTGCTGCTCCTACGTCCCAGCACTTCTGGGCTCACTGCCAGTTCAGCTCTTCTAGCACGAGACCCCCAACCCCTCGCCACGCACTGGGGGCTCTGCGACCCAGATCCGAGCCTCGGTTGGATTTGGAGAAAGGTGCCAGAGAAGGAAGGTGAGGAGGAGAGGGCAGAGACAGGAGTGCACTGGGCAGGTGCTGCCAGCAGCTGCCCCCGCCCCATTGCCTAGGCAGCCTGCAGGGATTCTTTGGGGGAGGCAGTCCAGGCCCCTCCGGCAGCCCTGAGTGCAGTATGCTGGGAGAGCAAGGGGGAGCCATGGGGCACGAAGGTACAGGCTACTGCCCCTCCTCCACAGCCAGGCACAGGAGGCAGCTCCCCCCTGCTGCCTTGGCAATGTGAAGATCCATGACCTGGAGCGGCTGCTTTCCTTGTGCTGTGACCCAGCCTGGCGTCTCCCTGCCCACTGCCAGAGGCAGGAGGGACTGCCCGAGGGGTGAACGTCCCTCTCTGGGCCATTCTCGGCACCTCGCCAGCACCTCACCGACATGCACACGACTGCCCTGCGAGGGAGGGGGATTCAAGGAACGGAGGGGAGATGGGTCCAGCCCTTCAGGTGACCTTGCCCCATAGCATAAACACACGGATCACGGGCTGGAACAGCACGTTCAGAACCACTACAAGGGAGCAGCGCAGTGTTCCCCTGTGGAACTCCCTGCAGCAGGAGGCAAGTGCCGGAGTCACACACATCCCATGCAGGACAGGGGTGATTTGATGGCCATTGGTCACGTCTGCAGCTCAGCACTAAGATTAGGATACGGGCCCTCTGCCCAGAACTGCCCCATGCTCTGCCCCTGGGCTATGGACACCCCTCGCAGGGCTTCCTAGGGGTTGCTCCTACACGGTCACCAGTGGCCAGGGGCACCTGGGCAAAGTGGGCACTGTGCTGAGCCCGCCACAGAGGCATCTCAGATCCACTCCCCCAGGTTTGCTCCAGAGGCTGCAACAACACACTTCAAATGCACTTCAAAGGAAGACCAATAGCAGCCAATGGAGGCCGGACGCAGCCCAGATCAAAGGCACAAGCTGGAGTCATAATTCAGAGAAAAGCAAACAGCAGCTCCCAGGAAAGTCGGGCACGGCAGTGGAGTGAGCAAAGTGTACCAGATAGCACAGCGCACGGGTCAATGCCCCGGGGAGGCGGGCACAGGCAAGTCGCAAAGCACAGGGCACAGCGACCCCTGCTGCCTGCTGCCTGCAACTACCAATGGAGACTTCTGTCCAAACTGGGACAGAGCTGTCAATCCCTAGCCCCAAGCAGCAGTGCCCTAGCTGAGCACTATTGTGGACAGAGCACGGGGGCTCCTGGGATTTCCCCCTGTGCCACAGAGATCTGCTCAGACAACACAGGTGGTGGGATCACACTGACACCCCTGGCACAGCTGCCCGGTGCAGCTGCACCCCTGAGAAGGCAGCAGGGAGAGATTTTAAGCAAAAGCTTGTTGTAGCCCCGTCCCTGGGCCAGATCCTGAGTGTGTGTAACTCAGCACAGCTCCACACACAGCAAGAGTGCTAGGCTGTCTCATGCCAGCTGAGGATCAGGCCCCCATTCGAGGAAGAGCTTGTCTCCCTAGTGCCTAGCAGCACTTAGAACCATAGAATCATAGAATATCAGGGTTGGAAGAGACCTCAGGAGGTATCTAGTCCAACCCCCTGCTCAAAGCAGGACCAACCCCAACTAAATCATCCCAGCCAGGGCTTTGTCAAGCCTGACCTTAAAAACCTCTAAGGAAGGAGATTCCACCACCTCCCTAGGTAACCCATTCCAGTGCTTCACCACCCTCCTAGTGAAATAGTGTTTCCTAATATCCAACCTAGACCTCCCCCACTGCACCTTGAGACCATTACTCTTTGTTCTGTCATCTGCCACCACTGAGAACAGTCTAGATCCATCCTCTTTGGAACCCCCTTTCAGGTAGTTGAAAGCAGCTATCAAATCCCCCCTCATTCTTCTCTTCTGCAGACTAAACAAACCCAGTTCCCTCAGCCTCTCCTCGTAAGTCATGTGCCCCAGCCCCCTAATCATTTTTGTTGCTCTCCGCTGGACTCTCTCCAATTTGTCCACATCCCTTCTGTAGTGGGGGGACCAAAACTGGACGCAGTACTCCAGATGTGGCCTCACCAGTGCTGAATAGAGGGGAATAATCACTTCCCTCGATCTGCTGGCAATGCTCCTACTAATACAGCCCAATATGCCATTAGCCTTCTTGGCAACGAGGGCACACTGCTGACTCTCATCCAGCTTCTCGTCCACTGTAACCCCTAGGTCCTTTTCTGCAGAACTGCCGCTTAGCCAGTCAGTCCCCAGCCTGTAGCGGTGCATGGGATTCTTCCTTCCTAAGTGCAGGACTCTGCACTCGTCCTTGTTGAACCTCATCAGATTTCTTTTGGCCCAATCCTCCAATTTGTCTAGGTCACTCTGGATCTTATCCCTACCCTCCAGCGTATCTACCTCTCCCCCCAGCTTAGTGTCATCTGCGAACTTGCTGAGGGTGCAATTAATCCCATCATCCAGATCATTAATAAAGATGTTGAACAAAACCGGCCCCAGGACCAACCCTTGGGGCACCCCGCTTGATACCGAGTGCAAACTAGACATCGAGCTGTTGATCACTACCCGTTAAGCCCGACAATCTAACCAGCTTTCTATCCACCTTATAGTCCATTCATCCAATCCATACTTCTTTAACTTGCTGGCAATAATATTGTGGGAGCCATATCAAAAGCTTTGCTAAAGTCAAGATATATCACATCCACCACTTTCCCCATATCCACAGAGCCAGTTATCTCCTCATAGAAGGCAGTCAGGTTGGTCAGGCATGACTTGTCCTTGGTGAATCCATGCTGACCGTTCCTGATCACCTTCCTCTCCTCCAAGTGCTTCAAAATGGATTCCTTGAGGACCTGCTCCATGATTTTGCCGGGGACTGAAGTGAGGCTGACCGGTCTGTAGTTCCCCGGGTTCTCTTTCTTCCCTTTTTTAAATATGGGCACTACATTTGCCTTTTTCCAATCGTCACTGGCCAATGGCTCTGCAATCACATCAGCCAACTCCCTCAGCACCCTTGGATGCATTGCATCCTGCCCCATGGACTTGTGCACGTCCAGCTTTTCTAAATAGTCCTTAACCTGTTCTTTCCCTCTCGCTGCCATGCCCCCAGGGTTGCCCCAGCTCACCAAGAGCAGAAGTTGGAATTTGAAAGCCACAAGCTTTGAGCCATGTCCAAACAGCGCCAGCGGGGTGGGAGGGGCACACATCAAAGGGTCAAAGGGAGATGAGTTTTTAAGCAAAGCCGGGAACACTTCCCTGCAGAGCGGTGACTCGGCGGGGGATCAGGCCACTCCAGGATGCCAGCATGCCACTTGCAAGCTCCAGGAGGACGCGAGAGACCAGGAGGCATCAAGCCCCTGGGGCACAGGGTGTTGCCTGTGTCACATGCCCAGAGAGGGTGTCCCCACCTGTGCACACCCAGGAGCTATTGGCCTGGAGGTTGCTGGGCCTGACGGACTGCCAGGAGGGACACAGGCTCCTTGCCAGCATACTTGGCTGAGGCTCTCTCTCATGGCACCAGTAGCAGTGAGGGGCCCATGTGGCACCATGGCTGTGGGTTTCCTTAGTGACCAGAGGGGAGATGCCCCATGTTTTCAGCAGGGAGTTCTGCACAGGGTGGCATTGCCCCCAGGCACACAGCATCTCTGCCAGCTCCCCCGCTGAGCCCTGGCCATCTGGATGTCTCGGGAGAAGCAGAAGGCACATGGGGTGGGGCCTGGCTCTGGATTCAGTCATCATGTGCTCCAGGAGCTCTATCTCTTGCAATTAAGGTTAATCCTCGTCTTCCGTGGGCTGGAGATGTGTGCTGGGTTGAGCAGCACGAGGCTGGCATGGGCTAGCACTGGCTTCAGACCATAGCCACCCGTGTAAAGAACCTGGGGCCGTGGCATTGTCCCCACTCATGAGAAGTAGCTGTTGTTGACCTGTGCCCGACTGTCCTTCTGCACTCGGGGCCTGGCTGGCACTGCCCATGGGAGTCTGTTGCAAACGGGGGCTTGGCTGGGACAGGAGAAGTGCCACTAGGCACAGTACCCCACCCTCTGTGCCACTGGGCGAGGAGCAGACTTGGCTGTGGGCAAGTGGGCTGCTCCCGGCTGTTCCTTCTGCAACAGGAGACCTGCTGCCCATCCCACTGCTGTAGGCTTCCCCCAGCGTTCCCCACCCAGCTGTGCCTGGGGATAAACAAGCTCTGGGACTGCGATCCCTCCACAGGCGTGCGCCCCAGCCAACGGCTAAGCCAGCTCGGCTGCCTGCCCTTCTCCAGCCCAGCGACGCCAGTGCAGCTCCCCTATCAGACGCACCGGACGCTGCATTGGTGCCTGCTGGACAGAGTGTAGCTCCTAGGCCTGAGGACCCTGCATTCAGACCCCAGTGGCTCTGGGAGCTGAGGCTCGCTTTCCCAAGCTGCAGCTCATCAGCTGCCCAAGCCCCGAGTCTTCATATTCCCCCAGGGAGCCGACCACAATCCTTAGTGACATTCACTAACAGAACCAGTAGGTGACACCTGCAAACGACTCAGGCCACTGACCACCTCTCCCGCGAGTCACTGACACACAAAACAGGCCTGGTCCCAGCCTGGCACATCCGGCTCTCGCCAGGCAGCCTCCCTGCATCTCCATTCCCATCACAAAGCCCCTTCCCTGCCCACCCCCAGACTGCCTCCGGGGCTCTGTTTCCTTACCACTCTCCAAGGAAACATGCTGTGAGCGAAGGGCAGCAGCAAGAGGGTGGGCTTGTCGGAGCCGCTTCCTGGGCTTGCCCACAGAAGCTGAGTTGCACCAGAGCCAAGTCAGCTCCTGGGGCAGTAGAGGGGGGTGCAGGGCAAATGGGTTCGTTTGGGGAAGGCCCCAGGAGAGGAGCTGGGTGGAGCACACAAACCCTCCTTGTCCAGGAAGCACTGCTGGGGGAGCTACTTCGCCCTCTGGCCGGGTAGCAGGTAAGCAGCTGATCCACAAAGCCCTGATCTCAGCCCAGGCTCAATGCGAGTGGGGGATGCCCAGCATGTTATGACTACCTGGCCACAAGGCCAAGTGGGCTGCGTGGGTATCAGATGGAGCGACTCAAGGCTACGGCAGGAGGCTTTGCAGCACACCCTGAGGAGCTGTGCGATTAGTGACCGTCAGGGGCTCCTGGGCAGACAGAAGCCCTGATCCCTGCTACAAGGCTGGCAGTGCCTGAGGGGAAGAGAGGAGCTGCTTCCCCATCCTGTCCCTGCAGCTCCTCATGCCCCGGGGAACCTCAGCTGGAAGGAGTTGGCTAGGCAGGCTGCACCCGTGTCTGCAGGGGCCAGGCTTGCTGAGACGGCATGGGCTGCAGAAGCTGAGGGCTGCCTTGCCTTCCTGCCCAGAGGGCCTGCGTGGCATGACAAAGGGGGTGGCGCCACAGAGAGCGATGGGCATGGGGCACATCAGCACAGGGACTTCGGGAGGCATCTGAGAGAGGCCGTGGGGGCTAAAATTAGATTGTCAGGAGGAAGGTTTCAGTCTGGGACCTTCACTGTAGTTCCCTCTGAAATGCTGCTGGTTCCACATGACAGCCCCGCTAGGAGACTCCTGCCGGCCAGACGTGATGGTGCCACAGAACCCAGGCACCAGGGAGCGCCAGGGCTGGCTTTTCCACACTGGGTTGCCAGTTGCTAATGCCTATGGGCAAGACTCCAATATAGTCCCCGCCCCGATTAGCGCCTCCTGTTCCAAAGAGCCCCCGCAGAGTCACCGGGCCCTGCTCCAGGCAAGGAAGGGTGACGGAATCTGGCCCAGTGCAGAGCTGTGTCTGGGGCCGGACACCTCTTCTGACCATGGCCTGCAAGAACAAACGGTGGCTTTTAGGTTCCCGGCACAACCTAATCTGACAAAGCATATTGCTAAACCTGAAGCACAGACCATTATTATACACCCGCTTCATGCAACCCCCTGGATATCAAACTGAGGCCTCCAGCCCAGCCCGACAGGCAGTGAGTGTGACGAAGCGGGAATGTTCTTAATGTTTCCTCTGTATATTGTGTGGGTGCCTCAGTTTCCCCTATGCAGTTCTTAAGTATCTAGGTGGGGGGATAAGGGTGTATGGTTGTTGCAGAGTGAGGGGCCAGTGTACATAAATGCCTGACACTTTGTCTCCTGGCAACTGATGGCCTGGGCCCCTCCTCTGCAAAGGTGCCAAATGAAGGTGTTGGAGACAAAGAGGTCAGGTGACCTAGCCCGGGAAAGGGACAAAGCCCAGAGGAGATGGGGCTGGAGTGGGTTTTCAGTTTGGAGCTGGCTGGGGAAAGGGAGGGGTGCCCAGACGGGGCTCTGGCCCCCCTGGGGCCCCAAGATGGACCTAACTGAGGGGGTCCTGTTGTCTGTACCTGCAAGACCCGTTTTAGACCGTGTTCCTGTCATCTAATAAACCTCTGTTTTACTGGCTGGCTGAGAGTCACGTCTGGCTGCGAAGTGGGGGTGCGTGCAGGACCTCTGGCTTCCCCAGGACCCCGCCTGGGCGGACTCACTGTGGGAAGCGCACGGAGAGGCATATGCTGAATGCTCCCAGGAGAGACCCAGGAGGTGAAGCCGTGTGAGCTTCTTGCTCTGCAGACAGTCTGCTCCGGGGAGAGGAGGCTCCCCAAAGTCCTGACTGGCTTTGTGGGGAGCAGTTCCAGAGCATCGCCCAGGGACTCCATGACGAGTTCCACAGGTTACTGGCGTGTCAAGCGTAACACACATCTCTCTCTGGCTCAATCATACCTGATGGTATCACGCAGTGAAAATAAGTGTCTCCTGGAGGGTGAAGAGCAGCGCCCAGTCTGCCTTCTCTCTCCCAGGCATCATTCCCTATGCTGCTGTCATGGCCCTTTTCCTTCGCTTCCTCTCCAAACCAAACAATCCCATTCTTTTCAACCTCTCCCCACATGGGATGTCTCTCCAGGCCCCTAATCACTCTCTGACCCCCTCTCTCCTGTCTGAGACAGGATGCCAGGTTCCCAGAGGAGGGTGTCCAACTGATTGATAGAAGGGCACTCCATTGGTTCTCCCTTCCCATTCCTTCACCAGCCTGACTCCCCCTTTGCTTTTGGGACCACACTGCACTCTCAGCCAAGATTCTCTCTGAGCTGCCCACAATGGCCTGCAGGCAACAAGGAGATCACCGTGGGCTGAAGCGACAATCATCCATCCATCCTTCCACACTGCCCCACAGCATGAAAACAAGGAGGGTGCACAAAGAAATGGAAGGGCAACACCTTCACAGCCACCTGGAGGGAGTGCTACCCTGCACCCTTCATTTACAGCCAGCCTGTGCAATTCACTCGCTGCGGCACAGGCTGTGCTGGGTGAACCTTCGCACCATTCACACACCTGCTACCTCACAGACGTTAAAGCCAGAAGGGCTCACTATGGTCATCTAGTGACGTCTGCCACTGACATAGCTTCTCCCAGTCACTCCTGCAGTGGCTGGACCGGAGCCGCTGTCAGAGAGCCGTCCCATCTGGCCAGAGAGACTCCGCACCATGGGGAGCCCCAAAGCCTAGGGGAGCCATTCCAACGGGTCATCCCCCTCCCAGGTACAAATCTGCATCTTATTTCCTGTCTGCACGTGCCTGGCTCCAGTCCCTGGACCTCGCTCTGCCCTTGTCTGGTAGGGTGGGAGCCCTGTGCACGATCCAGTGAGATAATCCTGGGGCTGAGCAAATCACCACCTCCTGGCATTAGCCCAGCCCCGCAGGCGTCAGAGAAGGGCTCCCCCGTCCACACCAAGGGCATGCAGGACACTGCCTTGCCCGAGACATTAGCTGTTGGCCCTGGTGGAGGCAGGGTCGCAGGCTGGCTGGACCAATGGTCTGATCAGCTAGAGCAAATCCTCAGCTACTGTGTTAGTGCCAAATGCCAGAGTCTAAATTTGTCGCTCTCGCGGATGGGAACTGACCCTTTCATTATCACACCAGAGCTTTCTCAGTGGCTGCAAACATTCCTCTCTGCACACCCCACATTCCTATTTTTTAATATATTTTTAACTGAAAAACAGAGCGATTGGGGCCTGTTGGAAATTACAGGCTGGCTGCTGCGGCTTGTATGTCAGATCTGCCCACATTCCCGTGGCGAGCCTCAGCACATGTTCCACCAAGGGCACGCTTCAGAATTCACGCTGCAGCCAGGCACCAAGGGGCGTGGGCCAGGGAAGGGGAGCTCCAGCTTTCCCAGGCTCACTCCCACCGGCGGGCTCCATGGAAGTGGTGTGGTGGAACGGCACCCAGGGAACGGCACCGGGACTACCGAGGCGGGCCCAGCAGCAAAGGCTGGCAGCTCTGTACCACTCCACACTGGGTGCAGGATGACTCAGTGGCCATGGGACATTTCGGAATCAGCCCTCAAGGCCCCCTCTTGTCACCAGGCCTCCCCCACGTCATCCCCTTCCACAGCAACAGCAACGCACCCAGAGGCGTCGGGAACACATGCCGCACCCCTGGCTGTCTCAGGCTCCCTCACTCAGCACCCTGGAGCCCTGGGTGGCCTCGCTGCTGTCTAGGTACCCAGCTCCCACCAGTGCCCAGCACCCTCCCAGTACAGGTCGGAATCAGCAGAGAGAATGCCAGCTGGTGCCTACGAAGGGCCCTTCAGTTCCCGTCCTGGATCAAGTGAAGAGAAAGAAGCGCGCGCACTCGCCCGGTGAGTGCAGAGACCAGTGCCCCTGCTCGTCTCTAGCTCTCGAGACACCACTGGCCTCCCAGGGAAGCTGACAGACACGGCTCCCAAGTTCACAAGACTCTTGTCTGGGGAGCCTCCCACATCCCTCCCTGCCAGCAACATCTCCAACCCGAACTCTTCCCTCCCCCGCACCCTCACATTGGCTGGGACACAAGAAGCACAAGAGCCCCCTCCCCCCCGCCCCGCCCATCCTGGGCAGGTCACTGCCCCTCCAGACCAGATCAGCCCTCGGACAGCCCCCATCCTGCTGCCAACAGCCAGCCTAGATGACTTGTCTACAAAACGCCCATTTGCTGCTTGCTTCCCCTCGTCTCTGTCCACCCGTCTGTGTGTCCATCCTCAGGCTGTGAGCTCTGGGGGGAGGGGAAATGCCCGGAGAGTGCCCAGCACATTGGAAACACCACCAGAACAAATAACCAGTAGCAACTACATGAGCCAAACTGAACAACTCCTGGACTCTGCCCAATTCCAAATCTGCGCGAGAGAAGGTGCTGCCCAGCCAGAGGGCAGAGGTCAGAGGGGCACCCACAGCTTCAGCCCACCAGACCCAGACGAGGCACCAGTGCTCTGCGCACTCGGCACAGTTCATAGAATCAGAGAATCAGAGAATCTCAGGGTTGGAAGGGACCTCAGGAGGTATCTAGTCCAACCCCCTGCTCAAAGCAGGACCAACACCAACTAAATCATCCCAGCCAGGGCTTTGTCAAGCCGGGCCTTAAAAACCTCTAAGGAAGGAGATTCCACCAGCTCCCTAGGGAACCCATTCCAGTGCTTCACCACCCTCCTAGTGAAATAGTGTTTCCTAATATCCAACCTAGACCTCCCCCACTGCAACTTGAGACCATTGCTCCTTGTTCTGTCATCTGGTACCACTGAGAACAGTCTAGGTCCATCCTTCAGGTAGTTGAAAGCAGCTATGAAATCCCCCCTCATTCTTCTCTTCTGCAGACTAAACAATCCCAGTTCCCTCAGCCTCTCCTCATAAGTCATGTGCTCCAGCCCCCTAATTATTTTTGTTGCCTCCGCTAGACTCTTTCCAATTTTTCCACATCCTTCTTGTAGTGTGGGGCCCAGAACTGGATACAGGACTCCAGATGAGGCCTCACCAATGTCGAATAGAGGGGAATGATCACGTCCCTCGATCTGCTGGCAATGCCCCTACTTATACAGCCCAAAATGCCGTTAGCCTTCACACTGTTGACTCCTATCCAGCTTCTCATCCACTGTAACCCCTAGGTCCTTTTCTGGGAACTGCTGCCTAGCCACTCGGTCCCTTGTCTGTAGCAGTGCATGGGATTCTTCCGTCCTAAGTACAGGACTCTGCACTTGTCCTTGTTGAACCTAATCAGGTTTCTTTTGGCCCAATCCTCTAATTTGTTTAGGTCCCTCTGTATCCTATCCCTACCCTCCAGCATATCTACCACTCCTCCCAGCTTAGTGTCATCTGCAAACTTGCTGAAGGTGCAATCCATGCCCTCCTCCAGATCATTAATGAAGATATTGAACAAAACTGGCCCCAGGACCGACCCTTGGGGCACTCCGCTTGATACCGGCTGCCAACTAGACATGGAACCATTGATCACTACCCGTTAAGCCCGACGATCTAGCCAGCTTTCTATCCACCTTATAGTCCATTCATCCAGCCATTAACTTGCCGGCAAGAATATTGTGGGAGACCGTATCAAAAGCTTTGCTAAAGTCAAGCAATAACACGTCCACTGCTTTCCCCTCATCCACAGACCCAGTTATCTCCTCATAGAAAGCAATTAGGTTAGTCAGGCATGACTTGCCCTTGGTGAATCCATGCTGACTGTTCCTGATCACTTTCCTCTCCTCTAAGTGCTTCAGAATTGATTCCTTGAGGACGTGCTCCATGATTTTTCCAGGGACTGAGGTGAGGCTGACTGGCCTGTAGTTCCCCGGATCCTCCTTCTTCCCTTTTTTAAAGATGGGCACTACATTAGCCTTTTTCCAGTCATCCGGGACCTCCCCCGATCGCCATGAGTTTTCAAAGATAATGGCCAATGGCTCTGCAATCACATCCGCCAACTCCTTTAGCACCCTCGGATGCAGCGCATCCGGCCCCATGGACTTGTGCTCGTCCAGTTTTTCTAAATAGTCCCGAACCACTTCTTTCTCCACAGAGGGCTGGTCACCTTCTCCCCATACTGTGCTGCCCAGTGCAGCAGTCTGGGAGCTGACCTTGTTCGTGAAGACAGAGGCAAAAAAAGCATTGAGTACATTAGCTTTTTCCACATCCTCGGTCACTAGGTTGCCTCCCTCATTCAGTAAGGGGCCCACACTTTCCTTGACTTTCTTCTTGTTGCTAACATACCTGAAGAAACCCTTCTTGTTACTCTTAACATCTCTTGCTAGCTGCAACTCCAAGTGTGATTTGGCCTTCCTGATTTCACTCCTGCATGCCTGAGCAATATTTTTATACTCCTCCCTGGTCATTTGTCCAATCTTCCACTTCTTGTAAGCTTCTTTTTTGTGTTTAAGATCAGCAAGGATTTCACTGTTAAGCCAAGCTGGTCGCCTGCCATATTTACTATTCTTTCTACACATCGGGATGGTTTGTTCCTGCAACCTCAATAAGGATTCTTTAAAATACAGCCAGCTCTCCTGGACTCCTTTGCCCCTCATGTTATTCTCCCAGGGGATCCTGCCCATCAGTTCCCTGAGGGAGCCAAAGTCTGCTTTTCTGAAGTCCAGGGTCCGTATTCTGTTGTTCTCCTTCCTTCCTTGTGTCAGGATCCTGAACTCGACCATCTCATGGTCACTGCCTCCCAGGTTCCCATCTACTTTTGCTTCCCCTACTAATTCTTCCTGGTTTGTGAGCAGCAGGTCGAGAAGAGCTCTGCCCCTAGTTGGTTCCTCTAGCACTTGCACCAGGAAATTGTCCCCTACACTTTCCAAAAACTTCCTGGATTGTCTGTGCACTGCTGTATTGCTCTCCCAGCAGATATCAGGGTGATTAAAGTCTCCCATGAGAACCAGGGCTTTCGATCTAGTAACTTCTGTTAGTTGCCGGAAGAAAGCCTCGTCCACCTCTTCCCCCTGGTCTGGTGGTCTATAGCAGACTCCCACCACGACATCACCCTTGTTGCTCACACTTCTCAACTTAATCCAGAGACTCTCAAGGTTTTTCTGCAGTTTCATACCGTAGCTCTGAGCAGTCATACTGCTCTCTTACATACAATGCAACTCCCCCACCTTTTCTGCCCTGCCTGTCCTTCCTGAACAGTTTATATCCATCCATGACAGTGCGCCAGTCATGTGAGTTACTGCACTCACGCTCTGCAGGGACGGAGCCACCCACCCTGAGAAAGCTGCAGTGGGTCCAGACACAGCAGCCCACCCACCTAGTGCCTGTGAGCCCATCCCCCTGGTGCCCTGTCCCTGCACTGGCTGGCCAGTGATACAGAGCCCACAGCCTGTGCTATACCCAGTCTCCCCTGGGCTCAGCAGAGGTTGGGGAAGGCTGGTAAAGGCTCCCAAAGAGCCATCTGATAGGTGGGCAGGTTCCAGCGCGCTCTGTGCTGGACCTGCATGGAGGTGGCTGGGCTGGCTCCGGCAGGGGAGATGAGGCCCATTTCTGTCCCCTGGTGCTGCCAGACTGGCCCAAAGGGGGCTGGGACTTGACCAAGAGCCTAGTGCAAGGCTCTGTGCAGACATCCGACATGCCACGCCACCGTCATGGGATCGGCCCCAGCTCCCTCAGCCAGGCCCTGAGACAGGCACACCTTCACCCACTGGGGGGGCTGGGGAGTGCAGGAGACAGAACTGTCAAGGGAGCTGAGCTACACTGCAGAACTTTGCCAGGGGATGTTGTGAAGGCCAAGACTAGAACAGGGTTCAAAAAAGAACTAGATCAGTTCCTGGAGGACAGGTCCATCAATGGCTATTAGCCAGGCTGGGCAGGGAGGGTGTCCCTAGCCCCTGTTCGCCAGATGCTGGGAATGGGCAACAGGGGATGGATCACTTGATGATAACCTGGTCTGTTCATTCCCTCTGGGACACCTGGCGCTGGCCACAGTCGGAAGACAGGATATGGGGTTAGACGGACCCTTGGTCTGACCCAGTCTGGCCACTCTTATGTTCGTATGTTAATTGAGGACCACTAGAGAGAAGTGACCTTGGGCTGCATCACGCAGGGGATGGAACGCAAACCTCACTTCAGCTTAGCTTCCCCCTCCGCAAACTCTTCCCACCCACTGGCACCTGCCCCCATACACTCACCAAACCCGGCAGCACCTCCCCCACTCACACACCAAGCCCCCGCATTCACACACCCACCCCCCCCCGCCCTCCCACCTCCCACACCAACCCCCACGGTGCCCTGCCCCACTGACACACCAAGCCCACCCCTCCCCGACCCCCCCACTCACACACCAAAACCCCC
>QXTE01000406.1:35289-108023 GCA_003942145.1 Platysternon megacephalum
ACCCACTCACACACCAAACCCACTGGCACCTGCCTCCATCCACTGACACACCAAACCCACTGTCCCCCCCCGTCCTCCCCCACTCATACACCAACCCCCCGGCGCCTGCCTTCCTCCCACTCACAAACCAAACCCACTGGCACCCACCCCCCCAGTCACACGGCTATCAGCGCCCCTGGCGGCATGGCCCAGACGGCTATCAGCGGCCCTGGCGGCCCGGCCCAGACGGCTATCAGCGCCCCTGGCGGCCCGGCCCGGCTGGGCCCAGATGGCTATCAGCGTCCCTGGCGGCCCGGCCCGGCTGGGCCCAGAGGGCTATCAGCGGCCCTGGCGGCCCGGCCCGGCTGGGCCCAGACGGCTATCAGCGGCCCTGGCAGCCCGGCCCAGATGGCTAACAGCGCCCCTGGCGGCACGGCACGGCCGGGCCCAGCCGGCTATCAGCGCCCCTGGCGGCCCGGCACGGCTGGGCCCAGCCGGCTAACAGCGGCCCTGGCGGCACGGCATGGCTGGGCCCAGACGGCTATCAGTGCCCCTGGCGGCCCGGCACGGCCGGGCCCAGACGGCTATCAGCGGCCCTGGCGGCCCGGCCCGGCTGGGCCCAGACGGCTATCAGCGGCCCTGGCGGCACGGCCCGGCTGGGCCCAGACGGCTATCAGTGCCCCTGGCGGCCCGGCCGGGCCCAGACGGCTATCAGCGTCCCTGGCGGCCCGGCCGGGCCCAGACGGCTATCAGTGCCCCTGGCGGCCCGGCACGGCTGGGCCCAGCCGGCTATCAGCGCCCCTGGCGGCATGGCACGGCCGGGCCCAGCTGGCTATCAGCGCCCCTGGCGGCCCGGCACGGCTGGGCCCAGCCGGCTATCAGCGTCCCTGGCGGCCCGGCACGGCTGGGCCCAGACGGCTAACAGCGGCCCTGGCGGCACAGCACGGCTGGGCCCAGNAGCGCCCCTGGCGGCGCGGCGCGGCACGGCACGGCTGGGCCCAGCCGGCTATCAGTGCCCCTGGCGGCACGGCACGGCTGGGCCCAGACGGCTATCAGCGTCCCTGGCGGCACGGCACAGCACGGCACGGCTGGGCCCAGATGGCTATCAGTGCCCCTGGCGGCACGGCTGGGCCCAGACGGCTATCAGCGGCACGGCACAGCATGGCACGGCTGGGCCCAGACGGCTATCAGCGTCCCTGGCGGCCCGGCCCGGCTGGGCCCAGACGGCTATCAGCGTCCCTGGCGGCCCGGCCCAGCTGGGCCCAGACAGCTATCAGCATCCCTGGCGGCCCGGCCCAGCTGGGCCCAGACGGCTATCAGCGGCCCTGGCGGCCCGGCACGGCTGGGCCCAGCCGGCTATCAGCGGCCCTGGCGGCACGGCCCAGACGGCTATCAGCGCCCCTGGCGGCACGGCACGGCTGGGCCCAGATGGCTATCAGCTTCCCTGGCGGCACGGCACGGCTGGGCCCAGACGGCTATCAGCGTCCCTGGCGGCACGGCACGGCTGGGCCCAGACGGCTATCAGCGGCCCTGGCGGCACGGCACGGCTGGGCCCAGATGGCTATCAGCGTCCCTGGCGGCACGGCACGGCTGGGCCCAGACGGCTATCAGCGCCCCATGGGAAGGAAAAGCAGAGAGAACAATGGGAACAAGACTAACACTCGCCCAAGTCACCAGTGGCTCCCAAAACACGTTACACAGATCACTGTGGACATGCAGCCACCTCTGGGGTGGAGGGTGGCAGCCAGCAGGGGTGGAAGGGAGAAGAAACGTTGGCCAAGGGCTGCGATCGCTAACGTCCCTGTGGAACAAACACAGAGGGGTGGCTTAGGGCCCACGCGGAGCAAACAGCGCAGAACTCCACAGATCCGCCTGGGGAGGTGACCGGCTGTCGCCCTGATGCTCAGCCACTGCACCATCACCTCCAGCAGGGAGCCCAGTACCCCAGCTGAACACTGCTGCCCCTTCCACTGGGAGGAAGCTGCTGGCCCAGCTGTGAGAGGCAGGATGGGGAGGAAGGAGGAAGAGCAGCTTTAGGGGCCAAAAGGTGAAAGCGTCGCGGCACCTAGGTGCACGGCACAGCGGGCAGGACAAACAAACGCCATGGCAAGGGCAGCGGGGCGGCCCGGCCCGGCCCAGCCCAGCCCTCCTCCCAGTGGTGCTCAGGCACTGGTGTGCGCGATGTTTTCCTTTCCCCCTTTCCAGAGAGTAAATGTCAGGCGCATAAAGGCCGGCACTGTGAGCGGAAGGCAGGGCC
This sequence comes from Platysternon megacephalum, assembly GCA_003942145.1. Lineage (NCBI taxonomy): Eukaryota > Metazoa > Chordata > Testudines > Platysternidae > Platysternon > Platysternon megacephalum. The sequence continues at coordinate 37,526 of QXTE01000406.1, forward strand.
CGTGTCGCTGTGTAAGTGCCGCCTCACACATAATCAAGGCAGTCTTTCCACGCAAGGCACCCGCTTAACAACCAAGGGTCTATGCTGGCAGCAAGACCACAGCAGCCCTGCAATTCAATAACCTTTTCTTCCCACCGCTGCTGTTTTCTCCGCTTGGCTTACAGGCTTTTCTTACAGACACTGAGCGAGGGTGCGGTGGGGGAGGGGGACTCGGGCCAAACCCTGATGCTTCCAGCCAGTGCAGCACATCTCACGACAGGGATTGCTGCTGGGCTCTGTTCCTTTCCCATTCGTTAATTTGCTTGGTTTGTTATCGTAGGGTTACACAGCAGGGCTGGATGGCTCAGGCTGGTTTGTTATCGTAGGGTTGCTCAGCAGGGCTGGATGGCTCAGGCCGGTTTGTTATCGTAGGGTTGCCCAGCAGGGCTGGATGGCTCAGGCTGGTTTGTTATCGTAGGGTTGCTCAGCAGGGCTGGACGGCTCAGGCTGGTTTGCTCAGGCTGGTTTGTTGTTGTAGGGTTGCTCAGCAGGACTGGATGGCTCAGGCTGGTTTGTTATCGTAGGGTTGCTCAGCAGGACTGGACGGCTCAGGCTGGTTTGTTTTCATAGGATTGCTGGTGACTCCTGGGCCACTGGCAGGGAGTCTGTAAAAGGCTCTCTCAAAGCGGGGTGTGGACCCAACAAATGGTACGCACTGCACATGGATCCGAAATAGCAGCAACAAAGTGGGTGACATTTTGGCCCCTGGCTTTGCCCTTTACCATGGCAGACCCATTCAGGGGTCTGAATGCCCAGAGCCCTGGGGACCCCCGACACAGCAGGGCACAGTCTGGGAGAGCAGGGGGGTGGGCACAAGGAGAGATAGTGAGAGGTACAGGTGTCTGGGAAGCTGCAGGTGAGTGGCAGTGGAAAGAGCCCATGGCAGGAGCAAGCGCTGTGGACTGGTGGATGCAAAGCGCTCGGGACGGGGTGGGGGCCAACAGGGGCCAGACACTGCAAGCACGGACATGGGAGAGGAGCCTCCTGCAGCCCAGCTGGCTGGGAGCTGCCCCAGGACAGATAGGAGACAGGCACAGGACAGGGGGAACCATGTGCCACTCCAGCCGCTCCTCAGTGCACGCCAAGCTGCATGCACTGACTGATTCATTTCCAAAGCTGTCACTGGCCTCACAGCGATCCCTCTGTTCCCCCTGCCCCCTGACTGCAGTGAGGGGTGCCCACAGGCTGCACTGGGTCCCCTGTCCCTTCAGGGCAGACTCACCCTAACAGGTGATAGCCCCCCTTCATTTCTCTTCTCTTCCCCCCGTGCCCATCACCCCAGCCTGGCTTTAAGTTGGCGAAGACAGGAGCCACATGCACTCGCTCCCCAAGGGGCAGGGTGACCCTTCCAAAGCCAGAACTTCAGTCCCCCCCTCACTCACCCAGGGCAGGCCCCTGTCTGTACTGGCTCTGCTCAGGGCCTGGGTGGGAACAGCAGAGCACACAGCCCGTGACTGCAGCAGCCAGCGCGGGTGGACGGGAGAGCGGGGACCGGCTCATGCCAACGGGGAGCACATTGGGTTTGTGCTGCTCCAGCCCAGGCGCTGGCAGCAGCTCCAAGTTCGCAGACAATGCTCATGAAATGGCTCCCCTGTGAAACCGGTTCCCGAGGGCCTGGCGTCTGCCCTGGCAGTGAGTGGAGAGCAGCCAGAGACCGTGGGGATGGGCCAACCAACAGTAGCAGCCAGAACCCCAGTTCTGTAAGCCAGGACACCTTGCATAAGGGATTCGCTGAGCAAAGAAAGGCGCAGAATGAGAGGAGCTTGCGACTGAGCCAGGCAAGATTAGGGGCTTTAGGGGGAATCCGGACGCATTCAGAAACGGAGCGAGCAGCAAGGGGAGCCGGGAGCAGCACTGGCTCCCTGCCTGGATTTGTGGTACTCTACCAAACTTGACATGCCCACTCTCGGGAGCCTGGCACGGTCAGGAGGGAGAGCTGCATGGGGGCACCTCCGGCCCGCTCCCCACCCTGACCCAAAACTGCAGCAGGAAGTGGCTTGCGCGCAAGGTAGGGATGCGAGAAGCAGTGCTAATCCCACAGCTGACTCAGGTGTCTCTGCCGCACCGCATGCCAGCGGAGATGGGCAGGGAGGGCTGGGCTTCATACATCCCGACAGCCACAAACAGGCAAATCAACGGAGACACTCCTGCTACTCCTCCCCCTTCCCTTCTACAGGACACGGTCCCTGCTCCGAGCCCACCTATACCCTCAGGCCACTGGGGGACTAGGACACAGTGCCTCCCTGGTGCCAGCTGGGTACCCCCAGTGCCAGCTGGGTATCCAGGCACCGCCCTCTGCACGCAGCCCCCCGGTGCCAGCCCGTACCCAGGCACCGCCCTCTGCACACAGCCCCCCAGTGCCAGCCCGTACCCAGGCACCGCCCTCTGCACACAGCCCCCCGGTGCCAGCCCGTACCCAGGCACCGCCCTCTCCACGCAGCCCCCCGGTGCCAGCCCGTACCCAGGCACCGCCCTCTGCACGCAGCCCCCCGGTGCCAGCTGGGTTCCCAGATGCCCCCACTCAGGGCAGGCACCCCAGTAGCCAGGTGTTGCCTCCAGGTGCTAGAGCCCAGCCTGGAAGCCGGGGTTAAGTTTTGGTGCAGCGCACATAGAGGTAGGAGGCCAGGCTGCCCCATGAGCAAGCAACTGCACAGCCCCTCCATTCATGGCCAAATTAAAGCCCTGGGGTGCGTTCCTCATGCTGGAACAGCCCCGCCCTGCCCCGGCCATGGTTATTCAGCACTGCTCCCATGCAGGGCAGTTTGAGCAGCAGAATGGCCTTTCAATGGGTCCTCCCCCCGCCAAAGCCCACCAGGAGTGGCAGTTCCCAGTGAGTGGCCACAGGAGAGGCCCTGGCAGCCCAGGCACCCCACGCTCACTCACACAAACCAGCCCTGCTTCCAGGGGCCGGGGAAAACACCAGGGAGCCAGAGCCAGACCACCTCCAGGAGGGGCTCTAAACCTCAGCCCAGCCCCGCCTGCCATCCCAGAGGAGTCTGCCCGTGGGATCCCTGCCTGTTAGCGGTGCCAGGCCCAGCAGCACTCGCAGGAGCTCTGGGCTCCCTGCCACGGACCAGCAGCTGAGCTACTGGAGAAAGGGCTGTGCCAGGAGGATTCTCCGGTCAGTCAGTCTATGTCATCCGGCCCCCATTACCCCAGTACCTGAGTCTCACCGTCTTTAAGGGATTTCCCCTCACACTTAACAGGAGGCAGCACCAGATCTCTGGACATCTCTGGAATTGCCAGCCGCAGGGTGCAGCCAGTGACACACTGCAGCAATTTGACAAGGGCCGGCTCCAGCTTTTTTGCCGCCCCAAGCGGTGAAGTGGGGGGGAAAAAAAAAAAAAAAAGGCCAATCGGCGGCACTTCGCCAGCAGCTCAAACGTGCCGCTTCATTCTTCTGCGGCAATTCGGCGGCGGGTCCTTCGCTCCCAGGGACTGAGGGACCCACCGCCGAATTGCCGCTGTCCCGGAGTCCCCGGGCGATGCTCTGGAACTGCTCCCCACAAAGCCAGTCAGGACTTCGGGGAGCCTCCTCTCCCTCGGAGCAGACTGTCTGCAGGGCAAGGAGCTCACACGGCTTCACCTCCTGGGTCTCTCCTGGGAGCATTCAGCATCTGCCCCTCCGTGCGCTTCCCACAGCGAGTCCGCCCAGGCGGGGTCCTGGGGAAGCCACCGGGTCCTGCACCCCCACTTCGCAGTCAGACGTGACTCTCAGCCAGCCAGTAACACAGAGGTTTATTAGATGACAGGAACACGGTCTAAAACAGGTCTTGCAGGTACAGACAACAGGACCCCCTCAGTTAGGTCCATCTTGGGGCCCCAGGGGGGCCAGAGCCCCGTCTGGGCACCCCTCCGTTTCCCCAGCCAGCTNCGGGACAGGGGCAGGGGCAGCGAGGGCCCAGCCGGGACAGGGGCAGGGGCAGCGAGGGCCCAGCCGGGACAGGGGCAGGGGCAGCGAGGGCCCAGCCGGGACAGGGGCAGGGGCAGCGAGGGCCCAGCCGGGACAGGGGCAGGGGCAGCGAGGGCCCAGCCGGGACAGGGGCAGGGGCAGCGAGGGCCCAGCCGGGACAGGGGCAGGGGCAGCGAGGGCCCAGCCGGGACAGGGGCAGGGGCAGCGAGGGCCCAGCCGGGACAGGGGCAGGGGCAGCGAGGGCCCAGCCGGGACAGGGGCAGGGGCAGCGAGGGCCCAGCCGGGACAGGGGCAGGGGCAGCGAGGGCCCAGCCGGGACAGGGGCAGGGGCAGCGAGGGCCCAGCCGGGACAGGGGCAGGGGCAGCGAGGGCCCAGCCGGGACAGGGGCAGGGGCAGCGAGGGCCCAGCCGGGACAGGGGCAGGGGCAGCGAGGGCCCAGCCGGGACAGGGGCAGGGGCAGCGAGGGCCCAGCCGGGACAGGGGCAGGGGCAGCGAGGGCCCAGCCGGGACAGGGGCAGGGGCAGCGAGGGCCCAGCCGGGACAGGGGCAGGGGCAGCGAGGGCCCAGCCGGGACAGGGGCAGGGGCAGCGAGGGCCCAGCCGGGACAGGGGCAGGGGCAGCGAGGGCCCAGCCAAAACAGAGCTGGGTTATCGTTAGGCTGGGGAATGCGCATGATTTAGGGCTGGCTGGTGGCTGTTGACGGAAGGCCGAGCTGTGCAGGGCAAGGGATTCTCTTTCGCAGGGGATTACACATGAGACAGCTGGGAACACACAGACACAGACTGCTCCTCCCCTCCGCCCCTGCCCCATCCCTGACTGGGAACCCCGTGCGGCTGTGTGCACAGCTGACAGGGGCTCGGAAACCGAAACTGCCAGTGAGAGCTGCACGCTCCATTTCCCACGCTCACAGATCCCAGGCAGCAGGGTAGGGGAGAAAGGGGCTGCTCTGATCCCTCGCCCCGCTGCCCTCCCGCTCCTCTGCCCATGGTCCCTGCCAGCCCTGCACTACCGTCTCCCACCCATGCCTCTGCACCTGCAAGAGCCCCTTCCCCAGAGGGCTGCTCCAACTCCCTTCCCGCCAAGCCCCCTCTCACATCTCCACCGCCTCTCCCCTGTCCAGGATCCCCAGGCACGTGCAGATTGGCAGCATGGGGCGCCCACTGTCAGTGCCTTGGCCCTGCTCAGCCTGGTGAGCCCCCTAGGGACCTTGGGGGTCCTGGCATGTGCCTACCAGGGACACAGGGTGCCCAGCATTACACACTGACAGGGTGGATTTGATTTAAATCAAATTGATTTAAATCACTAGTCAGGAAGACTCAATTGAATAATGGATTTCTACATAAAAGTGCATTCTTGTTGGTTGTTATAACCTTAATACATATTGTTCACAACTTAGAGATAGATGAGACCCAAACTGGGTCTCTTTTACGGCCTGCTGCCATTATAGATTTTCCCTTCTAGTGAGAGAATGGTATGATAGATCTCTAATCAATTAAGGCTACACTCAGAAAGACCTCAAGACTTCTGGAATATGCTGCTCAAAGTTTCATTTTTGTTTCTGCTGCCTGTCTCTTCCTTCTCACATTTATCTCCAGACTTCTTCTCCTTGTCCAGATCTATTCTGCCCCCAACAATCTTCTATTCATTGAACCTTTTGAAACTTCGCACTTTTAGAGAGAGGTAAGGGATTGACTCTGTGTACACGGATTTGCAGAGGGACAATAGGGTTGAGGTCTGTTATTTCTCACCTCTATATATTCATTTATTTATTTAAAAACATTTTTGCTGTTAACAAGCATGTTATCTCTGGAGACACAAATCCGCAGTTTGAGAACTGCAAAACTAAGCATCTCTGATGGTATCTTCTAGACTGAGCACTGCGTCCCATTGGGTAGATAGAAAGATTAATCTAAATAATCTATACAGAAGCCTAAGATTGGGTTCCTAATCCATGAACTATTGGAACTCATTTACAAAACTTTTCTTAAACATTACATGAATATATTGTCTCATACTATAGAATTAGAATTTGTAATCCCTATTCCATGATGAGATATCTGAGCAATAATGTATCTTAATTAAAACTATCGTTAGGTAGGTTTTTTCCTCAAAAAGCATTTTATCAAAAAAATCCAATTTAAATAAAAAAACCCTCAAAAACAGTGATTTTTATCCAGCCTGCACACTGTCCACCGAGTGCCAGGAGGCTCTGGGACGGAGAAGAAAGACAGCCCAGACCATAGACCACTGGCCCCGGAGTTACTGAGAGATGCAGACACATTGCCCCAAAGGCCATTCTCAGATACACGTCAAGAGGGGCTGGGAGAGCCTCCCCCCTGCCAATGCCAGCAGTGGGGCCCACAGCCACACACGAGGAGCTGGGGGCTGCCCCGGCACTAAACACCCAAGACAGGGGCATTCAGGCTGCACCCCCTGCCAGCCCAGAGCAGCATGCTGTCCCCACCCTTGGGGCTAAAAACACCCCCTGGGCAGCAGCAGGTGACCAGCTGCTCCCTGTGCAGGGCTCTGCAGCATGAGCCAGGCTGCCCCCGGGGCCGGTTTCATTCCACTCTGCTACTGCCGGGCTCCTGCCATCCAGAGGCCATCGCACCGGGCAGCAACGGTGCCTTGGGGCCGCCGGGCAGCTTGTACTGGGGGCCTGGTGTGTCCCAGTGCGGCACACACTGGGGATGGGCCCCAGGGGCAGGCACGTGACACCTTTGCTACACAAAACCAAGCAGGCTGGTATTTCAGTGATGCTCCGAGATGTGCACATGCAGGGACGGTGGCAGGTGCTTCCTAGTAGCAGCTGCCTGTGTTCCCACTGCAGGGATCCAGGGCCACCCTGAGCTCCCACAGGGCCCTAGAGACAGGCGCCTGAAGAGCAGATAGCTGCTGCCCCATGGGGGCCCAGCACAGCAAAGGATTCAGCAGCTCCCCATCATTTTGCTCTCTCCAATGTGGGAGACTGGCCTATTGCTGCCCTTTCGATTCCACAAAGCACCTGCAGCAGCGCAACCAGGGGGAGGGGGACCGGAGGCTCCGAAGTGCCCTTTTAAACCAGAGGGGTTAAACCCAAACCCTGAGCAAGGTGAGATTGGCCAGGGACAGGCAGCCCCTCCTTAACAGCATTAACTGGGCAGTCTCAGCAGAGTGTGGGCACAGCAGGGCCTGGCATTCCTGGACCATTCATTCCACTCCCTGGGGCCCAGTTTCTCAGCTGCACAGAGGGGATCAGGGCGCCGAGGAGCTGGGAGGAATCAGTTACTATCCGTACAGGGTATGGAGAAGCGGCACAAAGGCCAAGGGCTGGAGCTCCCCTCTTCCTCTAGGGCTCGCCCTGCCGCTGGGCCAGGCGGCCCCTGTCTGGGGGATAGAGGACTCAGGCTCCAGGGTTGCCAATCACACACCTTTCCCCAGAGCTAAAAATTCACTTTTAAAACAAAACAAAATAAAAAACCAAAACAAACCATAAGGGTGAAAAGGGTGAAAAATTCCTGGACGTTTCTCTCCTCCACAGTGCCTGAGGCCGGGAAGTGGGGGGAGGCTAGAGCCCCCGGAGTTTATCAAGCAAACACTTTCACACCCTCAGCAACTCTGCACGCTGCAGCTGGAATGCCAAATATATATTTAAGCCCTGCTCATCAAAGGAGTCTGTTTGGAGTCGGTCTGGAACAACGGCCATGTGGGTTTGGCCCCATAGCACAAACCAGAGACGCTGAGCACATTTCATTCACACACACACACACAATATTGGCAGCCTTCAAGGTCATGTGTCTGTAAGGTCGCGGGCTGGGCACGAGATGCCTGCCCCTGTGCAGGGAGCGGAGCCCACTCAGAGCACTCATTCTTATCACCTAATGTCGCACCCGGGGCGGGGATGTTTAGGCTGGATGGGGGCCAGCGGCAATTCTGCATTCCAGCGCACTATAAAGTTAGTCAAAACTAAATGGTCCCAGCCAACAAAGCCAACGGTGCCGGGGTCCGGGGAACCGACCAGGAAGTGACACTTCAGGAGAAACCGCCAGGAGCTGGGCAGGGGTGGGGGGGAATGAGGGCAGGGCAGGGCTGCCAGGGAAGGGAGGGGCGCAGTTATAACAGCCCTGCACCGAGCCCTCATGCAGCAGGGGGCTGCGACAGGGGAATTACAACATGCCTGGGCCAGTCAGCGTGCCCTGCAGGGGAGCCTCAGCGTGGCAGAGCACGAAGGGTCACCCAGGCACACACCCTGGGGCGCAGCTAGGGCCACGTTAGACCAGACCAGAGCCCTTCCCAGCGAGCTGCCAGTGCTCCCCCACCCAAGGGCTCAGCATGGAAAGGCTGGGCTCTCCCCCGCCCTCGTCTCCGGGCACATGCAAAGCTGCTAGTGCAGAGATGAGGTGGGCTGCAGAGCCCCAAAGTGCCGGTGACCCATAGCTCTGCTCTCCCTGTCCCAGTGCCAATGCGGCCTGGCGCCCAGCAAAACAACCGGGCTCTAGGCTGGCCAAGAGAAGGGGGCTGTGCTGCCCCCCGCAGCAGGAGGCGCTCACAGGAGCACGCGGAGGCAGGCCTGTACTATCAAGGGAGGTTTGTTTTCCATCCCCACGCAGCTCACAGCCTCAGGCCCTTTGACCCCATCGTGCCCTGGGTCCCTGGGGAGCCACAATGGCCTTTCCCCTCCTGCACACAGCAAAGGGGTCATGCCCATTCCTCTGTCGGGGGGGGCGCTTTGCTCACCACTGTGTGCTCCCCCAGGAGCAGGGCTGAGCCCTGACTGATCTGGGACCTGAGAGGCTGCAGCTCAGCTGGGATGTTCTCTCCCCAGTCCCCGGGGGTGGTAGCAGCTGTGTCCGTGGGGAACCCTGCCCCGCAGCTCTCCCAGAGCCCAGGAGGGGCTGACCCCAGCACACGGTGCCGGAGAAACAGCTGGCTCCTGTCTCAGGGGACAATTCCTCTTGGATTGGGTTTTCCTTTTGTTCTCGCTGCTCCTCCTATTCGAGGATCAGGCCTCTGATTCCCTGGGCCACAAGGGGTATTAGCGATTGGGCCTAAATCTTGGGCCTAATCCCAGCTGACAAGCCCCAGAAGATGGAGATGAAGAGTCAGAGGATGAGAGAGCTGGGAGATCGCTGCCCCAAGCAAACACAGCACCCTGAAGCTGTGAAATCGCACGTTACGCGCCTGTCACCCGCGGCAGCACCAGCCTGTCAAGCTGTAGGGAGCTGAATACTTCGCGCCTCCGGTTACGGCCCGGGTAATCCCCACGTTGGAAGGAAGCGCCAGCCTGGCACCGACTCGGGCTGACCCTGGGCAGGGATGCCCTGGCCCCTGGGTTCATCTCCAGGTGAGGGTAGGGAGCGCCAGGACGCACAGGAGACAGGTCGAATTACAGGGCACCTGCCAACAATAAAACACTCTGGCACAGGACTCTCGACCCCTTCAGCAGGGGGAGGTGGGAGGGGCAGGAACCCAAGGGGGACAGGAGAGCTATCCCAGGAGCTGCCGGGGAGGTGGGAGCCCATGCAGGGGTGTTAGATGGCGTCTCCCTCTCAGCAGGTGAGGGACTAAGGAGGATGAGAGAAAAAAGAAGGTAGCTCAGGGGCAAAACAATAGCACAGTCCACTGAGAATGCTGGAGTGCGCTGGCCCCACAGGGGATGGTGCACGAGGACGCCCTGGGTGCTCTCTTCCCACAGGGGACGGTGACAGGCACCCTCGCCCCCAAGCTGTGTGGCTGCTGCATGGTTAGCCGCCAGTATCTCTGCGGACAGGCCAGTCCTCGCTTACAGACAGCCCCCCAACCTGAAGCAAATACTCACCAGCAACTACACACCACACAAGAGAAACACTAACCCAGGAATCGATCCCTGCAACAAATCCCATTGTCGACTCTGTCCGCATATCTATTCAAGGGACACCATCATAGGACCTAACCACATCAGCCACGCCACCAGGGGCTCATTCACCTGCACATCTAAACAATGTGATATATGCCATCATGTGCCAGCAATGCCCCTCTGCCATGTACATTGGCCAAACTGGACAGTCTCCACGAAAAAGAATAAATGGACACAAATCAGACAGCAAGAATTGTAACATTCAAAAACCAGTAGGAGAACACTTCAACCACCCAGGACACTCAATAACAGAATTAAAAGTGGCCATTCTTCAACAAAAAAACTTCAAAACCAGACTTCAGCGTGAAACTGCAGAACTGGAATTAATTTGCAAACTGGACACCATCAAATTAGGCCTGAATAAAGACTGGGAGTGGCTGGATCACTACAAAAACTAATTTTCCCTCTGTTGATATTCACCCCTTCTTGTCAACTGTTGGGAATGGGCCACATCCTCCCTAATTGAACTGGCCTCATTAGCACTGACCCCCCCACTCGTTAAGGCAACTCCCATATTTTCATGTGCTGTATATTTATACCTACCTACTGTATTTTCCACTCCATGCATCTGATGAAGTGGGCTCTAGCCCACGAAAGCTTATGCCCAGATAAATGTGTTAGTCTCTAAGGTGCCACAAGGACTCCTCGTTGTTTCTGCTGACCTAGTGCTAATCCAAGGGTGGGCAAGGAAGGAGAATGCTGAGGGGCAGGCCAGTGCGAGGGGCGAGGTGTGGAGGGGAGGTTGCCTGGCTCACCTCGTCCATCGTCATCCCCGAGTCACAACAGACGGAGGCAGGCAGGCGCCATGAGGTGGCAAGTGAGATGACCAGCCCCACAGCTGTGGAGGCCCCCTAGGTCCGGGTGGGAGGGGCGCACCCACTTCAGCCAGTGCCACCTTGGAGCTGTGACTCTGAGCAACGTGGATTCCCACTGCATCCTCGCAGGCAGGCGGGAGCCCTGGCGCCGATTGCCCCTCCCAGGCAAGGACTCCGCCTGGCAGTGAGCAGGAGTATCTGGCTCTAGCCTGCAGTATACGAGGGTCTACAATGGGGGGCAGGAGACACGCAGCCTCGGCCTGCAAACAGCCGAAGGGGACTCCCTGAGCCCCAGGAGAAGGAAGGGCTAACAGCAAACACAGAACTGACCCCATTTGCTGTCCTTGCTCTTCCTACAGAGCTCTGCCTCCAAGCGGATGAGTTCTCATCCCCTAACGCCCCTACTCTACTTGCACTACATTGATGACATCTTCATCATCTGGACCCATGGAAAAGAAGCCCTTAAGGAATTCCACCAGGATTTCAACAATTTCCATCCCACCATCAACCTCAGCCTGGACCAGTCCACACAAGAGATCCACTTCCTGGCACTACAGTGCTAATAAGCAATGGTCACATAAACACCACCCTATACCGGAAACCTACTGACCGCTATACTTACCTACATGCCTCCAGCTTTCATCCAGACCACATCACACGATCCATTGTCTACAGCCAAGCTCTAAGATACAACCGCATTTGCTCCAATCCCTCAGACAGAGACAAACACTTACAAGATCTCTATCAAGCATTCTTACAACTACAATACCCACCTGCTGAAGTGAAGAAACAGATTGACAGAGCCAGAAGAATACCCAGAAGTCACCTACTCCAGGACACACCCAACAAAGAAAGTAACAGAACGCCACTAGCGGTCACCTTCAGCCCCCAACTAAAACCTCTCCAGCGCATCATCAAGGATCTACAACCTGTCCTGAAGGACGATCCCTCATTCTCACAGATCTTGGGAGACAGGCCAGTCCTCGCTTAGAGACAGCCCCCCAACCTGAAGCAAATACTCACCAGCAACCACACACCACACAACAAAAACACTAACCCAGGAACCTATCCTTGCAACAAACCCTGTTGCCAACTCTGTCCACATATCTATTCAGGGGACACCATCATAGGACCTAATCACATCAGCCACACCATCAGAGGCTCGTTCACCTGCACATCTACCAATGTGATATATGCCATCATGTGCCAGCAATGCCCCTCTGCCATGTACATTGGCCAAACCGGACAGTCTCTACACAAAAGAATAAATGGACACAAATCAGACGTCAAGAATTATAACATTCAAAAACGAGAACACTTCAACCTCCCTGGTCACTCAGTTACAGACTTAAAAGTCGCAATTCTCCAACAAAAAAACTTCAAAAACAGACTCCAACGAGAAACTGCAGAATTGGAATTAATTTGCAAACTGGACACCATTAAATGAGGCTTGAATAAAGACTGGGAGTGGATGGGTCATTACACAAAGTAAAAACTATCTCCCCATGCTAATTTTTCCCCTACTGTTACTCACACCTTCTTGTCAACTGTTGGAAATGGGCCATCCTGATTATCACTACAAAAGTTTTTTTTTCTCCTGCTGATAATAGCCCACCTTAATTGATTAGTCTCATTAGAGTTGGTATGGCAACACCCATTTTTTCATGTCCTCTGTGTATATATATCTTCCTACTGTATTTTCCACTACATGCATCCGATGAAGTGGGTTTTAGCCCACAAAAGCTTATGCCCAAATAAATGAGTTAGTCTCTAAGGTGCCACACATACTCCCGTTCTTTTTACCCAAAGGATAGTGCTCCCCTAGCATGCCCCCCCCTACACAGGGGCACACCATATACTCCCCCCACACTAGTGCACCCCTATACACATGCTCCCCCTAGAAGTGGATGCCAGAACCATACGCTGCCCATCCCTCTCCTGCACAGGCCACTCCCTGCCCCAGCATCCCCAAGAACCCTCATTCACAAGCACGACCCTCCAGCTCTCGTCAGCTCATGGACCCAGGCATGTTCCAGGGGATCCTCACCATAAACCTCACCCCACTCATGGGCCAAGAAAAGCGAGACCTGGTGGATATTACGAGCACACACTGGCCTCTGACACTCTGACTCAGGTGAGAAGGAAGCTGGATGAGCGTCAGTGCACATTCAGATGCAGATACACTGGCCTTCCAGCACCTGCACCACAGCCGGGGAGCGGCTAAGAGATCCTCTGCTTTTTCCCCATAGCAGAGGCAAAACCCCAGCCTGCTGGACTTCTCCAAACCATCAACGGCTTTGGCAGATTGGACCGACCCACACTATAGTCCCCCCACACCACACAAGGAGCCCGTAACAGAGAGGGTCACCTGTCTCTGGAACATCACTCTGGCATAGGCTGAAGTGGAGAGATCACATTGCCCCACACATAAGCACCAACTCGGTGGGTGCTCCGGGGCTGGAGCACCCATGGGAAAAAAATGGTGGGTGCTGAGCACCCACTGGCAGCCCCCCTACCAGAACCTCCCCCTCCCCGCAGTGCCCCCTGCCCGCCAGCGGGCCCCGCCGATCAACGCCTCCCCTCGCTCCCAGCACCTACCGCCTGCTGCGGATCAGCTGTTTCGCAGCATCAGGAGGGGCTGGGGGGAGGAGCGAGGGCACAGCGCGCTTGGAGGAGGGGCGGAACTGGGCAGGGAAGAGGTGGGGCGGAGCAGGGGTGGCAAGAAGCGGGGCAGGGTGGGGTCTTGGGGGAAGGGGTGGATTGGAGGTGGGGGGAGGAGCACCCCCTGGTAGATTAGAAACTCAGCGCTTATGGCCCCACGCTTCATTCTGCACCAGCTGCCCACACTACGCCAGGTCCAGGTCTCTGTGTGAAACCTCACAGCCCTCCGAGGAACTGGCCGTGGGCACCCCACAGAGCACCCCTCTCCACAACAGCTATTGCCTGCAGCAGGTAGCTTCCTCAGAGACTGGGACGCTGTTAGACTCACGGGTGAAGCTCATGAGAGTGGGAGACGGGCTTGCTCAGCACTCAGGTCAGGAGCTCCTCAGCAATGGGGAACAGAACCAGCACTAGCCACGCAGCCCTGCCACAGCAGGCGTGAGCCTCACTGCTTGGACTTCAGGGCCTCACAGACACAGCAGAGCAGAGAGAGGAGGAAAAGGAGAAGACGAGAAAGGAGACAGAGCAGGAGAGAAGGAGGAGGGCCTGAACCCCAGTGTGGAGGGTTTCAGGACACTGGCAGGGAATGCTGGGAGGCAATTCTTTGCTAGTTTCTCAAAGACCTTGACATTAGGCAGTTGTCTGCCAGGTCCGCTTGTTCACAAGTTCATAGAGTGTAAGGCCAGCAGGGACCATGAGATCATCCAGCTTGACCTCCTCTATTGGCCAGGCCAGAGGATTCCACCCAGTTCCCTCTGCATTGAACCCAATAACTTGTGCTTGGCTAAAACAATTTCCAAATCAGTCTGGATTTGAAGCCATCAAGAGATGGAGAATCCACCATCACTTATCTTTGAGAACTCCTGGAGTACAGATGAGGTCCCAGAGGACTGGAGAAGGGCAAACATAGCACCTATCTTTAAAAAGGGGAACAAGGAAGACCCAGGGAATTATAGATCAGTCAGCCTAACTTTGATACCTGGAAAAATACTGGAACAAATTATTGATCAGTTTGAAAGAACCTGGAGAATAATAGGGTTCTAAGTAAAAACCAACATGGATTTGTCAAGAAAATCATGTCAAACCAACCTCACTTCCTTCTTTGACAGGGTCACTGGCCCAGTGGCTGGGGGAAGCAGTGGACGTGATCTATCTGGATGTCAGTAAGGCTTTTGGTACAGTCCCACGTGACATTCTCCTAAACGCACTAGGGCAATGGGGTCTAGATGAAATTCCTATCGGGTGGGTGCACAACTGGCTGAAAGGCCGCACCCTAAGAGTAGTTATCCAGGGTTCATTGTCAAACTGGGAGTGTGTATCTAGTGGGGTTCTGCAGGGGTCAGTCCTAGGTCTGGCACTAGTCAATATTTTCAGTCATGACCTGGATAATGGAGTGGAGAGGATGCTTATGAAATGTGCAGACGACCCCAAGCTGGGAGAGGTCACAAGCACTTTGGAGGCAGGATCAGAATCCAAAGCGACCTTGACAATTGGAGAACTGGTCTGAAATCAACAAGACGAATTCAATAGAGACAAGTGCAGAGTACCACACTTAGGGAGGAAAACTCAAATGCACAAGTACAAACTAGGGACTAACTGGCTTGGTGGTAGCACTGCTGGAAAGGATCTGGGGGTTACAGTGGATCATGAATACAAGTCGTCAATGTGATGCAGCTGTGAAAAAGGCTAATCTCATTCTGAGTGTACTAACAGGAGAGGTGTATGTAAAATACAGGAGGTCATTGTCCTGCTCTATTCGGCACTGGTGAGGCCTCAGCTAGAGTCCTTTGAAAAGCAGACAGTGATCAATTATTCTCTATGTCCAGTGACAAGAAGTAATGGGCCTATTCTGCAGTAAGGGAGATTTAGGTGAGAGATTAGGAAAAACTTTCTAACTCTAAAGGTAGTTAAGCTCTGAAATAGGCTTCCAAGGGAGGCTGTGGAATCCCTGTCATTGGAGGTCTCTAAGAACAGGTTGGACAAACACCTGTCAGGGAAGGTCAAGCGAAGGGGGCTGGACTTGATGACCTCTCACGGTCCCTTCTAGCCCAACATTTCTATTATTCTACTTCCCTTGGGAGGTTGTTCCTAAGGTTCACCATCCTCACTGGTAACAAATTGTGGGTTTTTTCTGATTAGATTTTGTCTGGCTTCAGCTTCCAACCATTGGTTCTTGTTCTGCCTTTCCCTGCTAGATTACAGAGCCTTTAGTAACCAGAATTTCCTCCCAATGAAGGGAATGATACACAGCAATCAAATTGCCTCTTGATTTCTTTTTCTGATAAGCTAAACATGTGGCACTCCTTAAGTCTCACTGTAAGGCATTAGCTCCAGTACTCACAACATTTTTGTGGCTATTCTCTGTGTGACAGATATTGCAACCACTGTATTGGCAGTATGTTTGGAGACCACTGTATTAAATCTGTGAATGGTTTTTGTTTGATTGTGTCCTACTCCATGGGACAGAGTTACCACAGCTCCTCCTGGAACTAAAAACTGTGGGGGGGGGGGTGGGGGCGTGATTAAAGCTAGCCACTGAGACGAAACAACCGTAGAGAGGTACCAGCTCCTGTAGGGGTTTACACAGACTGGTTCAAACTGGGTTTTCAGAGACCAACAGGCAAAGAAAGGCTTTTGGCATGAAAAGGCTGTGTTTGAACTTACACAGGGCCTTCTTTCTAACCCAGCAAACAGATAGGATCTTCTGTCCAAGGGGGCCCCACCTCTTCTGGTAGGACTGGAGAGACTTTGGCCTGCTGGAGCCTGTAAGACTGATTTTATTCTATTTTTTCTGGAATGCTTTTATCTTAAGAATAAAGGTGCTTGCTTAAGAAGAGCCACACTGTAAGTAGCACCTGCTGGCAAAACACTGTTCATAGCCCTCGGAGAGAAAGCAAAGCGCAGTCACTTGCTGGGATATCACAGCGCTAGGCAGGGAGCTGGGCAGCCTTTAAACCCCTGAGCAGAAGGGAGTGGGACCAGAGTCCCTGCCCAGAGACAGGTGATGGCTTGAGACCTGACTGGGTACTCCTGGAGTGGACCATGGAGCATGGGATACAGGTGCAGTTACCCTGAAACTGTGACACTCTGCACCCTCTCCACATTTTCAACATTCTTTTTAAAAAGTGGACACCAGACCCAGAGGCAGGATTCCAGTATTGGTCTTACCAATACAGAGGTAAAATCACCTGCCTGCTCCTACTCACTATGTCCCTGTATACATCCAAGGATCGCATTAGCCCTTTTAGCCACCAAGTTGCACTGGGAGCTCACACAGTTGCTTGTTCACTATGAGCCCTAAACCCTTTCAGAGTCGCTGCTTTCCAGTCCCCAATTCTGTAGGTGTGGCCTGCAGTCCTTGTTCCTAGATGTGTGACTTTGCATTTGGCTGTACTAGAATGCATTGTGTGTGACTGGACCCAGCCTGCCAAGCGCTCCAGATTGCTGTGTGTGACTGCCCTGTCCTCATTATTATTTACCATTCTGTCCATTTTTGTAATTTCACCAACAATGAAGTCACGTTTGTTTGACAAGAGCTATTTTCCATACAACTGTCCTGACTGACATTAATTATATTCCTATCCTTGAATTCTTTAGCAATTGATTCCCGTATCAGCTTTTCCATTACTTGGCCCAGGATTGAGGTCAGCTAACTGGCCTATAATTATCTGGGACATCTGATTGCTTTTTTTGAATATTACAAAACATTAGCATTTTTCCAGTCTTCTGGAATTCCTCTCGTTTTCCAAGATTTATTAAAAATTAACATCAGAGGGGCAGAATTCTCCTTAGCCAATTTTTATAGAACTCTTGGGAGCAAGTTATCCAGGCCTGCTGATTTAAAAATGTTTATCCCTAGAAGATGTTATTTAATATCTTCCTTAGTTGCTAATGGACCTGGAAAGTACTTCATCATACTCATATGATGTGAGTCCATCGTCATGTTTCTTTCCAAACACAGAACAGAAATACTTATTGAACACTTCCACCTTAAGAATTTTAATGGGCCTATGCCATTGCTAGGATTTATTTTTCCTGATATACTTTTAAAAATTCCTTCTTATTGTCCTTAGCCCTGCCACCCATGGATTTTTCCCTGACGCCTTTAGCTTCCCTTATCAATTTTCTACAATTCATAAACTCTAATTTATATGAATTGTTATCTATTTCCCCTTTTTTCACTTGTTACATATTGCTTTTTTATGTCTAATTGCTACCTTCACTTCCCCTCTTAATCAGGATGCACTTTTAGCCAAAGTTGTCCTGTTTCTCAATGGTAGAATTAATGTGCTTTTTGCCCATCTAATTAAGAAGAGTTTAAGATCTCCCAATTTTCATTCACATTCCTCTGCCTAAATTTTTCCTTCCAGTCAATTTTGCTCACAATTTTTCTTCACTTTGGGAAATTAACCCTTTTGAAGCATCAATTATAGCATATATATATATATATATATATATATATAGTAATTAATTGGGACAGTCCTCTGTTTGTTTATAATGAATGTAATCAGGCTACAAACACTGGTCCCCTAGGCAACCACCAACTTCCAATCCGGTGATGAATTCATCTTTATCCATGATAATGAGGGCCAAAGAGTTTACTCCATCATGGGTGAAATACCTTTTGTGTTAGAAAATGAGCATCTGTCATTTTTAGAAACTGCAATGACATTTTACCCCTGGCTGCATGAGACCTCCAGCATACATCTCCCAAAATGAAGTCCTCCATAACAACACAATTTTGCTTTCCACACATTACAGCAAGGTGTGTAATGAGTAAGTCATCCTGTTCTTTGGCTTGATGTGGTATCTGTGACAGACCCCGGTTCTGTGGCTCCACAGACAGCTTCCCAGGAACTGACCATCGTACATGCTCTAGGGGACAAGGGAGTCTGAGCTGGGTGGACAGACAGAGAGTGGAGAGGAGGAAATCCATTCTTTTTAAGATGTGCTGACTGCCCCAGGGAGCAGGGCAGAAATTCAGACACAGGTCCTGCTGTGACTGAACAGAGCTCACTGTCTCCCAGGAGCAGGTGGTTACTGTAGAGAAGGGTGCCACTCTACAAATACTAGACACACAGAGTGCACACATCTGGATGCCCCATCCATACAACAGTGTACACAGAAGACACCAGGCACCCGTGGACCACAAATCTGGCCCCTCCTGGCGCTCTCCCTAGACCCAGGGAAGGATCGCTCCCAAAAGCAGATTTCTGAGTGCTTAGTCTAGCTGAGTCTCGAGCAATGGGGGTTCTGGGCCTCAGGCTGGGGCTGCTGCTCCCCAGCCTCACAGATTGCATGGTCAGGAAGGGCCAGCAGTTTCTGGTTTCTTTCATTCCATTCCCTCATCCAGCTCCCTCCCCGTGTCCCACCCTCAGAAATTCCTCCCTCTCCTTGGCCCTTCGGCCTCCCAATCATTCCTGCAGCTCCTCTGAGTTGAGTTATCAGCCTGTTGAGTTATCAGCATTATTTATGATTTGTCAAGTGCAGACAAGACGCTTAGTGCTGCACCGGATATGAGTACAGAGCACAGTGGGAATAGCTAGGCTATGCAGTGGCAGTAAGGCCTGCACAGGATTGAGGGGACGAACCTCTCGTCTCACACAATGCCTTGGCATAGAATCACAGAATATCAGGGTTGGAAGAGACCTCAGGAGGTCATCTAGTCCAACCCCCTGCTCAAAGCAGGGCCAACCCCAAGTAAATCATCCTAGCCAGGGCTTAGTCAAGCCTGACCTTAAAAACCTCTAAGTATAGAGACTCCACCACCTCCCTAGGTAACCCATTCCAGTGCTTCACCACCCTCCTAGTGCAATAGTGTTTCCTAATATCCAACCTAGACCTCTCCCACTGCACCTTGATACCATTGCTCCTTGTTCTGTCATCTGCCACCACTGAGAACAGCCGAGCTCCATCCTCTCTGGAACCCCCCTTCAGGTAGTTGAAAGCAGCTATCAAATCCCCCCTCACTCTTCTCTTCTGCAGACTAAATAAAAAACGGTTACTCACCTCGTAACTGTTCTTCGAGATGTGTTGTTCATGTCCATTCCAATCAGGTGTGTGCGCGCCGCGTGCACACCAGCCGGAAGATTTTCCCCTTAGCAGTGTCCGTAGGGTCGTCCTGGACGCCTCTGGAGTCGCGCCTTCATGACGCCCAATATAGGGCCCTGCCAACCCCCTACCCCCTCAGTTCCTTCTTGCCAGCTGCTCCAACAGAGGTGTAGGAGGGTGAGTATTGGAATGGACATGAACAACACATCTCGAAGAACAACAGTTATGAGAAGATGAGTAACCATTTTTTCTTCTTCGAGTGCTTGTTCATGTTGATTCCAATCAGGTGACTCACAAGCCAAAGTTCAGGAGGTGGGGTCGGAGTCATCCACTGACTGGAGCACGGCTCATCCGAAGCCCGCATCGTCTCTGGCCTGTTGTGTGATCGCATAGTGTGTCATGAAAGTGTGTATCGAGGACCACGTTGCCGCTCTGCAGATTTCCTGTGTGGGTACCTGCGCCAGGAATGCTGCTGAGGAGGCCTGAGCTCTGGTGGAGTGTGCGGTGATCAGCGGAGCGGGCACCTGTGACGGTACCTCCCATAAGGCATTGTGGGAATATGACATAACTGGAATATGTTTTGTGCTGCCTGTGCCAGGTACATATCTCTGTAAAGGTTATGGTCTACTATATCTATTCATCCCTTTTGTACACATATATCATTTTGTACTTGAGGTCAAGAATATGGATTGTATACTTGCCTGATCTCTAGGTAAGGTTTGTGAGGCATTTGGTCAGCCTCTTTAGGAAGGAATTCACTAGGTTAAGTACCCGATCGGGGAACAATGCATCTTGGAATGCTCCAATCCACATAAGAAGTCTTCCTGGAGACATGCAAGATACCATGTGGGTAATGGCTGCTACCTGCAAGTCCTGTGTCATGCATGGGCATGTGACCTGCCCATGTGATTCCGAATCTCCCTTCTGTGACTGGATTCTACAGAGGGTGAGGAGGGGGTCTCCACCCACAAGAGACAGTCTATTTAAACCCGTGGGAGACCCCTCCATTTTGTCTTCAGCTGGCTAAAGAAGAAGCCTCTCCACCCCCCCAGGGTACTTGAAGGAAAGGACAGTAACTACAGGGGGTGTGAGTGATTGCTGGACCCAGGCTAAAAGAAGATTAGCCTGTAAAAGGGAACATTTTGGAACTGGTGAGGATCTTATCTATATTTAGTGTAATTAGACATAGATTTGCGCATTTTATTTTATTTTGCTGGGTAACTTACTTTGTTCTGTCTGTTACTACTTGAAATCACTTAAATCCTATTTTCTGTATTTAAATAAAATCACTTTCCACTTATTAATTAACTCAGAGTATGTATTAATACCTGGGGGGGGGAGGGGAACAGCTGTGCATATCTCTCTATCAGTGTTATAGAGGGCGAACAATTTATGAGTTTACCCTGTATATGCTTTATACAGGGTAAAACGGATTTATTTGGGTTTAGACCCCATTGGGAATTGGGCATCTGAGGGCTAAGGGCAAGCAGACTTCTGTGAGTCGTTCTCAGGTAAACCTGCAGCTTTGAGACAGGTTATTCAGACTCTGGGTCTGTGCTGGAGCAGATGGGTGTGTCTGGCTTCACCAAGACAGGGAGCTGAAACCAGTGAGCTGGCAGGGGAGAATAGAAACAGAGGTAGCCTTTGCACATCAGCTGGCAGCTCCCAAGGGGGTTTCTGTGATCCAACCCGTCACAGGGGTTCAGCCAGGAAGCTTCCAAGCCGTGAGATGATGGGACTGCAGATTGGGGTGATGACGGCGACCGTGGTCCTGAGTGATTAGGTGACCGTGGTCCACCGACAGTTCCAGTAGCGTAGTGTACCAATGTTGTCGAGGCCACGCTGGTGCTACCAGAATTATCTCTGCCCCGTCCCTGCGGACCTTGAGTAGGACCTTGTGCATGAGAGGGAACGGGGGAAAGGCGTAGAGCAGGCGGCCTCCCCAGGTAGCTGGAATGCGTCCATGATTGATCCTAGGCTGTCTCTCTGGAAGGAGCAGAACATTGGGCACTTCCTGTTGCTCCGGGTGGCAAACAGGTCGACCTGGGGAAAACACCCACCTTTGGAAGACGAGGTGTATGACATGCGGCCGGATGGACTACTCGTGCGTGTGGAAGGACCTGCTGAGGTGGCCCACCAGTGTGTTCTGAACTCCTGGTAGATAGGATGCTTCCAGATGAATGGAGTCGGCTATGCAAAACTCCCAGAGCCAGAGGGCCTCCTGGCATAGGGGAGAGGACCGGGCTCCACCCTGCTTGTTGATGTAAAACATGGCAGTGGTGTTGTCCATTAGAACTGCTAAGCACTGACTTCGTGGTCGGACCTGAAAGGTCTGGCATGCTAGTCGCACTGCCCTCAGCTCCTTGGTGTTGATATGGAGGGTGTGCTTGTCCTGCGACCATAGCCCCTGCGTTTGGAGGTCTCCCAAATGCACACCCCATCCCAGAGCTGAGGCGTCCATTACTAGGGACAAGGAGAGCTGAGGGTTGCTGAAGGGGACTCCTTCGCACACTGCCCGAGGGTCGAGCCACCATTGAAGGGACTTGAGCACCTGCCCCGGCACCGTGACCCTGAATTCAGGCTGTTGCATACTGGGCGGTAGGCCAAAGCGAACCATGCCTGAGGAGGCCTGAGCCTCAGTCTGGCGTGCCGGGTCACATAAGTGCAAGCGGCCATGTGGCCAAGGAGACTCAGGCACCCCCTTGCTGTAGTGGTCGGGTATTGCTGGAGGCTTTGAATGATGTCCGTGATGGCTCTTGCCTGAACCAAGTCAAACACCGCCCCAATGAATTCTATTCTTTGGGTCGGTTCCAAGGTTGACTTCCTCAAGTTGAGGAGGAGACCCAGTCACTCGAATGTGTCTGACTAATCGGATTTGAGACTCCACCTGCCCCTGGTGCGGCCCCTGAGCAGCCAGTCGTCAAGGTAAGGGTATACCTGCACATACCTCTGACGGAGGAAAGCGGCCACGACCAACATGCACTTGGTGAATACTCAGGGGGCTGTTGAGAGGCCGAATGGTAGGACTGTGAATTGATAATGCTTATGGTTGACCACAAAGCATAGGAAGCGCCTGTGTGTGGGATGAATCCAGACAATCCAGGAAGTTTTTGGAAAGTGTAGGGGACAATTTCCTGGTGCAAGTGCAGGGGACAATTTCCTGGTGCAAGTGCTGGAGGAACCAACTAGGGGCAGAGCTCTTCTTGACCTGCTGCTCACAAACCGGGAAGAATTAGTAGGGGAAGCAAAAGTAGATGGGAACCTGGGATGCAGTGACCATGAGATGGTCGAGTTCAGGATCCTGACACAAGGAAGAAAGGAGAGCAAAAAGCAACAGAGAATCCTGTGGCACCTTTAAGACTAACAGATGTATTGGAGCATAAGCTTTCGTGGGTGAATACCCACTTCGTCAGACGCAGGTGCCACAGGATTCTCTGTTGCTTTTTACAGATCCAGACTAACACGGCTACCCCTCTGACGTTTGATACGGTCTCCCACAGTATTCTTGCCGGCAAGTTAAAGAAGTATGGGCTGGATGACTGGACTATAAGGTGGATAGAAAGCTGGCTAGATCATCGGGCTCAGCGGGTAGTGATCAATGGCTCCATGTCTAGTTGGCATCCGGTATCAAGCGGAGTGCCCCGGGGTCGGTCCTGGGGCCGGTTTTGTTCAACATCTTTATTAATGATCTGGAGGATGGCGTGGACTGCAGATGACACTAAGCTGGGAGGAGTGGTAGATACGCTGGAGGGTAGGGATAGGATACAGAGGGACCTAGACCAATTAGAGGATTGGGCCAAAAGAAACCTGATGAGGTTCAACAAGGACAAGTGCAGAGTCCTGCACTTAGGACGGAAGAATCCCATGCACTGCTACAGACTAGGGACCGAGTGGCTAGGCAGCAGTTCTGCAGAAAAGGACCTAGGGGTTACAGTGGACGAGAAGCTGGATATGAGTCAACAGTGTGCCCTTGTTGCCAAGAAGGCTAACGGCATTTTGGGCTGTATAAGTAGGGGCATTGCCAGCAGATCGAGGGACGTGATCGTTCCCCTCTATTCGACATTGGTGAGGCCTCACCTGGAGTACTGTGTCCAGTTTTGGGCCCCACAGTACAAGAAGGATGTGGAAAAATTGGAAAGAGTCCAGCGGAGGGCAACAAAAATGATTAGGGGGCTGGAGCACATGAGTTATGAGGAGAGGCTGAGGGAACTGGGATTGTTTAGTCTGCAGAAGAGAAGAATGAGGGGGGATTTGATAGCTGCTTTCAACTACCTGAAAGGGGGTTCCAAAGAGGATGGATCTAGACTGTTCTCAGTGGTACCAGAAGACAGAACAAGGAGTAATGGTCTCAAGTTGCAGTGGGGGAGGTTTAGGTTGGATATTAGGAAAAACTTTTTCACTAGGAGGGTGGTGAAGCACTGGAATGGGTTCCCTACGGAGGTGGTGGAATCTCCTTCCTTAGAGGTTTTTAAGGTCAGGCTTCACAAAGCCCTGGCTGGGATGATTTAGTTGGGGATTGGTCCTGCTTTGAGCAGGGGATTGGACTAGATGACTTCCTGAGGTCCCTTCCAACCCTGATATTCTATGATTCTATGAATCGCTATATGGAAGTACGCGCCTTTCATGTCAAGGGCAGCATACCAGTCTCCCGGATCCTGGGAGGGGATAATGGTGCCCAGGGAGACCATGTGGAACTTCAACTTTACCATGAACTTGTTGAGTCCGTGCAGATCTAGAATGGGTCTGAGACCCCCCTTGGCTTTGCGGATTAGGAAGTATCGGGAGTAGAATCCCTTGCCCCTGAGGAACCGACTCCACCGCTTCCATGGCGAGGAGCGCCTGCACCTCCTGGATGAGGAGTTGCTCGTGAGAAGGGTCCCTGAAGAGGGACGGGGAAGGGGAGGAGGAGCAGAACTGGAGAGAATATCCCACTTCTACCGTACGGAGGATCCAGCGGTCTGAAGTTATTTGGGACCAAACATGGTAGAAGTGGGACAGACGATTAGAAAAAGATGGGGAAGGATCCGGAAGTGAGGTGGGTGTGCTGTCCTCAGGCGCACTTTCAAAGGCCTGCCTTGAACCCGACGACGGTTTAGTCGGGCCCTGGCCCTGCCCGGAAGGGGGGTTGGAAGGCTCTCATGCCATTCCTGCCCCTTCTCCTATAAAAGCCCTGCCTTGGCCGAGGAGGGTAGGAGCACTGCTCCTGAGGTTTGAAATGTTTACGTTTGGTTGCCAGGGTGTGCATATCCAAGGATTTCATGGTAGCCCTTGATTCCTTGAGGCTATGAGTCTAAAGTCAGTCTGCTCCACAAACAGGCCTGCCCCATCAAAAGGCAGGTAGGTCCTGGATGGTCTGTTGAACCTCGGGTGGGAGTCCCAAGGCCTGCAGCCATGAGCTACACCTCAAGGCGATACCAGAGGACAAGGTGCGCACTGCCGAGTCTGCAGCGTCCAGTGAGGCCTGTAAAGAGGTCCATGCTATCACCTTGCCCTCCTCCACTATAGCTCCAAACTCCTCCCTGGACTCTGTTGGCACCAGCTCCTTAAACTTGAGCATCGAGTTCCAGGAGTTGAAGCTGCACCTACTCAGAATTGCCTGCTGGTTGACAATGCCGAGTTGCAATCCCCCATAGAATATACTTTGCGCCCAAATAAATCCAGGCGCTTGGCATCCTTGGACTTAGGCACTGGGGCTTGTTGTCCCTGCCTCTCCTTCTTATTTACTGCCGCCACCACCACCAAGCAAGGCCGCGGCTGTGCAAAGAGGTATTCGTACCCCTTAGATGGGATGAAATACTTCCTCTCCACACCCTTCATGGTGGAAGGGATGTAGGCCGGGGTCTGCCAAATGGTCTTAGCATTGGCCTGTATGATCTTGATGAGGGGTAGAGCCACCCTCGATGGACCTTCCGGGGCAAGGATGTCAACCATCAGGTCCTCTGACTCCACCACCTCCTCGGCCTGCAAGCCCATATTTCGCGACACCCTGCGAAGGAGGTCCTGGTGGGCGTGGCTGTCTACGGGGAGAGGTCCCGAAACGGAGGTGCTGAAACCGCCTCGTCCGGGGAGGAAGACAAGGAGGCTAATGGGGGAACAGAGTCCTCCTGACCCTCTTGGTCTCCAGGGGCCTCCTGTCCTGCCTCTCTGACAGGGCCAGCCACACCTGGATCAAGCTCAGGAACTGGGATTGGTTCCAGGGGAGGGTGAGGAAACAGTACCTCCTTGGCACCCCTGGGGTGGGGCGACTGGCGGAAGCCTCCGGCACCTGCGGTTCAGAGGTCGCCAACTGGGAACCTTTAGATTGGGTGCCCTGGGCCTGGTTGTATCATAGAATATCAGGGTTGGAAGGGACCTCAGGAGGTCATCTAGTCCAACCCCCTGCTCAAAGCAGGACCTAATCCCAACTAAATTAGGCCCCCACCTCAGGCCTTCTACAGCCCGACCAGTGCCAGCCCCGCTCCGAGTATCTAGACCCCGTCTCCAAGTCCGAAGATAGGGACCGAGGCCGCGATGGCCAGGGCAGTGCCGAGCAGAGCTGGACTGGTGAGCAGCGCCGCGCTGGGGAATGGTGCCACGAGGCTGGGGAGCGGTGCCACGATCGGGAGCAGTGCCGCAATCGGGGCCTGCTACACAACAGGGATCGATGCAAGGATCGGCATCGCGAGCGGAAGCGCTGGCACGACCTGGAGTGGTGCCGCGAGTGTGACCGGTGCCATGAGTGCGACCGGCATCGCGACTCTGAGCGGCGCCAGGACTCCAACAGTGGTGCCGAGGGACAGAGCATCGCCGGTTTGCCTCGAGACGGTGCCACGCGTTGTGGTACCGGAGGCTTGGCACGAAGGGTGGGGGACCTCGGCGCTGTCATGACGATGAGGTTCCTCGTGGCCTCAAAGGTGTCCAGGATGGATGGCAATTCCACCACCTCCATGACCTGGCCTGGGGAGTCCAACGGCACCGGACTCAACGGTCCCACTCCAAAGACTTCGGCACTGGGTGCTCCACTCTGGGACGCATCCCATTGGCCGGCTCCAAACGGGTGGGTCTGAGTCGGAGATCCGCTCCTCCCCTGCTTCCGGTGCCGCTTCTGTGCCAGGGAGTGGGACCGGTGCCAGGTCGATCCTGCCAGTTTCAGCACTGTGGAGCAGCAGTGCCGCAGGTCTCTCCCAGAGCCTTTCTGCGGTGCCGCTTCTACCGGTGCCGCCGGGGCGCTGCGCACTGATGAGCTCAGTGCCGGGTCTTGCCACGCCGATGTAGGTTGCGGTCTGATTGCCGCCTCCATAAAGAGCTGCTTGAGGTGAAAGTCTTGCTCCTTTTTCATTCTGGGGCAAAACCCTTTACAAATCCTGCACTTGTCTGCTTGGTGTGCTTCCCCCAGACACTTTAAACAAGCGTTGTGGGGATCACCCGTTGGCATGGGCTTGTTGCAGGAATTGCAGGGCTTGAACCCCTGGGACTTGGGCATGTAAGCCCCCCAAGGAGAACACGGTCGGGGTGAAGGGTAAATCCCCCAGCCCAACAGCTAACTAACTACAATAACTAATACTACAAAGTACAAACAGTCAAAATGCTAGGGAAACATGGAGAGCTTGCGAAGCAAGACGCCACAGTTCCAACGCCTGTCACTGGCGGTAAGAAGGAAGTGAGGTGGTGCCGGGTCGGCAGGGTCATATATTGAGCTCCATGAAGGCGCCACTCCGGGGGGCCCCACAGCCGACCCGACAGGTGCTGCTAGGGGAAAAACTTTCCGACGACTGTGCATGCGACGCGCACACACCTAATTGGAATCGATATGAGCAAGCACTCGAAGAAGAACGGGCAGTTTGACCCCAAGTTGGGTGCTTGGCATTCAGCTGCCCTCCCTGGGTAGTGCAGACACATTAGGCTTTGCAGACCATTGACCCAATAGAAAGAACTGAACGTGCCAACCAAATTATCTTGATGAATTGGTCTGAAATCAGTAAGACAAAATTCAGTAATGACAAGTACAGAGTACTACACTTAGGAAGGAAAAATCAAATGCACAGCTGCAAATTGGGGAAAACTGGGTACATAAATATGAGTCAGCAGTGTGATGCTGTTGTGACAAAGGCTAATCACATTCTGGGGTGTATTAACGGGAGTGTTGTATGTAAGACACAGGAGGTAACTGTTCAGCACTGGTGAGGTCTCAGACAGAGTACTGTGTCCAGTTCTGGGTGCTGCACTTTAAGAAAGATGTGGACAGATTGGAGAAAGTCCAGAGGAAAACAACAAAAATGATCAGCGCTTTAGAAAACCCGACTTCTGAAGAAAAGTTGAAAGAGAAGGCTGAGGGTGACCTGACAACAGTCTTCACAGAAGTCAAAGGTTGTTACATAGGGAACAGTGTTACATAGGGAACAATTGTTCTCCTGCCCACCAAGGGCAAGATAAGAAGGAATTGGCTCAGTTTGCAGCAAAGGAGACTTAGGTTAGATACTGGGTAAAGCTTTCTAACTCCCAGGCTAGTTAAATACTGGACTAGGTGACCTAGGGAGGTTGTGAGGGCCCTTCCAGCCCCACATTTCTATGATGTTCTATGAGAACATCTTGGCGTTCTAAGACCCACCCCACCGGAGACATGCTGGGGGCTCAACCCAGCTCCTGCTGGGACAGGCGTCCACCCCACATACACACCAGCCTTGCTGGCACTAACTCAGCATTGCCAACTGCAAACGCTGAAAAATCCTGAGTCAGGGCCCTAAAGTTCAGGCGTATTTAATTAATGCTACAGGTTGGGCTTCTGGCTCTTTGGCTTTGGGTCTGAGAGCAGTTCAGGGTCACTGGGGCTGCACTACACACCTCCCCTGGAGCCAGGAGGCTAGGAACATCCTCGCCTTTCCCAATGAAAGTAGAGATTCTCCCCTAATCCTGGGACTCCGGGAGCCAGCGCTTTCACAAACACCCAAGCACTACAAGACTGGCAGTAAAGTCGCCAGAGCTGGCAACACAGCTGACTGGTCAGTCTCAGCAGAGGACAGGACTGAGTGGGCCTTGGAGACAGGATCTTCCCCGCCTGGGGTCCCTCCAGGGTACGCTCCCCTTGCGCTGCCCATGCTTGTCCCAGGGAATCAGCACCCACAACCCAGCCCCTTCCATCTGCACTGGACTCTCCTTGGACTGATATCATCACAGATTCATATATTACACCATTCGGCTCTCAGGAATCACTTCCAGGCCTAGGACAGACAGGGTTCTCCCGGGGCCCGAGTAGCTGCACTGGGCGGCCTGCTGGGCATATAGTGCAGGGAGTACCTGTAAGTCAGTTTGCTCCGAGCCATTCTCAAGCACCCATCACCAGCCCTGGGCTGAGCCCATGGAGGAGTCTCTTGTCCTGGGACAGGCTGGGAATACACAGGCTCTGCATGCTGGGTTTTCTCTTTGAAACGCTCCCCCACGCAAAGCAGATGTACAAATGGTTCATGTGGAAGGCGCATGTCGACCACTTGAAAGCTCATGGTATGAAATAGCTGGTAAACCATGGCCACTCCTCTGCCGCTCGGTGGGAGCGCTATTTATGGAGCTGTTGGTGCCACCCCGGGGTTAGCTCAATAGCTGTGGCACAACCTTCTGCCAAGCTAGCTCCCCCCTGCACACCCCTCCCCACAACCAGCAGGGCAGCCTGGGAACAGCCCCAATGCCAGCAAAGACACCGTCACACTCCCACATGGAGCTGGCCAGACACCCCCGGTAGGGCTTCCCCAATCAGGTCTCAATGGACAAACTAGCTAGAGGTACACGGTGGAGCCCTGCCTGCACACCTGGGGATGTCATGCTCCAGGCAACCCCCGGGAGACTCCTCTACAGCTCCCCAATCTGTCAGCTGCTGGGCAAGGGGAGAAACAGAGCCCTGTGGGCCAGGAGGGGCTCCTTGATCACCAAAGAGGAAGCATCAGCCTAGTCCCTTGGGACCTCAGGGGCTGGCGGAGGGAGCAGTGGGCATGGCAGAGCCAGTGAGCAGCAAGGACAGCACAGAAGCCATGCTGTCCAAGGATAGAGCCCCCTAAAGGACCCACTGAGCTACATACAAGGTCATGAGGAGAGTCCATCGCTCCCAAAGAAAGGGACGTCAGCACCGGGCAGAAGAAATCATGCCCTGAGCCATGGGAATGCGGGCTGGGCTGCCGGAGGGAGCAGAGGCCCCTGCTATTGCTACACACAGAGACACCTGCGCTGGTCAGAACTGAGAGAGACTAGAGAAGATGGAGTCTCCTAGAGCGTCTCCATGTGTTTCCCTGGTGCTGCCAAGAGCGTCAGTGCACATCCCCATTCCCCTGTACAGTGAGTCTGTCCCGTCGCTGTGTAGGTCTGTCGCACAGAAAGATGGCAGAGAAAAAACACTCGCTAAAATAGGAAAATGTGATTCTACAAAAAACACACGTTTGCGGGGGGTGGGAGGAGTAAGGGGGGAAGCGACCAGAACAGGAGCAGCACCCAAAAACTACTTAGCTTTGTTTCTCAGTAGACTGAGTTTCAGGCTGGCAGTGCCCTTTACCTGTGCTCTGCTAGGTCGTGCCAATGCACTAACCATGCAGCACGAACTGGGATCGATCCTGTTCTCCGTGTATGTATTTGGATTTAGCGGAAGTGCCCGCAGAGTCTCACGCCCTCAGCACTTACCAAAACGCCACATGGATCAGTCTCCACAAAAGGATCTCTCACCCCAACACCAAACCCCTCACCAGGGCCAGCCTGGCAAAATGGGCTCTGCAAAGCAATCCGGGCTCCGTCAGACTGGGAGGGGGCTAGTGGGGTCTTTGCCAGAGGTTCTCCTACCACTTGCCCTCCAGTTTAGCCCACACGGCTATTAGTTCGGGTGCCTAGGCTGATCACAGTGATGAGCTACCACAGGGGAGAGCTGGCCTCTCCAGCAGCCAGGACACAATTGATGGGGCTTCCTGAACCCAAAGGCACCACCTTCAACTCCCCCAGTCAGGGCAGTCTGGCCCCAGAGCAGCGCACTCCCTGTGAGAAGCAGAGCAAGCAGCTCCTGTGCAGCGAGGCTGTTCCGCCCACTCCCCAGCGGACAGACAGCGTGATCAGCCTGGCAAGAGCAGGGTCAAAAGGAAAGGCCATGACCTTCCTGCTGAGCATGGACATGGGGCAACCAGGACCCAGGGGCTGAGCTATCCCCAGAGCTGCCTCTCTCCCTCCAGGCAGCCCAGAGCCAAGGCCCCCCGTGTGGCCCCTACTCTAGGCCGCACTTCTCTGTCCTGCAGGAAGGTCTGACCAGCCCCATGTGATTATGAGGTGAGACAATGCTAGCTCCGGCACCACTCTGAGCCCTGGCCACCCATCTCCAGCCCCTCGACTCAGATGGCACTCCAGTCTGGGTGGGTGGCGTGGGCACTGGCTTTATCACCCTCTGCACAAGGCGCCCCACTAACCCCACAGCCTGGATTCATGCCCAGGCCTCAGCAGTACAATCCATGAGCACCAAGGGATGGCCGCTGTCCTTCCCCACCAAACCTACTCCACAGACACAGGAAATTAACACCCCCCTGCCCACGGAGGAGACAGACACATTGAGAGCCTCAGTGTAACAGATGGGGAAGCTGATGCACGGACTGGGGAAAGGACCTGCCCAAGGTCACACAGTAAGTCAGTGGCAAAGTCAGGAGTAGAACCAGGCTCCAAATTCTGCGCCTGAAGCTCCAGCCCGCCTGCACTGGGGCAGTACCCCCTGATCCGTGGAGGGAAGGGCTCCACCAACTCCTCTCTGAGGGCTTCTCACTGCCATGCAGCGTGCACAGAGTCCAGCCCCAGAGAAACTACACCTGGGAGCAAGATCAATAGCAGGGGTTTCTCGCTGGCCAACTCCAGAGAATTCTAGCCAGTGGCTGAGAAGCAGCTAAATTTGGGGTCATGGGTTTTCTGGGTGTGTTTGTGTGAGGGTGTGGCTAGGCCTGGGGCAGTTGCTGACATGGCTCTGGGTGCGCTGACAGGCCTTGCGCCCTCGCTGCACATGTTCCCTTCCTGCAGGAAGGAAGTCCCCTCTGCGCATCCTCTCTGTACGGGCAGGGCTCCTGGGGCAGGCTGGCTGGCTGGGGCGAGCGTCTCCCCCGCCCCAGTTGGGTCAGCTCGGTCAGTGCCACTCACACGCCGGCACAGCCAACCCTCCTTTGTCATCAGCAACTGGAACCAGAGCCCTTCTGGGCTGTCTCATCGGCACCCACAAGTCCTGATTACGGCCCCGTGGCCCAAAGTCTTTCCTCCCACGACCGCAAAGGGAAAAGTTTCCACATTAAAAACCTAAAACTGGCAACAAGGTGCCCATGCAGGAACCTCTTAAACTGGCCATTAAAGTTTATAAGTTAGACGGGCACCAAGCGCGAAGGAAAACAGAGCCACTCCTTCTGGGGCAGCCTGACCACTGCTTTCCCCTGAAGCCACAGGGCTGATGTCACAAGATGAGTTCACTTCCATCACCCACTGCCTGGCCATCAAGAGCCCTGTGTTTACGCGCACGGCCCCCCAGCACTGTCACTCACAATGCAGCCAGTCTGTTTGCTCTTTGAGGTTGGCAGCCCAGGGCCTGGCGAGGAAAAGGAAAAGAAATAACAGAAACAACAAACCTCAGCGCCCACAGAGCAGCCTGCAAAACATGGAGACAAGGTCGGTCCCACTGGCACCAGGACATCAGGCTACTCTGGCCTTCTCACCATGGGGTTCTCACCAGGGCACCAACCTTCTCACCACAGGGCGCACGGGGGTGTTGACTTCACCATGGGGTGCACCAGCGTATCAGCCTCCTTGTTGTGGGACGCAGCCGTGTTCCATCCTAGCCACCAATGCAGTCTGTCGCCAGGGATCAGTGACCAGCCCCTCCACCCTCTGCTCTCAGCCAACTGCCTGTCTCCCCTTCCCTACTGAATGCGCGGCCCCAGGGACGGGGGAACAGAAAGATACAACATGACCACAACACACCAATGTGGGCTGGTGGGGGCCAAGACCTGCACGCTGCAGCTGGACAAGGGGTGAGCAGCGCCACCCTGAACCAGGTGAACGTGTCTCCAGACTCAGCATCGCTAGCAGAGAGCCCCACAAGACGGCCTGTTCAACCACAGCCCAGCAGCAGGGCTAGTTGGTCCAAGCACTGACCCCAGCTGCCCCACAGGCCCCTCTAGTGACGAGCCGGGAGAAGCCACCCTGGCAGTTACCACCCAATGCGCCATGTTTAAGGCCAGAAGGGATCAGCAGGTATCCAATCTGACCTGTTGTGAGTGTATCACAGGCCACCAATCCCACCCAGCCCCCGCATATGAACCCAAACACAGAAATGAGACCCACAGGAAACTAGCCCATGATGTGCCACAGGCAGAGGAGAGGAGGGAGCGAGGGGCACCAGTGCCCGAGGCCCCCGTCATGGCAGGGCAATGCTGACGTGAGATACACCCAGATGAACTTGGCAAGTGCCCCACACGCTGCAGAGGAAGGAGACAAACCCCCAAGGTCCCTGCCAGTCTGAGCTGGGGGGAAATTCCCTCCCCACCCCACATACGGCGATCAGCTAGACCCTGGGCGTGTGAGCCAGAGCCAGCCAGCCCCACACCCGAGAGAGAGAATGCTCGGTGCCACCGCAGAGCCCTGCCCCTCCCCGCCCCATGGCCCGGCTCCACCCGTGGCTATCCCAATGCTTCAGAGGCAGGAGATAAAAAACAGTCCCCCTGGCCCACAGATAGCCAGGCTGCAGGGGGGAATGCCAGCCAGGGGCAGGTGCCAATGACTCTCGGAGCGGGACTTGGTCATAGGGATCACTGTACTTCTTGGCCCAGAGCAGCCTGCTCTCCCTCTGCCTGACTGCGAGGGCTGCATGGACACTCCAATGGGTTCGAAACTCGGCAGCCCATCCCCTGGGCAAAGGAAACACGTCACCCCAGCAGGGAATGTGCATCCCTGGCTTCCCATTCACCCCCAGGCCCCAATCAGGACCCACCACGCTGGGCACTGCACAAACACTGGGATAACAAGGTCCCATCCCCAGGAGCCTACAGTCTTGATGAGTTAGGGCCTAACTCGGGGCCTGGACTGGCTCCCACCCCTGGGACGCGGTGGTTAGTGGAGCACAGAGTGAAACAGACAAAGGGAAAGTGGCAGATGTTAGAGATTTAGGTAAAATTCTGGAATGAACCATGACCCCGACAGGCTTGGACACGCACTGCCACGCGAACTAGCAACGAGCCAAGGAGCTGAGGCGAAAGGGAGTAAGGAGCGGGCACTGCTATTTACCCATCTCACATGGGGACACGCAAGGACACTAACAGGCAGCAACGTCCAAACTGACCAACAGCAATACTTCTTCACACAATGCACAATTAGCCAGTGGAACTCACTGTCACAAGGTATCAGTGCAGCCACAGGATTCAAAAGGGGAACAAACCTTTTGCTGGACAATGAGAACATCCAGAGCTGTTAGAGCGTCGTACAACCTCTAACTGCTGGGGGTCAGGAGACATACCCTAGAAGCAGATTATCCCATTCTGCCTCCTACAGGGATTCCTGCCCCTTCCTGCG
Organism: Platysternon megacephalum; assembly: GCA_003942145.1. NCBI lineage: Eukaryota > Metazoa > Chordata > Testudines > Platysternidae > Platysternon > Platysternon megacephalum. Next base: position 71,413 of record QXTE01000406.1, read on the forward strand.
AACCAGCTGGTGCTGGCCCGCCAGAGACAGGAGACGGCTGTGGGGCGGGGGCCAGCCGCTCGGACAGTCCCAGTACTGCTGTGTGAGCGCAGGAGTAAGGAGATGCCACGGGCCTGCTGCAGGGGCCAGTGCTAGCTCCAGTCCGGTTGAGACTCTGAATACTCTGGAAGAAGAGAAACCAGCATGTGACTAGAATGGGCAGAGGGAGAGCTGCTGCCATCCCCAGTCAGGACAGAGAACCAAGGGAGGGGGCTCTGAAGAGCATGGGTGGGAAACAACAACATGCCTCATGCTTTCAATCCAAACTGGCCTGGCCAAAGCACTAGGAACATAGGAGCTGCCCAGGGTGTGGTGAATGGGGATTTTCCATCACTGCCTTCCATAGTGCTATGAATGTGTGAGCTGAGGGAAATGATCCACAACACACACACAGCCCGGCCCCCACCAGCTCGCTGCCTGGGGGGACAGTCCAGGGAATTCCCAATGGCCTTGCCAGGTCCTGGGGTAACAGGGGGGGTATCACTGAGGTTGTACTGCACTCAGTGGGAGGGAGAAATCTGGGAGGTAGCAACGCTGAAGGAGATCTGTCTGTCTAGGGAGAGACACTGCGTAGGTCTCTGCTATCAGAGCAGCACAGGGTGAGTGCACAGGGCAAACTAGATGGGACCCCCCATGCAATATGGCAGCGATGTGATGGATGGACACGCTGGAATGGTGCGTTCTGTTCTGAGTAGCACAGCACCGGATCCTGCCTACCGGGGAAATTCAGGTGAGAGCCACACAACCCTTCAGGGGCCGAGGGATGGAGTGAAGAGGGAAGATGAGAAGACCTAGATCTGCCTGGCCTGGCCAAGTGACACCACGACTCTCTGCGACACCCGAGGGGTGTAATGGCCTGGTGAGGGCCCAGGAAAGCTGCTCTCACTGCCCGCTATTGTTCCAAGCCAAGGAGCTGAGGGTGTCTCACCTGCTCACACCCCCAGCAGCCTCTGGCCACTGCCCAGCAGAGGTTTGTGGGTTGTGTTGACAGCTTACATCACTGGCCACAGTCCTTCCTGCACACCCTCTGAACCTCAGCCCCAGTGCCAGGCTGGGCTGGGCTGGGCAGCCTCCTCTGTGTGCCCAGGAGCAGGTAGATGTGCCAGCCCTCTGCACCCCAGCCCCGGTGAGTCAGCCCCCACAAGCACACGCTCACACACAGCCCCACCGCTCTGACCCACGGGGAAAGAGAAACGTTAACACCCAAACACAACAGGGCAGCCTCAGCTAACAACTGCTTGTTAAGTTAAAATTAAACTTTGCACAAATATTGACCTTTGGAGGGGACAGAAACTAGTCCCGATATATTTACCAGCTTTCAAAATGGGACTGACCACAGGTGCCCTATTCGCGTTGCCGGATGAGACGAGGCCGCAGTGGCACCTGGACGTGGTGGGGAGGGGCATTCCTAACCCCTCCCCACACAGCTGGACACATTTAAAGAGAAAGAAAAAGAGGTGGCAGAGACCCTGGCTAGGTTTCGCCTTCCTCTGCAGCATGGGGCACAGGTCACTTGCGGGCTTGAGCTAGAGTAAATGCTGGAGTCTCTGTAACTTGAAGTCTTTAAATCAAGATCTGCGGACTGCAGCAGCTCAGCCAGAGGATCTTATGGCAGGAGTGGGGGAAGGGAGATGTGCAGGAGGTCAGACTGGATGATCATGATGGTTCCTTCTGGTCCTAGTGAATTTAAGGCAAAGGGACTGGGGCAGGGGGAGGAGATGAAGCCAAGCACCACATCTCAAATGGAGCCTGACAGACCTAGTGACACTGGGTTTCTCTTTTCTCAGGGCACGGCGCAGCAGGGTCTGCTGGTATCAGACTCAAGGGGGAATCCTGTGCCCATGGGAGCCTCACCAGAACCAGGGTGTAGCACCATTCACCCAAGAAAGCCCTTCTCCCAAGAGCCCTAGGCCCAAGCAATACAGAGCCGTTAGCAAAAGCTTGTGCAATGCTTATGCGACCCCATTGGGTTCTCCCATGGCAGGACAATCACAGGACCAGCGCCTGTCTCAGGATAGGCTGCTCTTTCAGCAAGAGGCCCTGACACCAGCAGCAGGCGACGATTCCTTTCACCAGGCCAATCATTTGGCAATTCTCAGTGCTGAGGATAGAGGAAGATTCCCACACCTGAGCCATTCTTTTTAGGGGACAAATCTGAGGAACTGTCCTAGACTGAGGCATCAGTAAAAGGAGGTTTTAGAACAAATTGATAAATTAACAGCAATAAGTCACCAGGACCAGATGGTATCACCCAAGAGTTCTGAAGGAACTCCAATATGAAATTGCAGAACTATTAACTGTGGTGTATAACCTATCACTGAAATCAGCCTCTGGTCCAGATGACTGGAGCATAGCTAATGTAACACTGATTTTTAAAAAAGGCTTCAGAAGTGATCCTGGCAATTACAGGCCAGTAACCCTAACTTCAGTACCAGGCAAATTGGTTGAAACAATAGTAAAGAACAGACTCACCAGACACAGAGATGAACACGATACTTTGAAGACGAGTCAACGTGGCTGTAGTAAAGGGAAATCATGGCTCACTAATCTATTAGAATTCTTCGGGGAGGTCAACACACGTGGATATAGTGTACTTGGACTTTCACAGCACCTTTGATAAGTACCTCACCAAAGGCTCTAAAGCAAGGGTAGGCAACCTATGGCACACATGCCGAAGGCGGCACGCAAGCTGATTGTCAGTGGCACTCTCACTACCCGGGTCCTGGCCACCGGTCCGGGGGGCTCTGCATTTTAATTTAATTTTAAATGAAGCTTCTTAAACATTTTAGAAACCTTATTTACTTTACATACAACAATAGTTTAGTTCTATATTATAGACTTATAGAAAGAGACCTTCTAAAAACATTAAAATGTATGACTGGCACGCGACACCTTAAATTCGAGTGAATGAATGAAGACTCGGCACAACACTTCTGAAAGGTTGCCGACCCCTGCTCTAACGCAAAGTAAGCAGTCATGGGATAAGAGGGCAGGTTCTCTCATGGATCAGTAACTGGTTAAAAGACAGGAAACAAAGGTTAGGAGTAAAGGGTCAGTTTCCACAGTGGAGACAGGAAAATAGCGGGATCCCCCACGGATCTGTACTAGGGCCAATGCTGTTTAACATAATCATAAATGATCTGGAAAAAGGGGTAAACAGGGAGCTGGCAAAGTTTGCAGACAGTACAAAATTACTCAAGATAGTTAAGTCCAACGCTGACTGCAAAGCGTTAGAAAGTGATCTCACACAACTGGATGACTGGGCAACAACATGGCAGATGAAACCAAATGTTGATAAGTGTAAAATAATGCACATTGGAAAACATAATCCCAACTATACATACAAAATGATGGGATCTAAATTAGCTGTTACCACTCAAGGAAGAGATCTTGGAGTCATTGTGGATAGTTCTCTGAAAACATCTGCTCAATGTGCAGCAAAAGTAAAAAAGCTAACAATGTTAGGAACCATTAGGAAAGGGATAGATAAGAAGACAGAAAATATCATAATGCCACTATATAAATCCATGGTATACCCACACCTTGAATACTGCATGCATTTCTGGTTGCCCTATCTCAAAAAAGATATATTAGAATTGGAAAAGGTACAGAGAAGGGCAACAAAAATAGTTAGAGGTATGGAACAGCTCCCATATGAAAGGTTAAAAAGACTGGGACTGTTCATCTTAGAAAAGAGACATCCAAGGAGGAATATGATAGAGGTCTATAAAATCATGAATAGTTTGGAGAAAGTGAATGGGGAAGTGACATAACACAAGAACCAGGAGTCATCCAATGAAATTAGTAGGCAGCAGGTTTAAAACAAACATAAGGATGTACTTCTTCACACAACGCACAGTTAATCTATGGAACTCCTTGCCTGGGGATGTTGTGAAGGCCAAAAATATAACTGGGTTAAAAAAAGAATTGGATGAGTTCATGGAGGATAGGGCCATCAATGGCGGTTAGCCAAGATGGTCAGGGTAACAACCCCATGCTCTGGGTGTCCCTAAACCTCCAACTGCCATCAACTGGGACTGGATGACAGGAAATGGATCACTCAATAACTGCCCTGTTCTGTTCACTCCCTCTGAAACACCTGGCACTGGACACTGTCAGAAGACAGGATACTGGGCTAGCTGGACCATTGGTCTGACCCAGTGTGGCCATTCTTATGTTATGTTCTCAGATTACGCTCCTGTTCCCTGTCCACACCACAGCCTCCTACAGGGATTCAACCCAGCAACTGCTCCCAATGGAGACAGAGTCACAACACTGCAACCAGAGAGCAGAGCAGCCATCAGGAATGAATCGGTTCCAGGCTCTGCTCAGAGACATCAGAACACCCTGCCGCTGGGCACGTGGTGGGCAGCACTTCCACGGGCTCACTAACACAGAGGACATGCCATGGGGAAACAGACCCACAGCAGAGACGGGCCATGGGGAGGAGCGGAGGAAAGAGCTCCCACGGGCGGGGCTGCCGTGACACTTGCCTAGAGTGAAGGCCTGTGGGTTCCACCGCAGGTTGGACCCAGTTCTGCAGCATGGGCCCATGGTTTTGATGCCTCGGGACTGGGGAATTCCGTGGCAGGTTCAAGAAGCATGGGAAGGAGGGCGTTTTCCTGAATGCCGGAGGAAGGGGGCCAGCACAATCAGGGCAGATGCCTGGGTTACGGATTTGAACAGTAAATTCAGCCCCTAAAGCTTTTCAGCATACGCAGACTCTCGTATGGACAGCACCTCTGGGGAAGGCACTGGGCACCCGTGACGGGTGGGAGGCAATGTGAGGGTTTGGCACCTGTGAGGAGTCAGGCTTTGCCAGCTGGCACATGAATCGCCCCTTTCCCTCTCCTGGGCATGAGCAGAGGTGTAGGTGACCTGACATTTTTACGTCAGGCCTAGACTCCAGGGCCTGATCCTGCAGCTATGGGTGGGTTCTAGAGCAGTGGAATCACAGAAAACCCTGTAGTCCCCAGCTGATTCCATGTATTTCAGAGGGCTTCCTTCCCACTTCCCAGGGCAGCTTTATGCCTGTCTACATAACCAGGGCCATGTGCTCTGTGGCACAGGGACCAAATTCTGTGGCAAGAATTAAATCCTGCAGCAACATTAATGTGTCTATGAAATCCCCTCCATTGCTCTCCTTCCATCCCAAACACACACGACTTGGGCTCAGAGCTGGGATGCTGTGACGGAGCAGGGAGCAGGGCGGATTTGACCTGGGAATGTGGCAGGGGAGTTACATTGGGGATGGGAAGGAAGCTACCTGAGCTGTAACCTGAGCCAGGAGGGGGGGCTGGGAGAAGTGATACCTTCTGGCTGGGAGACTGAACAAAGGAGAGGAGGAGCAGGGGGAGGGGGGAGAGAGCTGCTGGAGGAGTTTTTTGGTTTCAGTTTTGGGCTGGGTGGTGAAACGCAAGGAACCCCTAGCTGGGGGCTAAGTTCCCTAAACCCCCCAGGACTTGATTGAGGGGTTCTGGTTGTACCTACAAGCCCTGCTTGGGACTGTGTTCCTGTCATCTAATAAACCTTCTGTGTTACTGGCTGGCTGAGAGTCACGGTGAATCCCAGGAAGAGGGGTGCAGAGCCCTGACTCCCCCACTCTCCGTGACAGATGCTCACCGGTGTATGATCCAACGGAGATTCTTCTACCAAAGGTTGTCTGTGATGATGGAGTTTTTTTGCTGAGCTCTCCATGGGGCTCAGCTCTATGGGCCCCAGCAGTTTCAGTGTCGCTGGGGTGGCCCAGCTTGGAATCTCCTCCTCCCACCCCATGGATGCCACTGTAGTCAGCTTCAGTGGTTCTCCTCAGCTCCCTGGTCCTCAGCTGCTGCTCTATTCTCTAGGCAGCCTGGCTCCCTGGCTGCAAGCTGGACTCTAGCTCTGGCTACAACCACCACCTTCCTGGTTCTGTGGAACAGCACATCATCCAATTAACTCCCCTTGTAGGGAAAGGTACCGAGTAAGAGGCAGCTGCAGGCAGGACCTGGCAGGGCACGGAGACAGAAAACAAAATGCTGGGCACCACCTACAACAAAATAAAGAATTTGGCTAAATGGTATCTTGGAGAAAGGCACATTCTACGGCCCCGGAATCATGGAGTTAAGAGGGCCCTGAGTGAGGGGACTAGGCAGTACATACCTCTCTGAGCCATTGTTTCAGGCTCTCTGCAGACCCAGGCAGGCATTGGTTACATTTGGGTCACATCTTCAGGGGTCTCCTCATAACCATGAGGGCTAGAAACTTTGTTTTTTAAAACATCAGCCAAGATTGTGGATCACTGTTGTGCAGCACGGAGTTAATTCTGCACCAGATTCCACATGGGGCCCTGCATGTAACCCAAACAGCTCACCTCCAAAATCACAAACTCATTCAACTTCTCTAGAGCGCCAACCCCACACCTGACCAGAACCAACCCCACAGCAAGAGAGAGGATAATGCCATCCATAGCCACATACTGCACAGGACACTAGACAAAGGCCTAAGCAGACAATATACTAGCCACAGTGAAGACCAGTTTAAAACCACCAATTGGAATGCTACAGCTCCCTACAGGAAACCTTCACAAAATCGATTACCTTAGTAGAATAAAAACCAAAAGATAGGCAGCTGTGCCCAATATCAATCCAGCCATCGCAGAACAGGAACAGCACCCGGGAGACACCGAGCACAGTGCACTGAGAATAGCCCAGCCCAGCAGAGGAGAGAGCAAACCCAAGAGAGTTTCTACTCAACCGTCCCACGGTGAAGCAAAGTGAGCCACAGAGTCCCTCGCCGCCAGCAGCAGAAGAGGATTTCCCACTCCGAGATGAGGAAGAGAAGTGGCACATATTTCCAGAACAAAGAGCTGCTGAAAATCGCCCCCCTGCGCTCAAACCCTACAATGAGTGAGAAGTACCATGTCAGGGCCTGCACAGGTGACAAGGGGGCACAAGGTCAAACCCCATTCTTGCTGAGAAGCCCTGTGCCCGGCAGATGACAGACACTGGGTGATGACCTGGCCAAGAGCATCAGCAGGAACTGACCTGATACGGGGTGCAATCACACACAGACAGCACTTCCTGCCGGTGAGATGCTGGGCTGGGCACTGTCTCCCAGTGGAAGGTCCAGGAGCCCCATGGCATCTAACATTTAAAAGCAGACTCGCTCAGGTCTTGGAGGTCACACTCTTGGGATCAATCCTGTGCTGACCCTCGGAAGGGGAGGGAGGCACTAGAGGGTCTTTTCCATCCCTGTTTCTTTGATTCTATGGCACTTCCTTTACCACTTCACTTTAAACGCAAGAATTAAGTGTAAAAATGTAATAAGAAATGCCAAAAAGGAGTCTGAAGAACAGCTAGCCAAAAACTCAAAAGGTAATAACAAAATGTTTTTTAAGTACATCAGAAGCAGGAAGCCTGCTAAACAACCAGTGGGGCCCCTGGGCGATCGAGATACAAAAGGGGCACATAAAGCGATAAAGTCATTGCGGAGAAATTAAATGAATTCTTTGCTTCAGTCTTCACGGCTGAGGATGTTAGGGAGATTCCCAAACCTGAGCCGTCCTTTGTAGGTGACAAATCTGAGGAATTGTCACAGATTGAAGTGTCACTAGAGGAGGTTTTGGAATTAATTGATAAACTTAACAGTAACAAGTCACCGGGACCAGATGGCATTCACCCAAGAGTTCTGAAGGAACTCAAATGTGAAATTGCAGAACTATTAACTAGGGTTTGTAAACTGTCCTTTAAATCGGCTTCTGTACCCAATGACTGGAAGATAGCTAATGTAACGCCAATATTTAAAAAGGGCTCTAGAGGTGATCCCGGCAATTACAGACCGGTAAGTCTAACGTCAGTACCGGGCAAATTAGTTGAAACAATAGTAAAGAATAAAATTGTCAGACACATAGAAGAACATAAATTGTTGAGCAATAGTCAACATGGTTTCTGTAAAGGGAAATCGTGTCTTACTAATCTATTAGAGTTCTTTGAAGGGGTCAACAAACATGTGGACAAGGGGGATCCAGTGGACATAGTGTACTTAGATTTCCAGAAAGCCTTTGACAAGGTCCCTCACCAAAGGCTCTTACGTAAATTAAGCTGTCATGGGATAAAAGGGAAGGTCCTTTCATGGATTGAGAACTGGTTAAAAGACAGGGAACAAAGGGTAGGAATTAATGGTAAATTCTCAGAATGGAGAGGGGTAACTAGTGGTGTTCCCCAAGGGTCAGTCCTAGGACCAATCCTATTCAACTTATTCATAAATGATCTGGAGAAAGGGGTAAACAGTGAGGTGGCAAAGTTTGCAGATGATACTAAACTGCTCAAGATAGTTAAGACCAAAGCAGACTGTGAAGAACTTCAAAAAGATCTCACAAAACTAAGTGATTGGGCAACAAAATGGCAAATGAAATTTAATGTGGATAAATGTAAAGTAATGCACATTGGAAAAAATAACCCCAACTATACATACAATATGATGGGGGCTAATTTAGCTACAACTAATCAGGAAAGAGATCTTGGAGTCATCGTGGATAGTTCTCTGAAGATGTCCACGCAGTGTGCAGCGGCAGTCAAAAAAGCAAACAGGATGTTAGGAATCATTCAAAAAGGGATAGAGAATAAGACAGAGTATCTTACTGAGAGTATCTTATTGCCCTTATATAAATCCATGGTATGCCCACATCTTGAATACTGTGTACAGATGTGGTCTCCTCATCTCAAAAAAGATATACTGGCATTAGAAAAGGTTCAGAGAAGGGCAACTAAAATGATTAGGGGTTTGGAACGGGTCCCCTATGAGGAGAGATTAAAGAGGCTAGGACTTTTCAGCTTGGAAAAGAGGAAACTAAGGGGGGATATGATAGAGGTCTATAAAATCATGAGTGGTGTGGAGAAAGAGAATAAGGAAAAGTTATTTACTTGTTCCCATAATATAAGAACTAGGGGCCACCAAATGAAATTAATAGGCAGCAGGTTTAAAACAAATAAAAGGAAGCTCTTCTTCACACAGCGCACAGTCAACCTGTGAAACTCCTTGCCTAAGGAGGTTATGAAGGCTAGGACTACAAGAGGGTTTAAAAGAGAACTAGATACATTCATGGAGGTTAAGTCTATTAATGGCTATTAGCCAGGATGGGTAAGGAATGGTGTCCCTAGCCTCTGTTCGTCAGAGGGTGGAGATGGATGGCAGGAGAGAGATCACTTGATCATTACCTGTTAGGTTCACTCACTTTGGGGCACCTGGCATTGGCCACTGTCAGTAGACAGGATACTGGGCTGGATGGACCTTTGGTCTGACCCAGTCTGTCTGTTCTTATGTTCTTCTCTCTGTGCGCACATGAAGGGTTCTCCTGAGGACTAAGTGCTCAGGCTCTGTGCAGCCTGGACAGTGCTCCCTTGTCCCTACGCTCCTTCAGTTCAGCAGCTACACACAAGATCTCCAATAGCTCAGCGAGCGCCTCAGAAACGCACGGGGGCACCCAGTACTAGAGCCTCGTCTCTCGCTCTGTGTTGCTGTGATGGCCCAGTGCTGTTTCTCCGGACTGAAGAACAGCCAAACCTGGAGAGCTGTGGCACACCTGGAGCCCAGCCAGCTGCCTGAGAAGCCCTTCAGGCTATGCCATCTAAGGTACGAGCACGGCCCGGCAGAAGAGCCCTCCACAGCCGCCCCAATGAGGCAGGGAGGGGGCAGCACGCAGTGACTTGAGAAGTGATTCAAACGGTACCTCTAATCACATGCTACAGTGAGAAAAGTGGGAGCGCCTGGGGACAGAGGCTGAGTCTTCTGCCCAGCCCTGAGTGCACTGCTGGGGCTTCACCCCCGAGAATGCCTCCAAAGAGCTGTGCAGCCCTGAGACCACATGTGCACACGCCCCTGGAAGGACCTGACAACACATGCAAACACATGTGTGCATGCAAGCACATCTGTGCGCAGCTACTAGCTTGTGCAAAGAGAGTGCAAGAGCCTGAAAGCCTGGCCTGGAGGAGCGAGCACACAACCTGGCTGTGCCTGGCAGCGCCTGCAGGGAAAAGCCAAGCACAGGCGTGAGGGCTTGCATGCAATAGAAAGCATGTGCAAAGAGACACGTGTGTGCCTGTGCCTGACAGCAAGCGAGTGCAAAGAGGAGTGCGTGTGCACAGAACTGAAAGCATGTGCAAAGGAACTGGTGTGTGCACGCCTGCTGTCACATGTCACTCCAAGCCCTGGGAAAGGAGGTAGACAGCAGCGTGGAAAGCTCCATGCATGCACAGGGCCATCCTGGTCCTAGGAAATGCTGAACAGAGTCTCATTCAGGCCGATGTAGAACACTGCTAAAACACACAAAAATCCTTTGACTAATGGGCGAGCGGGAAAGAGGCTCTATAATTACCAGTAACTGTTTGAGATGGTCGCTGCCCAGAGACGTGTACGGAGCAAAACCACTTGAAACGGGCCCCGGATGAAAGGCGAAGCCTGGGGGTGTTTCAAGCAGTCCCTCATGTAACGATCCCAGTCCTTCCAAAATAATTCTGCCATATTAAAAAAACCCCAAACCTCAGCTTAATCGGCCTGCACCGCTGGGACTAGTGAGCCCTGGGAAGATGGGAAGGGAAGCAGAACCGGCTTCCAATTAGAGCCTCGTTAGAAAGAAAAGCCGGGGAGCTATTCCAGAACAGGGCACTGCGAAGCAGGCCAGGAGCAAGCCAAGCTGAGCTGTCCGCTTCCAACAGCCAGGAAGGACATACAGCAGCACAGAGGGGATAAGCCAGCATTCCCCCAGGCGCACAGCCCCGCCACGCCAATAGCTTCCCCAGGGCCGCTGTTCCAGCTCTACAAGCCATTCTGTGGGGTGGAGAGAAAGTGAGTAAGGAGAGGTAGCAGCCAGTCCCATATGGCTAGGAGAGAGGCGGGTAGGGGTGATGCTACGGGGCCCAGGGGGTTATGGCTCGAAAGGGACATTTCCAAATGGTGCTGAAGCATCAGGTCATGCTCCCCCTTCTCCTACATAATGGCAAGATTCAATCGGCACGGTTCATCGTCTGCCCTGCCCCGCTCCTCTGCAGGCCACCTCTGTCTTGCTCCTGATCCATCTGCACTGTTGGATTCATGAGCCACTGGCCAGCTCCTGCGGGGACAGTGGGGGGCAGGCCAAGCTGTTCTAGTAGCCAAAGGCAGTTGGAGCCCAGCGACATGTGCAGCCTATGTCTGTACCGCTACCCCTCCCCACCCTGCCAGGGCTGCTGTGTGCCTTCGACTGACCCATCCCGTGTGTCTGTGCAGCTCCTGGCACTGAGATGAGCGCTCCCGGAGCACAGAGAAATACAACTCCACTGATCAGGGAGTTGGACTGAGTCCTGCTGAGCGCCTACAGCTGGAGAGGAACCAAGCACATTGCAAATACGCCCCCACCCCCAGACAGGCCACACAACCCCAGCCCTCACTCCATGTACACGCTCACATGCAGCCCCCGTACATCCACTCCTCACAGCCTCACACACGAACCTGGACCCCAGGAGCACAGAGCAGCCCGCATCCCCACACAGACGCCTGGCCCCCATGTGTGTTGAGAGCGTGCACGGCTCCCTGCCCCTGTACACACGCAATATGGTGAGGGGAAGGCTGGGGCCGTGCACATGCACAATTCAGAGCCACAGCCTGGCACCACTGCAATCAGAACACTGGGCCCCAAGGGCTCAGCACACTGACCACTCTCCCTCTACTGCCTGTGATAGGGAGAGAGGCTGAGCTAGTGGTTACAGCTCAGCACTAGGCGGAAGATCTAGATTCTACTCCCAGCTCTGCCAGTGACTCACTGGCTGACCCTTTTCCCATTCTGTGCCTCAGTTTCCCCCCGTAGCTGCTGGAGGCTGAGAGGGCCAGTCAGTCCAGTCACAGCCCCACAGCGGCAGAGAAAGGCCCAAGGCAGTATGAGTTACCAATAGTCGTCACAAAAGACTTATGTGGGGGGCTCCTTTCTTTTGCACGCTCCTGTCGCTGAAGCATTGAGTGAACTGCAGGGCTTAGCGGCAGCACACTCAGGGCCCTGGCTGACCCCATGCCAATGCAGCCTGGCACTAGGCAATGCCAGAGAGACTAGGCGATGGGCTCAGTCATACCAGGCACTTGCCTCCTCAGCTCCCAGCTGGAAGGGGAACCCAAAGCCAAGCCAACTGCAAACAAATAGTCCCCTCTGCTTCTCCACAGTGTGGCCCCGTGTCCTGTGACCAACCCCTGAGCAGCACTGGCCAGGCTCCCCTGAGTCAGCCCCTGCACTCTCCCAAGGCTGGAGCCTCCTTGATACCAGGGATACCAGGCACTCACATGGCAAACCGGACCCCTTCGCACCGCTCCCCTGAGCCCTTTCCCCAGGCACAGTCAGTTTCTCTGTCCTCGCAGCACCCTCACCAGGGAACACACTGCACTTTCACTCAGGCATCACCAAGGGGGCAGGAAGGTAACTGTGCCCCTGACTTCGCTGTGACCTCCCTGGAAAACCAGGGTAGATTCCCTCCTTCAGCCTCACCTTTGGGCACTGATAACACCATCCATCCATCCAACTATCTTAGGGCATCACACAAGGCCCGTCACCATGGTATCCAAGGGCTGCATCTTGCCTCTGGCTGTGGCCAGTGCCAGACGCTGCAGAGAAGGTGTCCGGCCTTGGATTCACAACGGCTAGTGCAGCCCACAGATAGCATGTGCCCTGGGGATGCCCACATGGTACTGTGGGATGGGTACCACGGGCAGTGCTGGGTGGTCTCCTGGGAGAGGTGGCGAGGCTCCTGCGGTTGAGGGCACTGGCACTAGCCTGGGGGGTGTTGAACAGGGGACGTTCCTGCCCTGGACACAGAGCAACTAGCATGGCATCACCTCTTAACCACTAGAGGGGTGAGCAGGTAAAGTCATATGCTAGGAGCCCCTACAGAGGAGCTCCAGTCCACTGCCCAGAAAAGGGTGGTGAGGACACAAGGCTGCTCCGAGATCACGCACCTGCCTGGCCTCACGCACCGGAACCAGCACAGCTCCTCCAGCTTGTCTCCTATCTGCTAGGCCATCACCAGGTCCGGAGTGAGCACCTGAGCTGGTTATGCCCAGCATGACCACCAGGGGGCAACCCAGCTCACAGCAGGCTCTGCTGCAGCATCTGCCTAGCAGCACGTGGGGCTGGGTTTGTTTATAAACGGGATTTTAAATGTCCCCAGTCCCATCCCTCCCCCTCCCACCCACCTGCCTCCATTTCCAGGTCCCACGAGGGGCCAGGCCAAGCTCCTGGGTCTGGGGGAGCAGGATGGCCCAAGGATCCGCTGGTTTGCCTGCAGGCCTGAATGAAGGCTGTGGATGGACACAGCCTGCGCGAGGCAGCCTCTCTTTCCCATCCCACAGCCTGGGGCCCATCCAACACAAAGTTAATTTGTAACCGTGGGTAACCACCAGTGCCGGGGCTGGGATGATTTATCTCCTACCCACCTGGGTCAGATTTATGAGCCACACATCCCAGGGCTGTTATAAAGGCCATGCCTGTGCGTCTCAGCCACCCCAGCTCCTCCGTGTGGACATGCTCCTCCCCCACCCCATTTACAAGCCTTCCACCATCATGGAAACCTGACAGCCCACGAAAGAACAGTAAACAGCACAGCAAACAACACACACTGGAGTCCAATGTGGGACACGCCAGCCCGGGAAGCCACAAATGGCTCCTGCTTTCAGGACCTGTTCAAGAAAACAGAGTGGGATGTAATCTGGGCCACCGCAAGCTTTGACAGGGGTCAGGGAGGCGCCATTAATAGCCAGTCCAGAGGAGCCACTCGTATACTGGGCTTGGCTGAATATGGCGAGGGGCCAAATGCTGGCCCTCCTGCCCCCCCCCCCACCCCCACCCCCGGGAACAGCCAGGTTAGGGGTCAGCTGGCCACACCTTGCCCAGGGGGATTGGTGAGTTCCTGAGGGGCCGGGGACAAGCAAGTAGGGAACCCAGGTGCAGAACATCGGTTGAAGTGGCACAGCTACTGGTCCGTGCCCTCATCCCTCCAGTGCCCGCCAGGACAGCAGGACCAAGGACAGGCATTTGGACCCAGGCTGTGCTGGTGGAGTCTGAGAGCCCCTCCCCTGTGTGAGACCAGCATGCAGATGGCCTGGACAGGTGAGAGACACTCACCCTAATCTCCATTCCTCGTGCGTCACCACAGATCCCCGGGGCTCACCAAGGACTGAAGCAGAAGCAGCAGCGTGGGGCAGAAATGAGACTCACTCTCAAGGCGCTCAGGCTGGGAGAGGCAGAACAGCCCCTGCTCCGTGGCGGGCTCAGCACAGCCTTGACCACCAGCGAGTGGGCTGATAATCCTGACCCAGCCACTCAGACAGCCGCATGCCGCGCTCCAGGCCTGAGCCAGGGTGATGCTGCAGGAGGCCTGGGGCAGAGCGCTCTAATTCCTGTGCAAGATCAGCCAGAGCCCATGTCTCGCATCCTTCAGGGCACGAGAGAGAGTCTCTGCTCAGGCCTTCCCTCAATAGCGCCACCGCAGAACGCCTGCCAGCAGCCACTAAGCACAACCTCCATTCGGCACAGCCTGAGCTGCGTCAGACAGGAGCTGACACTCCTGGCACCCAGATGCCAGGGTGATGGGATGCAAATTAGATTCCTACTGACAGCCCAGTAGAACCAAGCAGCACCCTGGTCAGATGTCCTGGCATGTGAGGGCATTGCCCTCACGACATGGCGCCCTTGCAAAGAGTATCGCAGCCCGGGCGGGCTCCGAGTTTGTACGTCACCACGCCATAGGGCCATACAGATGGGTCACACTACGGACAGGCGCATGCACTGCCGGGCCATCTCAGCAAGGCCTTGCCCAAGCGTTTGCTGGCTGGCAGCCCTGGACCACTAGCACAGGGAAATGGCAGGGCTGTTGGGGTGACAAATACCAGTCCAGAGGCAGCGGGGCAGGAAGAGGTGCCAAAAGGGGAAACTGGGAGAAGCTGTCTAACCATGTCCATGGCCCATAGGATCCCAGTCCTGTCACTGTCACCTCATCACCCCACTCTCTGCCCCACAGCGAGCTCCTTGGGGCAGGGCTGGCTATCAACGCAGGTGAGCAATGCCCCGCAATGGGGCTGTGACCCTGGCCAGGGCCTCAGAGCCCTTCCACAATCAAACAGCCACCCAGGGGCACAGCACAGCAAGAACTGCAGGGGGACTGGCATGGCCCGACTCCAGCAGCGCCCCATGGGCAGCAACAAAGCCACTCCCCTACGGACAGGGCAGCTCAGCCAGTGTGCCGTCCCCAGGTGCTCTGCAGCATTGATAGCGGCAGCGCCTGCCAGGGAGAGAAGAGAGCCTTGTTCTGGGGCCAAGACTAAGCCGATTCAGTGCTGGTCTCCCCTGAGGCTTCTCAGGGGAAACATGGCTCTGTAATGGCTGTGTCTGTGAGCATATGGAAATGCCAATAAAACCTGTATCAAATGCTGTATGGATATATACATACATGTGGATCTGTGGCGAGAACTATGAAGTTAAGAGTACACAGGGAATTGGGGCAGGACGGCTTCCCCCCGAGCTGTAAACACACACAACAAGAGACCCAAGTGAAGCCACTGAAGCCAGCAGCAGCAGGGAGCTGTGGAGACAGCCAGGCGCTGGGAGGGAGCAGGAGGGGTGGGGGGTAGACACAGCTCCCCCAGCATGTGGCGAGTCAATGGCGGGAGATGGATGGGGCTCGGGGACGATGCACAGACAGTAAGAGGATGGGAGCCAGCACCATGATAGGGACTGGGCGATGCAGAGGGGGGAGCCCCTTGCCAGAACCCTGCACTCAGCTCTGGGCCCCTCAATCCCAGGACCCTCCAGGTGCAAAGCAGGATGGAGCAGCACTTGCTACCCGGCTCGGGGGGGCAGCAGCTAGGATATCCACAAGCTGGAGGGAGCCCAGAGAAGTGTCATCAAAATGATGGGAGAAGAAGAGTGCTGGGTCTGTGCACCTGGACAAATGGGTGGCTGCGAAGGGGCTGGGGACTGGCTGCACACACCTGGGAGTGACGCTGGCGGGGCCCAACAGGGGGACGTGATCAGCAGCTTGCAGATGGAATTTAGGCTAAATATTGGGGGAACATCCTGACACAGCTGTGACAAGAACGTGGATCTAAGAGTTGATGTCTGCCTGGCGTGGCCATCACCTGAGAGCAGTGACCCCTGCCCAGCCGCCCCACTGGACAAAGTGCTGTGTGCCAGGCTGCGGGGCTCCCCCAGAGGTGGCTGCAGAGCTGAGGGGCACAGTCAGGTCCTGGGGGCTGGGAGGGAGGTGTCAATGCAAGATATTCGGGATGCCTGTAGGGGCTGTTTGGCTTGAAGCACAGGCGGCCAAGCACATGAACCAATGTTAACAATGGCACTCAATCGCATCAGCCAGACACCAGCAGGAGGCTCTGCCAGGCCCCACTCACCCCAGGAAATGCCTGGGGAATCGCCCTGTAACCTGTCCCACGCCCAGGCTCTGGCCAGCCAAAGGGAAGCAAGTCCCAGAGTCCAGGGCCCTGCCTGCAGCCCTCTCCTCACCAAACCAGCAGATAGTTAGATCCAGCCAGGACAATTCAGGGTTGAGGCCTGAGAGTGGTGGGCTAGATGGCCTTCTGAGACCCATTGGCTGTCCCCCCCACACCCTCTCCCACATGGAAGTGGATCTGAGTCCAAACCTGCACCCATCAGCCCTGCCAGGAGATGGCAGGGGGGTCACGGGGAAGGGGTATGCTGCTGCTCCAAGGAAAGATTTTTCCCAAGGTGTTTTTTTTTTTAATTGAACAATTTTATTTTTTTTAATACTAGCGACAAAAATATCATGGGCCACAATCCCAGAGGAGTCAGATGCTCTGGCTAAAACAGTCAAGAGTGAAATAATGACCAATGCTAGCATTTCCCTCATCATCACTAGGGTTCAGTGTTAACAGCTTGCTGAGATGAGTGGGAGCAGTTCTCAACACTCAAAACTTGCACTTCATGCTGCCTGCAGACTCAGGCAGGCTGCCAGCTGAGCCACGTTAGGAAGGGTTTCTTCAGAACCAGAAAGGTTAGAGGGTTTTTTTTAATTGAAAAGTTACATTCTTCAGAACTACTGGGGCTGGTGGCCCCGTGCTAGAGCACAGCAGAAATTATATTAAATCTCAGGAAAAACTCCCTCACTGGAAGAGCAGTCAGACAGTGGGACAGACGCCTCAGGAGATTGTGGAAGCTCCTTCACTGGAGGTTTTCGAGAGCAGGCTGGAGCCGTCTGTCGGGGATGGGTTAGACCCAACAAGTCCTGCATTGGCAGGGGTTAGACGAGATGACCCGTGTGGTCCCCTCTAACCCTATGGGTCTATGGTTCTATGATTCTATGTGGTGCTCCTACACCTCACCCCCCGCTGCCACTCAAATGCACAGCTCCACCCCCCACAAAGCAAACTATAAACGCAACAGGGGACTGGACTCGATGACCTCTCGAGGTCCCTTCCAGTCCTAGAATCTATGAATCTAAAACAGTTGATGACAGCTGCCTGCCCCCATCATATCACTGTTGCATTCTGCAGCTCACCCATTTGGTATGAAGGGGCACTCCCCTCCCACACAGCTTGACTGCCAGGCAGCAGCCACCAATGTGTTTACAGAGTTTTAGCAGCATCTGGCACCTACTTCCTGAAGACGACAGTGTATTAATTATTACAAACAATGTTGATATTTTACTGCAAGCGACGGAGTCAGAATTAAAATCACATTTGCAGTGTTGCCAACCCCAAATATTCAACAACAATGAGCCTGGCCCAAAAATCATTTTGTTTTACAAAATAATCCCCATCGCGTTTTTTCATTTGCCTCCTGGCTTTCAAGCTTTTCTCCTCAACTATTAGAGCTACAAACGTACTGTCCTTTCAAGTGGAAGTGGAGAGTTTCCCACAAAGCCAGGACTCCAGCCACTGGGGCTTTACCAAAAACACCAAATATCACAAGACTTGAGAAAAAATGAAAAGTTGCTCGTTCTTGTGAAGAGCTCCCTTGTCCTGTGTGCCTGACAGAACCTCAGAGAGCGAGCTGGGGAAGAGCTCTACAATCTCATTCTTCTGTCCCCACTGATGCTGTTTGCTTTCAGCGGAGAGTGCAAACAGACCAATTCAATTTTGCCTTCTCTTTCGCATGCAGTAGCGCATGGGCCTTGTACTGGGCTCTCAAAACCATGGGGAGGTTTCGATCCAAACCACCAGCTCCTGCCACTGAAAGAAGAAAAATAAATCCGTCGCTGACATATTTCCATCCTCTCTAGGTTTTAGAAAGCAAGGGACGAGCCCCCACTCCCCAAAGCTGGGGCCTAACCTCCATGACAGCATCCATCCACACACCCCTTTACCATAGCAAAGGGAAATACAGAGAGCACTGGGGAAGAATGTGTAACCCACTGGGCTCCTCATACAACTGACCATGGTCTCCTTCGGATGAGGAAATCCAAGGCCAGAACTCAAACCAACAGCCAGGAACATGCCCGCACCTGGAAGTGGCAGGTTGTGATCAGCAGGCCCTAGGGCCCTCGCCCCATGTGGGAGCCTTGCACTGAATGGCGCCGGGTGAAAGCTCTGAGAGCTGAGGTACAGTTGGGAAGCTCCAGGCAGAGGCCAGGGCAGCAGCTCCAGAATGCCTGCTGAATGCCTCCAGCAGGTGCTTGGCAGGGTGGCACCAAACCCTTGGTCTCAGCCACCAAAGCCTCACGGAATAAGCCCCAAGATGCTCAGCACCTGCTCCCTAACAGCCTCCTGAGTCGCTGCTCGGAGAAAGGCTCTCTCCATTCCCTGCTACCTCGGAGAGCTCGAAGTCACCTCAGAAAATCAGAACGCTCATAACCCTGCTGCTCCAGAGTGCCTCCGCGCCATGGGACTCCAGAGCGCCCTCTCAACCTCGCTGAAGGCACGCGGAAACAGCCAGCTCTCAGCAGCAATGCAATCCCCACCCCACTCCCCCACTTCAGGGTATGCAGCGAAAGGCAACAGAGAATCCAACTGGGACTGCAGCTGGAATTGCGGAGTTACCCCAGCTGCAGCATTGCCAAGACAAGAGGGGGAACAGGCCGGCACTTGGGGAATGTGCCCCGGGATCGACACTGATCCAAAGTGGCTGAGATCTCAGTTTTATCTCTCAACTGAAAGTCAGTTCAGAGCTTTCCCTACATCAGGGGTTCTCAAACTGGGGTCAGGACCCCTCAGGGGGTCGCAAGGTTAATACATGGGGGGTTGCAAGCTGTCAGCCTCCACCCTAAGCCCTGCTTTGCCTCCAGCATTTATAATGGTGTTAAATATATAAAAAGTGTTTTTAATTTATAAGGGGGGGTCGCACTCAGAGGCTTGCTATGTGAAAGGTTTGAGAACCACTGCCCTAAACCATGGGGCATTAATGTTGCTCCGATTCAGAGGGAAGAGCACCACCTACTGTATCACCTACACAATGCCATGCAATTTCAGGTTCTAACACAGCGGTTCTCAAACTTTTGTACTGGTGACCCCTTTCAAATAGCAAACCTCTGAGTGCGAACCAAAGCCCACATGGCAGCTTCGTGGCTTTCTGCAATGGGAGCATTTTTCAACAGAGCTACCGATGTAGACTATGATCCTGCGGTATGGGCCACAGCCCAAGGAGAGGGCTGAGTATTAGCAGTAGTGAGACAAAACGCAGCCAGAAACCCATCTGGAGTGTCTTTGGGTTGAAAGAGGAGCCCCATTCATTCCGTCTGTGACAGACACAATCTAGAGGAGGCCCTAACGTACTTAGTTCTTTCTAACTAGAAAGTCAATGCTCTCCTGACATCTAAGGGGTGAGGAGCAGCTTCTTCCCTAGCTTGGTGAGGTCTGGGGTAAAAAATGGCAGTTGAATGTCTTTGTTGATATGGAAGTCTGAGGTTACCTTCTCCCTACAAAAACGGGGGTGGGGGGGCTTGGCCACTAGAGCCCCTAGCTCATCCACCCTTCTAGGAGAGGTGAGAGCCACCAAAAGGCAGTCTTCATGGAGAAATGAAGCACGGAACATTTAGCCAGTGGCTCAAAGGGTGGCCTCATCAGAGAATTGAAGACCAAATTCAGTTGCCCCCATGCTGGGGTAGGTTGCCTGACATGTGGGAAGAGATTCATTAAGCCCTTAAAGAATCAAGATGTGGTGGGGAGAACAAACCACAAGAACGTCTCTGCTAGGGAATGGAATGCTGTGATCGCTGCTAAGTGCACTTCAGAAGAACACAAGAAGCCTGAGTTCTTCAAACCCAGGAGGTAATTCAGAATGTGAGATTGGGGAGTATCAACAGAGGACAGACCTTGTTGGGTACACCAGTGGGGGAATCTTTTCCATTTCTGCAGATAATGCCTTTCTGCTGTGCTGTAACACCTCAAACAGTCCATCTCTACCCCTGAGAGCCATCTTGGAGCCAAGCCTTGAGATGCAGTGCAGAGAGGATGGGTAAAGAACCTTCCCCCAGTCCTGGGTCAGTAGGTCACGTATTAGCAGTAAGCAAAGTGACAGCTGAGATAAGAAGTTAATTAAGTCGGGGAACCATACTGTCTGGGCCAAACCGACATAGTTAAAATGACTCTAGGTTTGTCTTGCTTC
Organism: Platysternon megacephalum; assembly: GCA_003942145.1. NCBI lineage: Eukaryota > Metazoa > Chordata > Testudines > Platysternidae > Platysternon > Platysternon megacephalum. Next base: position 92,018 of record QXTE01000406.1, read on the forward strand.
ATTTTGTTCAGGACCCTGTGAAGCACAGGAGTCAAAGGATAGGATTAGAGTAGATTTCTCAGCCCAGAAATGAGGAAGGTGTCTCCCAGGGAACAATGACCAGACCTCCTCTCGAGCAGAATTTCCGTACAAAGGGAGGGAGATCTCACTCCTCCCTGGTGACTTGCGTAGTGCATGCTAGCCCTGTTGTCCTCACGACTCTGAGGGATTGCCTCTTGATCACAGGTAGGAAGTGTCTGCAAGCATTCCGACCACTCAGAGCTCCAGTAGGTTGATGTGGAGAATAGACTTGTGTGACGTCCATCTACCTTGAATGGTATGATTTTGGAGATGAGCACCCCATCCTATTTGAGAAGTGGCTGTTGCTATGGTGGCAGTGGAGCAGCAGGGTGAATGGAACTCCTGTACACACCTTGTCCTGCTACTGAGCGAGCCTAGAACCTCTGAGGGATTGACACTAGTTTGCTCAGACTGTGTTTGTTGGGAGTGTAAACAGCTCTCAACCAAGCTTGGAAGCAGCGAAGATGTAACCTAGCATGCAGCGTCACAAAGGTGCAGTTCGCCATATGACCTGTGAGCTGTAAACAAGTCCTGGCCACTGTCTGAGGGCTGATTTGAACCCCAGAACTGAGGTCAGTCAGTGAGATAAACCTGTGTCTCTAGGGAGGTAAGCTCTGGACATTGTAGCATCCCAGGTGGCTCCTACCCACTCTGTTCGTTGACCTGGTGTCAATGTGGACTTTTCTCTGTTGGGCTGAAGTCCCAGCATGTCAAATAGGGTTATGGCCCTTTTAACTGCTGAGTGAATTGCACTGTATGAGCGACCCTTGAGGAGCAAATCGCCGAGACAGGGCAAGACGACTACCCCCAACTGTCGAAGTTGTGCTGCTACTGTCGCCAGAGCCTTCATACAGACCCTGGGGGCAGCAGAGAATCTGAAAGGGAGCACTCAGTACTGACAGGGATCCCGACTGACCATGAACCACAGGAATCGTTAGGGAGCTGGGGGCATCATGATGTGAAAGCAGGCGTCCTGGGGGTCGAGAGCTGCATACCAGTCCCCCACACCTAAAGATGGTTTTATTGCTGCCACTGTCACCATCCTGAACATCTATGTCTGGATGAATTTGTTCAAGATCTAAGATTGGTCTCCACCATCCCTTCTTTTTGGGGCATCAGAATGTTTATTTAATCTATTTATTACTGACCTTGGAACCAAAAGTAGGAGTGGGCTGATAAAGTTTGCGGATGACACAAAGTTGGGAGGTATTGCCAATTCGGAAAAGGATCGGGATATCCTGCAGGGAGATTTGGATGACCTTGTAAACTGGGGTAAAAGTAATAGGATGAAATTTAATAGTGAGAAGTGTAAGGTTATGCATTTAGGGATGACTAACAAGAATTTTAGTTATAAGCTGGGAACGCATCAGTTGGAAGTAACGGAAGAGGAGAAGGACCTCGGAGTCCTGGTTGATCGCAGGATGACTATGAGTCGGCAATGTGACGTGGCCGTAAAAAAAGCTAATGCGGTCTTGGGATGCATTAGGCGAGGTATTTCTAGTAGAGACAAGGAGGTGCTAGTCCCGTTATACAAGGCATTGGTGAGACCTCATTTGGAGTACTGTGTGCAGTTCTGGTCTCCCATGTTTAAGAAGGATGAATTCAAACTGGAACGGGTACAAAGAAGGGCCACTAAGATGATCCGAGGAATGGAAGGACTGTCGTATGAAAGGAGACTTGAGGAGCTCGGTTTGTTTACCTTAACCAAAAGAAGGCTGAGGGGAGATATGATTGCTCTCTTTAAATATATCAGAGGGATAAATACCAAGGAGGGAGAGGAATTATTTCAGCTCAGTACTAATGTGGACACGAGAACAAATGGATATAAATTGGCCGTCGGGAAGTTTAGGCTTGAAATTAGACGAAGGTTTCTAACCATCAGAGGAGTGAAGTTCTGGAACAGCCTTCCGAGGGAAACAGTGGGGGCGAAAGACCTCTCTGGCTTTAAGATTAAGCTTGATAAGTTTATGGAGGGGATGGTTTGATGGGATAACGTGATCTTAGTCAATAGGTCAATAACGTGCCATCACTGGTAATTAGTACCAATGGTCAATGATGGGATATTAAAAGTTACTACAGAGAACTTTTTCCTGAGTGTCTGGCTGGAGAGTCTTGCCCGCATGCTCGGGGTTCAGCTGATCGCCATATTTGGGGTCGGGAAGGAATTTTCCTCCAGGGTAGATTGGCAGAGGCCCTGGAGGTTTTTCGCCTTCCTCCGCAGCATGGGGCAGGGGTCGCTTGCTGGAGGATTCTCTGCAACTTGAAGTCTTTAAATCATGATTTGGGGACTTCAACAGCTGAGTCAAGGGAGAGAATTATTCCAGGAGTGGGTGGGTCAGCTTTTGTGGCCTGCATCATGCGGGAGGTCAGACTAGATGATCATAATGGTCCCTTCTGACCTTAAAGTCTATGAGTCTATGAGTAATGTTCTTGGAGTAGAACCCCTTTCCTCTGTGAGTGGGAGGATGGGACGACTGGCTCAATGGCTCCTATGTGACACAGGGATCGAACTACTTGCCTCAGAAGAAGTTTGAGAGATGGATCCCTGAAAAGGGGTGGGGAAAGGCAGATGGGAAGAGGATGGGGAACAGAGATGAAATGGATGGGGTAGCCTGGTATTATGACTGATTTGCTCCCAAGACCTTTGCAAGTGGGAGAGGCGATCCTCAAAGGGTTAGGGGGGGGGGGGAAGGGGTAGGACAATGCAGCTGTAGATCTAGGAGATGGGACGGTTCACAACCCTTGATCAAGGCATCATTGCCCAACGAGGCAGCCTGTGTGGCTGTGGCGGAGGCTGAGGGTCTCCTCTGGAACCTAGGTTTTTACTTAGGCAGTTCTGATGCAGACTGGGAATTGGTAGACAGGGAATTGAGCTGGGTGAAACAGCTGCACTGTCTGTGACATGCTGAATGTTCATGTATTACAGAGGTGTAAATACTCAGAGTGTAGCTCTTAGGTCCTTCAGAGAATGTAAAACCTCGTTAGTGGACGCAGTGAACAGCTTCAAGCCATGGAAGGGAATATCCTCCAGGGTGTTCTGGACCTCCCTGGGGATCCCTGCTGTTTACAGCCAGGCTGTGTGATGCATAACAATGGCTGCAGACATAGAGCAGGCTGTTGTGTCAGCTGCTCCCAGGGAGGCTTGCAATGATATCCTTGCTAACANCGACTGATTTGCTCCCAAGACCTTTGCAAGTGGGAGAGGCGATCCTCAAAGGGTTAGGGGGGGGGGGGAAGGGGTAGGACAATGCAGCTGTAGATCTAGGAGATGGGACGGTTCACAACCCTTGATCAAGGCATCATTGCCCAACGAGGCAGCCTGTGTGGCTGTGGCGGAGGCTGAGGGTCTCCTCTGGAACCTAGGTTTTTACTTAGGCAGTTCTGATGCAGACTGGGAATTGGTAGACAGGGAATTGAGCTGGGTGAAACAGCTGCACTGTCTGTGACATGCTGAATGTTCATGTATTACAGAGGTGTAAATACTCAGAGTGTAGCTCTTAGGTCCTTCAGAGAATGTAAAACCTCGTTAGTGGACGCAGTGAACAGCTTCAAGCCATGGAAGGGAATATCCTCCAGGGTGTTCTGGACCTCCCTGGGGATCCCTGCTGTTTACAGCCAGGCTGTGTGATGCATAACAATGGCTGCAGACATAGAGCAGGCTGTTGTGTCAGCTGCTCCCAGGGAGGCTTGCAATGATATCCTTGCTAACAATGGCCCCTCAGCTATGATGATCGGGTGGAATTGCTCTCACTGTCCTGGAGGAAGGTGGTCAAAAAAGGAACTGAACTTTCGTAACTGGTGTAATTACGCTTTGTGATGAGAGATTGATAGTTGGCGGTTCTAAAAGATAATGAGACAGAAGAATAACAAGTCCAATCCTTTCTGACCCTTGTCTCGTGAAGTGGCTCTACTGATGTTGCCTTTTTTCAGGGTTCACAGCATCAAACACCAGTGAGTTCGTGGCTGGGTGTGTGAACAGGAGCTCAGAACCCTTAGCAGGAACATAGTTCTTACCTCCCCTTTTACAGGTTGGGAGTAGAGTAGCAGGGTAGCTGTCTCGAGCAAAGCCTTGTGTATGGGGAAGACCAGAGGAGGCAGTGTGGAGGGGTCGGTTAGGTTGTGCTGTGAATCACTGGAGCGAATCAGCCGAGCTCCTGGAACTGCTTGAAATCTTGCAGAGGACAGAGGAGGAGGCAGAACTGCCTCGTTAGGCGACCAGTAAGAGATGTTGCTCTGCAGTGCAGCTTCCTCATCTGCCCTCTTCTCCCATGCCTCAAAGGAATGCTGGGAGGGGGAAGATCTTGAGAACTAGAAGGTTATCTTCTCTGATATTCCCTTCGAGTGTCACTAGGTGCTCTAGAGACCTGCTCCATATGGGTTGCCCAGAGATCTCAGAATGATGACAGAGGCAGCCCATATGGTAAGGAAGGGGGTTCAAACCAGGAAGAGTGTGGGGTGTCCCGTGCACATTTGTGTCTCAGAGTGTCAACACCGAGGAGTGGGAGGCTACCGGGGTTCCTGTACCGAAGGCTTTCCAGACCCATGAGCAGGGGGGATTCAGGTTCCTCTGAAACCAAAAGGTTGCTAGAGCACGAACTCTTCCGGTACCGGGGTATGCTAAGTAGGAACCTGGTGAAACTCAGCACCACTGGGTGGCAGTACCAGAAGTGCTCTGGTCTTTGTTAGTACTAGTCAATCCGTTTGCAATGTTGTCTTGCTCACCACAGAGGAAAGGGTTGGAGCTGAAGGCCAGCTGTTGGTACCAATCTCTCTGAGGAAGAATCCTTTGAGTGCCTCAGACTGTGGTCATGCTTGGACAGTGCCAGGCATGGAGGCAGCCATTGGTACCAGACGAAGATGGATACTATAGGACTTAGAGGTACCTGAAGTCTTCGTAGACAGTCTGGTATCCTTGGTGTCGAAGGAACTTGGAGCCCCAGCAGTACTCTTTTTAGGACATAAGGTCTATGAAGAGGCAGATCTTTGAGGTGATTTAGGACTTTTACTGCTGGTTTCCTTCGGAGGGGACTTATTGTTCTTCTTTCTCTGAAGGTTTCACAGAACCATAGAAATGTTGGTCTGGAAGGGATCTTGAGAAGTCATCAAGTCCAGCCCCCTGCACTGTGACAGGGCCAAGTAAACCTGGACCATCCCTGACAGGTGCTTCTCCAATCTGTTCTTAAAAACCTACAGTGATGGGGATTCCACAACCTCCCTTAGAAGCCTGTTCCAGAGCTGAACTGCCGCAAGAGTTAGAAAGTTTCACCTAAATCTCCCTTGCTGCAGACTAAACCCATTACTTTGGCAGGTTTCCGCAAGATGGCCTAGTGAGTGAGCGGATTGCAGCAGTCAAGGTCAGCGACGTGCTCTGGTTATCAGAACCCCAGCATACAGGAGGGCTGGGTCCAACAAAGCCCGCAGGGAGTACTCCATGAGTAGTAGTCTGAGTCGGATTTCCCTGCTCATCCTTGACCTACTCCCAAAGCCAAGGCAGATCTTACACCTAGAAGGGACTTGGGTGTCCCCTAGGCAGCAAAAAGAGTTAGAGTCGCTGTCACTAATGGGGATAGAGTGCTGGCAAGTTAAATAGGGCTTAAACCCAGGAGATCTCAGCACATCCCATGCAAAAAAACAAACAGAGCTTTTCTGGAGAGAAGTCCCCTCAGAAGGGAGGGGGAGGGACAGGGCAGAAAGACCCCCAAACTATGTACAAGTTACAAAAATACCATAATGTAACTATTAAACTATACCTCAGCTAAACACTGACAATACAGTAAGCTGGAATTAAGTAAGGAAGTGGGTACTGCAAGACTCCCTCCACCACAGGCCAAGGGCAGTGGAGAAGGAACTGAGGGCAGTTTGTTCATCACTGCCCTATCTACCCTCAGTACAGGGTGTGAGTGTGGACTGAATGGACACTGCTACCAAAAGTCTCTGGTCAAAGGTTTGTGAAGTGCAGCACCCCTAGGGACACTGCTCAAGCAGCTCGCGAGCCACAAACCCTGTGTGGAGGAAGCTGACACTGCCTCAGAGGCCTTTGAACCTTCTCAGTTTAACACTGCCCTGAACTAGTTCTAGGTGTCTCCATTTCCCGCGGCAAACCCCGAGTCGGGGAAACGGAACGCGAAGGAGCACAACTGCATACATCTGCATCCCCACCGGGGGCAATATGGGGAAATCCCAGAGAGCGCAGCGTCTGCAAAGTGAGGGGCCATGGGCGGATGGGCAGGGGACAGGAGCATTTGGGGGGGATGAGGTGGGTAACAGTAGCCGCTGCAGTCAGTGCGCGTTGACCCTGCCAGGAGGCTGGATCCAGGGCACAGACAAGTTGCTCACTAGCACCCCCTCGTGTTGCACCTGTATGACAGGGGCTTGGGGAGGACGAGATAGGGTGGGCAGGCGAATGAGAGCAGCTGGGTGTTTCATGGGGGCAGTGGTGTGCTGGGTGGGGGGCTGAATGCTCTTCTATGGGAGGGGGGACCTGAGATCTTGGGGTGTCCCATGTCCAGCTATTCTAGGAGCTCAAGACATCTCCCAGAGGCTCTGCCCATTTCCTGACTGTCACCAGGGAAGGACAAGGATTAGGATCATCCTCATGGAAAGTGGGTTCTGCAGAATAACCCCCCGCAAACCAGCACCACCATGGCAGGAAGATAGGGAAAGCCCCCCCCCGTTCAATCCAATCACACCGCATCCCAGCTGTGACGCAGGGACACACTCCACAAACCAGCACCATCATGGTAGGGCAACAGGGAAAGCCCCCCAACAACGCCATTTAATACAATCGAACCGTGTCCCAACAGTGACGCAGGGACACCCCACCCAAACCAGCAAGCCAGGGCAAGAAGGAAAGCCCCCCCATCACCGCCATTTAATCCAATCGCACCGTGTCTCAACTGGGACGCACGGACACTCCCCCCATCATGGCAGGGCGAGAGGGAAAGCCCCCCCACCACCATTTAATCCGATTGAACTGTGTCCCAACGGTGACGCAGGGACACCCCACCCAAACCAGTACCACCATGGCAGGGCAAGAGGGAAAGCCCCCCATCACCGCCATTCAATCCGATCACACCGCGTCCCAGCTGCGACACAAGGACACCCCCCCCACCATGGCAGGGAGAGAGGGATAGCCCCCCTCACACACACACACCGCTGTTCAATCCAATCGCATCGTGTCCCGGCTGTGACGCAGGGACACCCCCTCCCACCTGGCTCTGCTCCCCACCATGCTGGAATAGGACCATTGCACCCACTGGGCGCCTGGGCTCAGCCCTAGATAGCCCTCTTTGCCAAGCAGGTGAAAGATAAACATGGGCTGTGAAGTCTGCAGAAGGGTCATGAATATGGATGAGTCTCTGTGGGCTCATGAATATTAACAAGCACTGTGGCTTTCAGGAACATCAACACGGCACCAAGCTATAATATTAACCTTGGTGGTGCCAGCGCAGTGATAGCCTTCCTTCAACTCCACCCGCCACTACCAGGATGCCAAGCTGGCCCCAGACAGGGACAGACAGACAGACATGCTCCCAGACAGCAGGGCTGGAGTCCTGCTCCATCCACCCAGCTTCATCTCTCTTTACTCTCACATGCCCAGGGCTGGTGGCTGGGGCGCAGGGTGAACACACCCGTTACCGCTGGCCCTAGAGGGACGTGTGTGACGAAGTGAGAATGTTTTGTGGTGTTCTGTGAATACTGAGGGGGAAGATTGCAGGGGAGCTGAGCTGGGACTGCCTGCANGTGCCCATGGACGGGAGAGCGACCCAGCTGCAGCATGAACCTGGGGCTCTGCCCCCTGCAGCCTGAGAGCTACGGCACAGCCAGGCAGCCTGTCACCCCTGCTCACCAGGCCAGGCTGGAATAAGGGCCCAGGCAGCCAACTGGCCATGCTGACAAGACTGCCGCTGCCACTCAGGACTGCACGCTTCCCTCTACCCCTAAACCAGGGGAGCTGCCAAGCGCATTGCTGCAGGCCCAGCCATCAGACACGGGGAGCGGTCGCCAGCCCAGGTGGGGAAGGAGCACAGCGGGTGCCAGCCGGCGGGTGCGTGCGGGGCGTGCCTGCAGCAAGCCGGCCGCCGGAGGGGAAGCTGTGCTAATTGGTTCCGTCCGCTCTGAGCGAGTAGCCGCCGCCAGTTGGCAGGGCCCGCACGGCCCATAACGGCTAATAACGCTTTAATAAGTGCCTTTGATGGAGTTTACACGAGCGGGAGTGCGGATTCTCCAGAGAGCTGCGGGCAGCTGGAGAGCCCGGCTGGCCGTACCACCGCCAGGCCCCCGGGGGAAAGGCAGGGAGTGCTGGGCCCCTGCGGGAGGGGGAGAGGCTGGGAGAGCAGGCAGGCCCTGCCAAGAGAGCAGAGGTGGGGTCCAGCAGCCCCCTCCCCTCCCTGTCTCTCTGGCTGCAGACTGAGTGAGAGCTGCATTAGATGACAAGGTTTTACTAGGTTATTCTTGGAGTTCTTTGGGTTCCTCCCAACCTGTCTGCAGCCGCCGTCCCGTCCCATCCCAGGGGCTCGCGAGGCTGCCCAATTAGAGAGGGACCCGGCAAACACTAAAGCCATTCACAGGGCAGGGGAGCAAACACTGTAGGTGCTCACATCGCCCACAGCTGGTTAGCCCCTTAGCCCCTCGATTGGGATTAGCAGTTGCGCTGAGCTCCCAGGAAAGCCAGGTGATGCTAGAAACTCAGAGGTGGCAGGGCGGGGAGACAGAGCAAGCGCAGGTGAGAGGGGGTCAGCAGGGAGTGAGCATTAACATGGGGAGAGAGGCCAAGAGGGCTGCCCATGGGTAGGACCAGGAGCCTGGCTTGGTTAACGGTCTAGACCAGTGCTTCTGAAAGTCGGGCCGCCGCTTGTTCAGGGAAAGCCCCTGGCAGTCCGGGCAGGTTTGTTTACCTGCCGCATCCGCAGGTCCGGCCAATCGCGGCTCCCAGTGGCCGTGGTTCGCCGATCCAGGCCAATGGGGGCTGCAGGAAGCGGCGGCCAGTATGTCCCTCAGCCCGCACCGCTTCCTGCAGCCCCCATTGGCCTGGAGCAGCGAACCGCGGCCAGTGGGAGCCGGGATCGGCCGGACCTGCAGACGCGGCAGGTAAACAAACCAGCCCAGACCACCTGGGGCTTTCCCTGAACAAGCAGCGGACCAGCTTTGAGAAGCACTGGTCTAGAGGAACAAGGAGGTTCAGTCATGAGCCAAGTCTACCAAGTCCTCACAGCAGAAACAGTCATCACTCCCTGGGGATTTGGGTTATGGTTGGAGCTTCCCAGAGCACTCCCAGCCCAGCAGCCAACGGCTGGAGAACGGGACACAGGGTCCAAGCAGAGCAGTCCAGGTGACGGGGCCGCAGCTCAGGAGTTCCCTTTGGCCATGGGGGTATTTGGGGTTAAGTTCCTCTCTCCTCCATGCTCCTGCTGCCCCTCCCCTCAGGCAGGGCAGCTCCCTCAGAAGGTAAATCAATGAGACACAAACCACTGTGACTTGCTTCTCAGAGGGTGGCTCTTGGGGAAAGGGGCAGCAAACACACAGGAGGCCAGAGCCATAGGCAAAACCAGCTGGACAGGCTGAAGAAGCAGTTGGCAACAAGCTGGGATCCAAGCCCTCCCCTGAGGCAGAGGGACGGCTTCACTCTGTGGAGCAGGGGCTGAACTCCGTTCTCCCGCAGGGCCTGTGGGCTGGGGCTGCTAACTCGAGGCCACGTGCTCCCCTTGATACACAGCAGGGACGCCCAGGAGAGGGCAGACATCATCCTTAGGTAGCAAGCAGGCCGAAGTCTGCCTGGACTCATGCCCTGTGCAAACCCATCCCCTGCCTCGGGTGTGCACCCAGGAACATGTTGTCTACAGACCCTCCAGCACCTGAGAGACATGCAAACTAGCACCACACTGCCCAAGCAAGCCGCCACCACCAGGCCGAGAAAGCAGCTGCTTCCTGGTGCCCAGTAACGCTGCACAGGACCTGAAGTGAAGAAACCCCACCTCCAGGCTTCGAGGAGAAACTCCCCCATCAGGTGTGACGGTCCATGTTCATTCTGGGGCACTGCGCCTCCCTCAGAGGCCCCCAGGACCGGATGGCCCGGATCTGAGCCGGTCCCGCTCAGGGGAGGGGAGGGCTGGGCTAGGTAAGCAGAATGCAGTGACTCAGCTGGGGCGCAGACCTGATACTAAGGGAACCCCATCGCAGCAGCCTCCTTCTAGACCGCGAGAGCCGCCAAGCAAAAGTGACCAGGAAGAGAAAGGGATGGTGGCCAGCCAGGCAGAGCTGGGAATGAAAGGCAGGGCTGCATCCTGAGGGACTCCTTCACACCGTGAGCTGCAAGATCTGTTCCTCAGCCTCCGGATGCACCTATGAGGGGCAGGGCAGCCAGCCAAGGATCCACTGGGGAGGGGCTGGGCACCTGCCTGAGCATGGCTGGGATTTGCAGAGTGGCCCAGACATCAAACACTGCCACAAAAATCACAGCCAGAGTGTTTTCAGATCTTGTCACGCGATTCTGAACAAGTGGACACACTCCATATTTCTGAGTAACAACCCTCCACCACCGCCACCATGTGTCTGTGGCCCCTCCTGGGGCCAAGCTGGGCCTGACGGCGCTCCCCATAGGGCCCAATGAGGCCAGCAGGGGGAGGGGGGGCTGTGGAGCTGTGTGCCATGCTCTCTCCATGCTCCCAGCCTCACAGCATTCTCAGCCAGCAGGGCGCGGGGTCACACCCAGGCACGTGAACCCAGGCCTGCATAGGAGTAACCTTCTAGTCACACAATTACTATATTATGTAGCACTAATAAAAAAAAAAGTCTTGAAGGTTTCCTAGTGCCACATAGTAAAGTATTTATAGAATTCCAGGCGTGAATGGTCTGCTCACAAGCCACGCTCCTCCTCGGCGTCAGGATCGCCAGGAATTATTCTGTGCAGTCATATTGTTGTATTCACCCAGAGATTGAGTTTAATTGCAGACACCCAGGCAAACAGGCTGTCAGTGTTCCAGCCCCAGGAGCCTCACAGGAAAAGGGCAACTGAGCTTTCTTTAACAAACTTATTTTATTTTAAAAAGAACCAAGAATAGAATAGCAGGGAGTTGTGGGTCAGGATTGAGGGGCACCGTCAGAGCTGGTGGGGGGGAGCCCAGGGCTGGGCTAGCAGGGGGCTGTGGGTCGGGATTGGGGGGCACCGGCAGAGCTGGTGGGGGGAGCCCAGGGCTGGGCTAGCAGGGGGCTGCGGGTCGGGATTGAGGGGCACCAGCAGGGCTGTGGGGGGGCCCAGGGCGGGGCTAGCAGGGGGCTGGGGGTCGGGATTGGGGGGCACCGGCAGAGCTGGTGGGGGGCGCCCAGGGCTGGGCTAGCAGGGGGCTGCGGGTCGGGAGTGGGGGGCACCGGCAGAGCTGGTGGGGGGAGCCCGGGGCTGGGCTAGCAGGGGGCTGCGGGTCAGGATTGAGGGGCACCAGCAGGGCTGTGGGGGAGCCCAGGGCTGGGCTAGCAGGGGGCTGTGGATCGGGATTGAGGAATGATGATGATGCTGTGTGAGGCTCAGGGCAGAACAGAATGAGATGCTCAAAAGATTGTGCCCAGTGTTCATATAGGTTTGTTTGTTGCCAAAAACGGGTTCTCCTTCGGTGCCTGGGAACGCAGGCGATCGGTGCCCTGACATGCCTGTGACGGAGTACTAGCTGCAGCACCCTGATCACTCAGATGACTGCGTAACAGAAAAGATTACAAACCCAACTGGACTCAATTCACCTGGTAAAGTGGGGATTGTTGACATTTGCGGGGGCAAGGTTGGCCTTAACTAGCTCAATAAGATGAGACAGAGAATTGACAGGAACGAGAGAGCAGGGCATGTTTGTTCTGCAGTGCTCAGAATCTAAAGAGGAAAGGCACATATGGGGGAAAGACATGGTCTACATGTCCACTGTGAATGAGAACCCCTGCAAACGGGCCATTACAACTACACACCCAAACACTCCACGGCAACTACAATGTGCTTCGTCTCCCAGCCACACAGCACTATCACATAGTCAAGACCTCAAGGCTTGGAGAACCCATAACTACCTTCAAACTGCAGATTTCTTCAGCTACCCAGCAAAGCTCCCCAAGGGGCGGGGGGAGATAGGATGAGAGCGCTCCCGAGTTATTACAGACCAGAGTATAAACAGAACAAATAAATATAGAGCTGCTTTATTACAAGGCTGGCCTGCTCTGGTGGTTGGCTGATTACAGGGCAGGCCTCTCCCGTGCTGCACAAGTCCAGACCTCAATAAAGGCCAGATTGGAGCCGCCTTTTGCTTATTTACAACTTCAGCGTGCGCCTTTGCTCTGGCGCGCAGCCCCAGCACAGCGCTCGCCAGCGCTGGCTTGGAGGGGGAAGGGAGAGGGCAGCAGGAGAAAATAAAATCTTAAACAAATAGTGACTAAGCGATGAGCAGGGGCAGGCAGGATCTTCGGCCTCACAGACAAGCACTAAAAATACAGTTTATTTTCCTAAGGAACCTGCAGCTCCCAAAACTGGAGATTACAACAAAAAAAAAGAAAAGAAAAAAAAGCCATAAAAAAATTATAGATCTATGGGGGGAGGGGATAGGGGAACCCAGGAACATGGAAAGAAAAACACCTCGATGAGTAAGATACACACATGACGTACAGAAATACAGAGACAGAAATACGCAAACCCTCCTGCGCACACACGCATGCAGGCCCTGGTTCGGTGACTCACCGTGGTATCACCTTCAGTGCTCACTCGGTGGAGGGAAGGATCCGCTCCATGGAAAGAGATGGAGGACACAGCAATCTTTCTCTCTCCTCTTCCCCTGGACCAGGGGGAATTATGTAATTAACCTCCACACACACTCCTCTTTCCAACGCTTGGGCTGAAAGGGCACCTTGTCTCGTGGCCTTTCCATCTGGGCTCCAAAGCCACCACTGAGGCCTCAGGAGTGCGGGCTGCTGTCTGAAGGGCTCCCGCAACCATCTCTGAACCAAATCACTGGCAGCACGGCACTAGCCACTCCTGTTGCGCAGTGGGTTAAGGAGATCTGGGCGGGAGACAGCCATACAAGGAGCATCTAGGCCTGTAGCTGAGCAGTGACTGGTGCTTTGGCCTGGGAGCAAAGATCTACTACTGTTGTAGCAGATGCCTGGATGGCATTGTTTAATGACCCAAGTGGTTTCAACAGTAGACTTACAAGAGAGAGAATGGCAATAGTCTTCTCTGAACGTAGTAGCAAAAGTAATCCATCAGCCTCACTACTTAGATCCATCCCATATTGGTAGATACTTTCCAAAGCCTGTAATAATGGCTGGAGTAATTTTAAGACAACAGCCAAGGATCACTCATGAGAAAGCCAGAGGGTTTTCCCAGGTTGGACTAATTTGAACTTCAGTCCCAGTGTATCTTCTATATTTTCCAAGATAGTCAGTCTTTTTGGACTCTTGCTGAAAAAAGAATATAATGAAGACATTAAATGTATAGCTTTTTTAATGTCTTTTGAAGAGTCTGCAGCTCGTACTAGTGCTAGTTGGAGTAGATGGCCTCTGCAGTGGGTATAGGAGAGATTAGGGTTACACTTTTCTCTGAGCAAAGCTTGTACTCCACCATGTCTTCCAGAGAAGTTTGCAGCTCCATCAAATGCACAAGCAGCATCTGTTTGGGGTCCAATTGACAAGCATTTAACTCTTCTAAGATGTGGGTTGTCACAGATGCAGCTGATGTGTCTTCTATAACTTGAACATCTAGAAATGCATCTACTGGCCTACCACTGACATCAAGATAACGTACACAATGACTTAATACTTGATGCCCATTTGCATCGGTGCATTCATTAGCCATGTATGCAAATTTTTTGAATGTGGTGAGAGAATTCTTCAGTTTTTCAACTGATGAGTCTTTCACTGTTGCACCACATGCTTCTAGCCAGTCAGTTGAGTTCCTTGCAGAAAGATAGTGAGCATTTGCTGGTCTTGTTCGGAACCAGTGTTCAACTTCAGGATGAACAAGTGACAATGCACTGAACATTGGCCTCCAGTTTGTAGTGTGTGGTATCTCTTGCTTAAATAGAAAGTACTGTATGATGCCACAGCCATGTTTGTTCGCATGAACTGTCTCCAGCATTCTTAATGGCCTCATTAACACTCACCGGTGCTGTCCTTGGTCAGTGGAGACTCAGAGTTCAGAGGTGCTTTCATGTGAGTTCACCTCCCAGGTTGGGGGCAAGAAGGCATCTTGCTCGTTCCTCCAGCTGCTCACTGTTCGCTCTGGCCACTGTTGTTCATTGTGCCACCGTTCACTCGATCACTCTGTTGCCAATGTCCCTGCGCCGTCACCTTCTGCTGCCACCTGCCACTGTGACCTCTGCGAGTTGGTCTCTTGAGGTTCCACCCAACTCTCAGTGATTTCAGCTGAGCTCTCAGTGGGGGAATCTCACTGCTAGTGCAGACTGGGCGGTCTCTTCCACAGAAACACTGTCCCACAGCAGATCTAAGCACTTAGACCTGATTATCGGTGATTTCAGCTGTAGTGGTCTCTTAACAAAACAAAAGACTATCTATGGGGCCTAATCAGCTCTGTCTTTAAACAATGGAGAGGGGCAGGTCAAATAGTACTTGTGACTCAGGCAGACCATCAAGCAAAATACCTGTCCCCACCCTCTCTCTTGATGCCCTCAATCAGCACAGGCTAAGTACAGTTCTACTGCCCTTTACTCATACAATAAGAACAACAACATTTCATTAACACCCCCCCTTCAAGTGATTTGTAACCCAACCCCAGCCAAAATCTATCACTTGGTCAACACAGCTCTGTTTGCTGGATACCTAGGTAGATTAGGTGTGAATGTAAATACAATCTGGTCCTGAAGCCTTTTCCCCCAGCCCCCAGCTCATCACTAGCTGTCAGGGAGAGCTCATTTAGACTTTGCTTACAAATCATAAAAAACAACAGCTGTATAAGGAAGCTAGTCTATGTTCATACTTTTCAAATCTATTCTACTTTTTCAGATACACATATTTTATCATACACTTTATATGCTTTTAAAGTGTGTATTAATGTTTCAATTTCAATTCAAATTTCCAAACAATCACTAAATTGGCAACACTGCATGTAACTAGTTCACAAAACTGGGAGGGGGGGGTTTAGGAAAATTCAGGGGGCGTGTACACACACACACACCCAGAGGGTGTGTAGGGAAATCCCTGGGTGGGACTGCTTGGCTGTGTCTCTCCCAAGCCTCTCTCAAGCATCACAGGAACACAGAAGCTCTAAGTCGGTGCCACCAGCCTGACCTGCATGGAGAGGCCATGCAGGCTGGGGGAGGAGGGGCAATGCCTGAGCCCCGTCCCTGTACCAGTGCAGGGATCCTGATGGGGGATATGCACCCAAGGAACTCCTCCCCATGTTTGCACACAGCCTGCCGGAGCGAGGGGGCACAGAACTCCCACCCCACTCACAGGGGTCCCAAAGCAGGGCTGTGCCCAACACATGACGGGGCAAGCTGGGGGCAAACTTTAAATGACCCTTTTGAAATAAAAGGTGCCTGCCAGCGATGTATAGGTGCCTCACCTCACTTCACCAGGGGCTTGTGTGCCAGGGCTCCAAGCTACCTGCCCCCTCCCAAAGAGGTAGCAGGCACATGCCTCTGAGCAATAGCGGCCCTCACACTGGCCCTTGCGAGGGGCTGGCTGCAGCCCCACACACTCCCCAAAGCTGCGCCCTTTTCCATTAATAATGTTTGTGGCTGACAGAAGGAACTGATGGCACAGGCTGCAAGGAGGGCTGAGCAAGTGTCTCCCCTACAGCTCTGCACTTCACCTGCACCATCCAACACTGGACGCCCCCCATCCCCTGCACAGCACTGCCTGTGCCCCTCAATCCTGACCTGCAGCCCCCCTACTATTCCTGCCCTTGGCCCCCCATCCCTGCACAGCGCTGCCTGTGCCCCTCAATCCTGACCTGCAGCCCCCC
>QXTE01000406.1:108359-152908 GCA_003942145.1 Platysternon megacephalum
CCCGCCCTTGGCCCCCCATCCCTGCACAGCGCTGCCGGTGCCCCTCAATCCTGACCTACAGGCCCCTCCTATTCCTGCCCTGCATGTTTTCAGAGCAGAGACTGCAACATCTGCTAACCTGGGTGCCTATTTTGCAATACACACAGTCGCATACTAGGACCCTGAGACCCTCCCCAGCTCACCTCTCCTACGAGAACTGAGCAAATAAATGAACTTCTATCGTCAGAAGAGAAAGGCTACTGCACTGAGCCCCATCCTCTCCTCCCTGCATCCAGGGGATGGGAAGAAGGATGCTCCAGTGATGCAGGAGACCCGGGTTCAGTTCCTGGCTCCAACACAGCCTCCTGTTTGAGCCTGGGTAAGTCACGCACAGGGGCGTGTGAGGAGAGATACGGTCACGGCTGTGAGGCAGCCACAGAAGTACCACAGACAGCATGCCCCAGCCTGCCGCATGGCGCTGCTGCCCCTCTTTACACAGCGACCCTCACCCTGCCTGGGGATCCTAGGGTCTCAATTAGCTGTTTCCACTCAATAAAGAGACTGTGGAGTCATCATGGATAGTTCTGTGACAACATCTGCTCAATGTGCAGCAGGACTCAAAAAAGTTAACAGCATGTTCGGAACCATCAGGAAAGAGTTATATAAGAAGACAAAAAATATCCTAATGCCACTATATAAATCCATAGTACAACCACATCTTGAATACTGCCTGCAGTTCTGGTTGCCCCATCTCAAAAAAGTTATATTAGAATTGGAAAAGGTACAGAGAAGGGCAACACACGTGATTAAGGGTATGGAACAGCTTCCAGATGAGGAGAGATTAAAAAGACTGGGACTGTTCAGCTTAGAAAAGAGACGACTAAGGAGGGATCTGATAGAGGCCTATAAAACCAGGAATGGTGTGGAGAGAGTGAATTGGGAAGTGTTATTTACCCCTTCACATAACACAAGAACCAAGGGTCACCCAATGAAATTAACTGGCAGCAGGTTTAAAACAAACAAAAGGAAGTACTTTCACACAACGCCCAGTCAGCCTGTGGAACTCCTTGCCAGGGGATGTTGTAAAGGCCAAAACTATAACTGGGTTCAAAAAAGAACTAGATACGTTCCTGGAGGATAGGTCCATCAATGGCTATTAGCCAAGATAGTCATGAGATGTAATCCCATGCTTTGAGTGTCCCTAAACTTCCGACTGCCAGAAGCTGGGCCTGGAGGACAGGGGGTGGATTACTCAACTGCCCTGTTCTGTTCGTTCCCGCTGAAGCATCTGGCACCAGCCATTGTCAGAAGACAGGGCAGTGAGCTAGATGGACCATTAGTCTGACCTAGTATGGCTGTTTTTATGTCCCCCACCCCACACACAGACTCCATTGCCTCCTACTCTTTTTAAGTTCCTTGGGGCAGGGCTCATGTCCTGTCTGCACTGGGAGGTGCCCAGCACAGTTGTAGAGACTGCTAGATCACACACTAGTGACTGAGCCCACTTGGTGAGATAAAGCCTCCAGGCAGCCCCCCACCCCTACTGGCCCCACTGGGGGAGAGGGGGAATGGGCGCTGGCCCAACTGCGCCACATGCCACGTACAGTCAGGTTCCTCCACTGGAGGATGCCCAGGCTTTGATGCACCAGCTGATTTTCCTAGGCCACCTTTCTAACCACAACTGCATGACACATCCAGGCCAAGAAATGCCCTTTAATTCTGCGCTGGGCTAAGGCCGGGAGTGCTGATCGCTCCCATGGAGTCTGCCCAGTGCAGGGGATTTTATCCTACAGCAGCTCCAATAGCTGGCTACATGGCAAGCTCCCTGAATGGCTGTTGGTGAGGTCAGGGTCCACCTGACTGGCTAGCCAACCTGTCGTGCCAATGGCCAGCTATCCAGTGAGCACAACAGGTCTCAAGAGCTTGTCTACACAGGAGATTTTCTCACTTGCACCACTCTAGTTAAACCGCTATCCTTTCCCCAGCACAGCTCCCTGGGGGGACACTCTTATCCCACAATAAGAGTGCCTTTTCTTGGCTTAGCTTAAACTGCTTCCAGAGGGAGCGTCACCTCCCCCAAGGTACTCCAGGATAACGATAGCGGTTTAAATTCCACACCTCCTACAGTATCACTTCCTGTGTAGACAAGCCACACATGCTATTTTGGACCAGCAAAGAGCCCCTCCAGACAGTGCGTTTCAGAGCTGCCACTGCCTTTCTAGAAGGAGCAGGGAGTCACTCATGGACCATACAGCAACGCAGCCACACACAGACAGTGCCGCCAGCTGGGTCTCAACACAAAGGAAACGGATGAGGCTAGTGAATAGAATTTGGTACAGAACGGTCAGTAAATGAATCCAGTGCAGAGAGCACTACCTGTCCCCATTCCAGCATCCCCTATCTGATGGCAGAGAGCGAGACGCAGAGATGGCTGCTCCGGTTGGAACACAGGTGGTTTCAAAGGCCTTGTAATTTCATTTTTTAACACACATTTTACTTGGTACTGCACAACATTCTGATTAAAAAACTAGAAAGATACAAAATTAACATAGCGCACATTAAGCAGATTAAAAACTGGCTAACTGATAGGTCTCAAAATGTAATTGTATGTGTGGAATAGTCATTGAGCGGGTATTTTTCTAGAGGGGTCACACAGGGATCAGCTCTTGGCCCTACACCATTTAACACCTTTTATCCATGACCTGGAAGAAAACACAAAATCATCACTGAAAAAGTTTGCAAATGACACGAAAATTGAGGAAGTGGTAAATAATGAAGTGACAGGTCACTGATTCAGAGCAATCTGGATTGGTTGGTAAACTGAGTGCAAGCAAACAATGTGTGTTTCAATATGGCTAAATGTAAAGGTGTACATCTAGGAACACAGAATGCAGGCCATGCTTGCAGCATGGGGGACTCTATCCTGGGAAGCAGTGTCTGAAAATGATTGGGGTGTCTTGGTGGATAATCAGCTGAACGTGACTCTGTGGCCAAAAGGGCTAATGTGATCCTGGGATGCATCAATGGGGGAATCTCGAGGAGGAGCAGAGAGGTTACTTTACTTCTGTATTTGGCACTGGTGCGACCGCTGCTGGAATCATGTGTCCAGTTCTGGTGCCCATAGTTCAAGAAGGTTGTTGATTAAATTGGAGAGGGGGCAGAGAAGAGCCACGAGAATGATTAGAGGATTTGAAAACCTGCCTTATAGCAATAGACAAAAGTACCTGAATCTGTTTATCTTAACAAAAAGAAGATTATGGGGTGACTTGATCACAGTCTGTAAGTACCTTCCTGGGGAACAAATATTTGATAATGGACTCTTCAATCTAGCAGAGGAAGGTCTAACACAATCCAATGGCTGGAAGATGTAGCTAGACAAATTCAGAAATAAGGTGTAAATGTTTAACAGTGAGAGTGATTAACCATTAGAACAACTTATCAAGGGCCACAGTGGATTCTCCATCACTGACAATTTTTAAACCAAGATTGGATGTTTTTCTAAAAGCTCTGCTCTAGGAATGATGGTGGGGGAGTTCCCTGGTCTGTGCTATACAGGCGGTCAGACTAGATGCTCACAATGGTCCCTTCTGGTATTGGAATCGATGAATCTATTACATTTACCCCCAAATTCTAACCTATGCTTTCCATCGGCCACTTGGACCAGGGTGGTACACTGTCTGATGGGACCTGTACTTCCCATAGGCCATGCATCTGCGTTACAGATGAGGGCAGCGGCTATGTGCTCTCTTTTGTACCTTAGACCTTGGGGTAGGGTTGCCAATTTTGGTTGGACGTATTCCTGGAGGTTCCGTTACACGACATAATCTTTAATTAAAGATTAATCTTTATTCCTGGCGAGTCCAGGACAATCCTGGAGGGTTGGCAACCCT
Source organism: Platysternon megacephalum (assembly GCA_003942145.1). Classification (NCBI taxonomy): domain Eukaryota; kingdom Metazoa; phylum Chordata; order Testudines; family Platysternidae; genus Platysternon; species Platysternon megacephalum. The sequence goes on from QXTE01000406.1 coordinate 112,229, forward strand.
AGCTTGGGGTCAGGAAGGTCGGGTTCCCTGCTGCACCTCACTGGAGCCCAGTGCAGCACCACCACTGTAATCTCACCTCAAAAGGGACCACAGATCCTCCCACGCCTTCCCCGCAACACACACTGCCCCTCCGCACACTGAGCGGAAAGTGAATCTCTGCAGAGGGTAACAATGCGGAAGCTGTTCACATCCCCTAGTGCAGGGCCTGGCGGGTGAGGAGAAGGGCAGCGCCTGGGTCGCTGGGTTATCGGATGATAACAAGGCAGCACAGCCCGAGCACGCGACTTCCAGCAATGCAAGGCTACTTCCTTTGTTTTGGGAAAACAAGAGCCGAACAAGACCTTTTCTGGCACATTCCTGCCGAGCCTGAAACTGTCCCCCAATTGCACCAGCTCCAGCAGAAGTCATCCCCTCTGACCTTCCCCACAAGACGGGGCAGCACGAAGCAACAGGGGAGGGGCACCAGGACCAGCCTTCACCCTTGTTTGCTTTTCCCATTTCCACCACTTCCCCACCTGCAAGAGGCTCTCCAGATGCACATGTTCTGGGGCTCCAGCCGGGCACTCTGCAGAACAAGATGAACTAGCCACCAGCTGCACATTATTGAAGAGGACGCAGCTCCTCCAGCCAGACATCCCCCATGGCCTGACACTGCCTCCCCCACAGCCCCATTGGCCCATATGGGAAGGCGCCTGGCCTGGTTAATACACAGGGTTAAAGTATAAAACTCTCCTCTCATCTCAAAGCATCTACAGGGGCAAGATGGGGGAAAAGGGGCATCCTGCACACAGAGGGAAATGGGGGACTCAGGGCTCCCCGCGACCAGCCCCCTGATAGGGTTAAATGTCAATGTTAGACTGAGGGGGGGTCAGGGAAGCAACTGTGGGAAATCCCTCTGGGACTTGGGCCAGCACTCCTCTCCGAGACTCTCCAGGGACCATCCCCCCACCTAGGCCTGGCTTCATTTTGCCCTCAGCACCCTGCAGAAACAGTGCACAGTGAGCTGTGCCCTGGCCCAAAGCTCTCCAGCTACAGCTTGGGAAGGAAAGGGAATCCCAGTAGCCTGGGTGTTATCCAGGAAACATCCCAAAGCAAGGGAGCTCTGGGGGCATCAACAGAGCAGCACCCTCTGCCCTGTCCTGCCCAGCAAGCATGATTCCGAGCTGTGGGCTCCAGTGCTAACTTGGCCACATTGCCCAGGGGAGTGTTCGGGGGCAGGCTCCAGCTCCTGGGGTCCTGGGGAGGCATCTCTGGCAATCAGCAGGCCTGGGAAAGGGCAAGCCCCAGGAAGTCTAGCTGCCATGCACAAGGTTTCTCTGATCACACCAGCTTTGGGCTGGGGGTGGATTAGCTGGACAAGGCCGGGAGGGTTGCACCGGGCCCAGAATCATCTTTAGGATCCCCCCATCCCCTTGATCAAGGAAGTGAAGTGAGTCGTTGGCTGGCTGGGCTCAGTCTGCCCCAGCTCATCCCTACACTGGTACCCAAGACTCCTCAGAGACCCTGCTAAGGCAGTGGCTTTGATGCGGGGGGAAGGGCCTTCCCCAGGCAGCTCATGTGCTGGAGGAGGAGGCGACGGAGGAAACATAATAAGAAAAAATAAAATTTATAAGCGAGGCAGTAATTACAGCATGGCTACAAGAGGCTGCTTCCTCAGGGCCATCATTATGTGGCTAAATTTAACGCCTGCGCGGCTGCTCTGCGGGGGGAGCACTGCATCCCAGGGCACTGAGCATCCACACAGACGCCGGCTCCTGCTACCTTCCCTCCGTGCCGGCCACGGCAGAACAGCTGAACGGCAGCCAAGAAAGCCATAAAGCAGGTCAGAAGTTTTTTTAATCGTCTATTTACCAAGATGCTGTTTTTACTGCCGAGGTTTCTCTCGTTTTATCTCTGGCTTTTTTCCCCTCGCTCCTGAACAGACTGGGCTGTATTTTCTGCTTTGGGTTCCTTGCTCATTCGCTCGCTCTAAATACTATTTTCAGAACTCTAATTTTATATGGTATGTCCCTTTTTTTTTTTTTTTGGTAAATATTTGCCATGACTAAGCCAGAACACATCCAGTTTAAAAGTCTCTCATCCCACAAAACATCAGCCCTTTAATGACATGAATCTCATTAGCTCTCCCCATGAAAAGAGGTATAGAAAGGAAGCATCGCTCAGCCGCTCTGAACTCTTACATCTATACAGACATATATTTAGCCGTGTGTACTGTACAGTCACAGAAAGGGACAGGCTGGGCACACGCATGCCGACAGAATAACGGCCATTTCATTCAGCCAAAGGGGTTGAGAGCAGGGGCCCCTGGGACAGATTCTGCGGTGAGTGGGTTCTGGGATATCCGTCTGTCTGGGATGGGGTTTGGAAGGACTGCGGCCCCAGCGGAGGCTGAGCTGGTCCCAGTGAGACCAGGCACAGAGGATCCTCAGATTCGGCAGTTGGATCGTTAGAGATTCCCTTCCAGCTAGGAGGGTCAGAGGCTAGCAGCAAGGGAGCACCTGAAAGGCCATTTATCCCGGGCCATGGGAGAGCAGGATGATCAGCATTAAACCAGAGCACAATCCTTTATTCAGGGACTTCTAACCCCTATGCCCAGTCACCTACTTGCCAAGAGCCCCTAAATATTTGGGGTTTTCCAGCCATTAAATTAACCAGCCTCCCCCCCCTTAAAGTATAATACATTCTGTGTATTTCACTAGCACTTGCACCCCAAAGTGCTTAACTAATTGCAAAGGAATTGCTTCACCGACCACTGCAGTGCAGCCGCCTCTGGGGCAGAATATGGTAACTGTTTAACAATGAATAGCAATTGAGGATAGGAAGTGAAGGAGACTAGCATATCCAATGGAAATGGCAGGGGGGATTTAGTCTATGTGAACCTAAACTGCTATTTGATCACAACACCGAGGTTAATGCCCCGGCTACTACAAAGATTGCCAGTGAGCATCTGACGACCAGAAAAGGGCCAGACCTCAGCTGTACATTTCATCTAAGAGTCAGCCCCCACAGCACCACAGCACCCGCTAGCACCACACTGGGGCACAGAAGTTCCCCCCTACGGAGTCACCCACACTGCTCCCTGCAGTCCTTTGGAGGCCTTCCATTCCAGTACTGCCCTAGGCCTAGCCCTGCTTACCTGGAGAGCTGTGCCAGGATCCAAGAAGAAGGTAGCATGGCTACAGTTTAATCCCAAAGGAGCTGACAGAGGGGAGCAGGGCTCCCACCACCAGCCAGAACACCAAGTGCTGGGTCCAAGGTCCCCTCTCTAGAGGCCAATGGGAGCGTTCTTCTCATCGAAAGAGGAGGGGCAGGTCCACGCTGAACGTTCAAAGTGCTGGCCCCCTCCGGGTGGGAGGCCTGTATCTCCAGTATGTCAGACCCCTGCTCCCCTTCATCCTGGCTCCCCTACTGGCTGGAAGCCACCTGCTCAGCTCCAACACTCCTGAGCTCAGCAGGGCCAACAAAATCCAAACTGGCTTTAGCCCACACTGGCCTGAGTCTCTTGGCGTGAGGAGATGCTGAAACATCCAGAGAGCCACAATGAAGAGGGCAGGGAGTGTGGCACACAGCCCCTCCCCATGGCCCTGACGCACAGAGGGTTTGACCAGCTCAGCGAACGGGGGAGAGGGGGACGACGACACGACCTCAAACCAGCACACACTTGCAGTGCTCTGGGCGTGCCAGGAGACTTCTCCCAGGTCTCGCCCCAACAGCGAATGGTGCCTTTGGGAGGGAGCTTGGCCCCCTGAGTGTGGAGGGGCAACCACCTCTCAATCTCTGAAACAGGGCAGCGTGGAGGACGCAGGAGGAACCCAGGGCTCCTGCGGCTCTGCCCTGAGCCACAGCCATCACTAATGGCACCAAGGGACCACAGTTCCTCGGGCAGCGTAAGCAACATAAGAAAGCCCAGCCACAGCCAGAGCTGAGAGCTAGAGCCCCCTTTAGCCTGTCATCTCTCTAGGCCTGTATGGTTACCCTCCAGCCAGGCTGTCCCCTACTGCCTCACAACAGGACCCTCAGAGATGCCCAGACTCGAGTCCTGATTGGAAACTGCAAGCCTGGAGCCCCCACAGTGCAGCCAGCAAGTCACCCCTTAACATCTCCACCACCGCCTGCTCCTCAAGCACACCTCTCCTCAGCCAGAACTGGCCCTGCCAGCAGTGTCTGGTGCAAAGCCTCAGACCCTGGCCCTGCTCAGCTGAGGAGCCCCAGCAGCCATGATCACTGCATGGTACACACATGCACACACAGACAGGCGTACATACACTGTGTATATCATATAGCTAGAGAACAAAGTCAAAATGTTGCTTATCAGAGGATCTGAACCCAGGTGCCTGGCAGTGGCGGCCACAGCTGTTTCATTAGTGCCCCAGAAGCACATGTACATTACCGCTGTCCTATGAAATATCTATATCACTTTGCCCATTTAAAATAATACTACAATGGGAATAAAAAAGTTTCAAGCAAAACTGAAGTGAGGTTTCCCCAGCTCCCAGCAATGCAACTCGGCTGGACTTAGCGAGAGGCAGAAGCACCAAGCGTGGAATGGCTGCTGAGACTGAACTCCCCTCTCTGCCCAAGAGGGGTCAGCAGTGAGGTGCCCTGTGGGGAAGCTAGCAATGCCATTGCACAGCTCTGTGGCTATACAGGTGAGTTCAACACCAGGGTTTTCCAACCGGCACCTTCGCCCAGCACTAAAGACAATTAACCAAAAGAGAAACGATGAAAATCATCTCTGCTTGGTAGAGAGGTTCCGTTCAGCAGCTGCAGCCTTCCTCTGGGTGAGGGTGACACACACATTGTCTGAGCATTCACCCGTGATCCAGACACAGCAGGAAGAGGGACACTAAAGAAAAATAAGTCAAAAAAGTAGGACTGTCAAGTCACATCCTGGAATAGGGAGGGGAAAGTCCTTTTCTGTAGGCTCTGAGGAGACTTCCTCCTCCCCCCGAACATTGTGTTGGGTTTTAGAAAACGTGGGTGAAATCTTGGCCCCGTTGAAGCCAATATCCATTGACACCAGTGGGCCAGAATTGCACCGCACATTACCAGATTGACATTGAGAGACTGAAAGGGGGTTCTGAGAAGAGCCACAGAAATGATCAGAAACTGAACTAGGAGAAAAGAATAAAAGAGCTAACACTGTCTGTCTTGGCTCAGGGAGACTAAGGGGGACAGAAGTTGATAGCTGTTTGATTTTCTTGAACCCCAAGGAGAGGGAGCAGTTATTTACAGGGGTGTAACTGAGGCTGGGGAAAGAGGTGATGTTTAGGAAGGGAAAGTTGAAACTGAATCTCAGAAAAAACTCCCTGGCAGTGCTATGGCTTAGGTGTGAATTTGCCTCCCCAAGGAGAGGGCGGGGAGCCCCATTGCTGCAGACACTGAAAACTAGGCTGCATAGAACACTAGTGGCTGTGGGGACGTGGACTAGCAGAGACCCATTATCTCTCCTCCATCCCTAACTTCTCTCTGATCGAGGCCTGTGTCAAGTTATTTTACCTGGTGTCACTGGAGATCCTGTTCTGTCCCCACCTTTGTGCAGAGGGCCTGCGCAGTCTGTCTGATCTCTCTCTACAGACCCTGTCACCCTGGGCTCAGAGGGCAGGGCTGTCTGAACATAAGCCAACCCCTCTGCACTGTGGTGAATTTCACTCCAATGTCTAACCTGTTTGTGACTCTTACTTAGCTTAGTTTGCTTCGGTATCATGTGGCAGTGAATTCCACAGGTTAATTAAGTGCTGCATATAAACATTATTTTGTTTTGTTCATTGGACATGTATTGTCTCTTTAATTTCATAGCAAGTCTCCTTGTTTTTCTGTTATGGGATGGGATAAACTAGTTGCCTGACTGGCCGCCTTGATGACATTTGTTATTCTATAGCCCTCTGTTATGTCTCCTCTTAGAGTCTTCTGCCCTAATGAGCTGTGCATATGCAGCCCCAAAATTGCACTGGCATGTTCTACTGCCATAGAGTATCACTGCTGGTCCACTTGTGTCCACTCTCCCTTCTAAGCCTATGTCGGCAATCTGACCCATGCGGGCACTGGCTTTCAGATTCTTTTCCCCAGACAGATTAGCTGCACTGTTTCAGCGAGAACTGCATGGTATTTTTCACCCATGTTTCCAGTCCCCCTAGGTTACTCTGTTATTCCTCGGACCTCACTGGCAACACAACACTCCTGCCATCATAGTTTCATTAGAGAATTTCATTAACAAACTCTTTACTCCCTCCTGGAGATCCTTATTGAGCAAGCTGAATGCAAAACACGATGCAAATATAGCCCTAAATTTGAAGTTAAAATAAAGTCCAGAAATACAAGGGGAAGATTGCTTCCTCACTATGTTCATTTGAGCATGACTGTATTTTAGATAGGCTTGGAAGGATTCAATTTTTATCAGTAAATGTCAATTTCACTGGACACACACAAACCCAGGAAAAAATATTTCCATCGAGAATAATCGAAATTTACAGATAGGAAAAGTCAGAAAATGCTGCTTGAGAAGTTATTAGAGTTTGATTTAAGGATAGTTACTTCGTATATTTTGATATGTGACGTGGACAATTTGTGTTTTAATGGTTAGAAAGCTTTAACTTTTTAGAATCTCCGTGTCTACTGTCATTAAATAATTACTGTCTGACCTACACACTGAGAATCAGGGCTTAAATTCTCATCGAATATTTCCCGGAGCCCCCCACAGCCCTCCCCAACATACTATAAAAACTCCATCTGAATTTAAGCCCTGCCCATAATTTCCCGCAACCGTGAACATTTAAATTGATAAAAATAAACATCAACATTATCTGTACAATTGTAAAAAAAGAAGAATTGAATTCTGCCTAGCCTAATTTTAGTGAATACAGCTGGCTAGAGTGCAGTGCAGACAGGTCAGTGGTGCTGTGGGACCCTGCACTTCTGCCTTTCCTCAACAGTCTGACCTTTTTGGCACATTAACAGAGTTTTGGGGATTTAACTTCCCTCTTGTTTTTTTAAACTTCCACTAAACTGCTATAAAGATTTAATGTGGCCTAATGGCTTAAACTGCTGAGCAATTCCAGTGATAAGCAGTACTTCTAACCCCATGCCAAATCATGAGTCAGGCCCAAAAAAATCATGCAATTTGTTATAAATGTGGGGTCTTTTTCTTTGCCTTCTGGTTTTTGAGTCTTTAGTCCATTCAAGTCCTGTTTTCAAGCTTCCCTCCACAACCAGCAGGGCTACAAATTTTCATTTAAAAAAAAAAAAATGAAAGCTGGGTTTCTCCCATAATCACATGACTCCAGAAGCTGGGGCTTTAATGAAAACATCAAATACCACAAGAATTGACACCACTGGCTAACTGAGCCCAAGCCTGAGCACATGTGGAGGGAAATCTCCATGTCCACCACCCGCTTCAAACAAGTCTTCCCCTGCACATGCACAGCCGCCAACATTACTAACTCCATTACCAACCCACTGTGGTTTTCTCCCAAACTCAGCCAGGGACACACTCCTCAGTGAGGGCTGCTAAGAGGCCAAGTTGCCAAGTTCAGCTGTCCTACATACATCAATCTGAAATTCTGAACTAACTTGTAGTGTTATATTTATGAGATTTTCAGGCTTCTCAGTCACAAGATGGGAAATGGCCACTGGGTCCCATCCAGTCCATGCCCCTTAGGCAAGGCAGACTTATTCTCCAGCACCTCATCCAGCCCAGGGTAAGTGTCCCAAGGCCTCCCACCACCTCCCACACAGCCTGTCGGGACAGCTGGGTGACTGGCCCTGGCTTACACAGGAGCAGGCACAGGCTGGACCAGGGGCAGGAGCAGTCTGTTAGAATTCCTAGGTATCCAGGAGCATCCCCAACAAGGTAGAGACACTGAGCAGACTGAAGTGACTGCTTTCATTAGGAGCCTATATACCTACCTTGAGGTCACCAATTAGACCCTTGCTTATGGGTTGGCTGGACCCTTCGGACTCGCAAGTAATTACCTCAAATGACTCATCAGGCGCAGAGTCAGAGCACTCAGACCACTGGGGCTCAGGGATGACTCAGCAGTTCAGAACACTCACCACACAGCCATTAGGAATCTTTACCCGATATTCCATCTCATTTTTCCCTGTCCTGTTTTCATCTGACCTCTCCTTGTTACACTCCTTGAACAACCAACTGCTATAATCTGGGCACCCGCGGATCAATTCAGCAGAAACTCCCCACCTTCCAGGAAGTCCTGAACAATCCTGTGAATCATGGGTAACAGAAACCTTACTCAGAGGCCTGCAGAGCAGGAAACTGACTAAAGGGACTAAGGGCCGGCCAGCACTGGGCGGAGAATTGGTGGGTACCACCCGAGCTGCTAGTGCTTTATTATGGGGAAGGGTGGAGTGGTGGATCAATGGGAGCAGAGTATTGTGCAATACACAGCCACAGCAGAGTCCGTCTGCCGGGGAGCAGCCTTGGGAGACAAAGGGGTGTTCTCAGCCCCCTGAGAGAAGGAAACGGGAGACTATCGACCACATGTATTTATGTATTTTAATAATTCCCTGGTTTCCAAGGGGAAGCCACGTGGCCCTTAGATAATGAGGTATTGGACTCACTGAAGTCCCCATATGTATTTGTATGAATGCATGTAAGCAGTAAAATGTATAAATAGCTTATATACACATGTCTCTCTATAAGTTGTCTATATATTTGTGTGTGTGTGTGTATGTGTGTACACACACACATATACAGATCTATTTGTGTTTTTAGAGTGGTTCAGGATACATTCCAAGACGAAATTCCAGCCAGCATTGGAGCCAAGAACATCACTCAGCCAGGCATAATCTGCCCTCTCTGCCTAAGCATACACTAAATACAGAAAGGGAGAGGTATAAATAGACAGAGAAATACATGAATGGCCCTGTTTCCTTACACAGAAAATACATACACAGCGTGGAGCAGGCAACCACAGGAAGGCTAAGAGAACTGCTCAGGGGCCACTAGACCGGATTCGATTCAGAGGCTCAGATTATATCGAATACTGCACCCCACTAGGGCACAAAACATCGATGGTGGTGTCACTTCCTGCACAGATGTGCCCAGCTGCTCTGGACAATGCTCTCCACCTCTCGGCACTGCCTGGCACACCAGTCAGCTCAGAGCAGTGTGGGATTTGGGAAGCGGCTCCATTAGCATAGAGAAAAGAAGCTGTGTACTGAAAGAGGAGTGGAATACAACTGGTGGGGGATGGGCAGGAAGGGAGGAGAGGAGCTAGCAAAGGGAAGGGCCTTGCTCACCAGCAGGGACACTTCAAGGAACACCCTGATTATGATTTTATAGAACCAAAAAGGGTGCTGGGCACTGCACAGAAGATATGGTCCCTGCCCCAAAGAGCTTGCAATCTCAATTTGAGACACGACACAGCAAGTGAAACAGTGGGGACAGGATGAGTGGGACAAGGGAGGTGACAGCGAGGCAGACAGCTCAGCCACGTGCACAGCACTGCTGCTCTCTCCAGCCTGTCTGCTTTGTAAGGCAGTCCTTAGCACAGCCATACTAGTACAACTCACTGACTCAGCAAGCCAGGCGAGGCAGTTACAGCAGGTGGGGTTGGACAACAAGACCAAGAATTTCAGAGCTGATGTGATGGGAAAGGGCGAGCCAGTGGAGAGATTCAGAGTGGGACGACATGACATGGTCATTTACACTACGTAGGGCTGCTGCAAGCACTTGGTAAAATACACAGTGCCAGAATCAGGGGGTTATGCGGCACCACTGCTCAGGCCTTGGTGACTGGAAGATAGGTCCCTACTATTTCTGGGACCCTTTGGGTTCCATGTCCTTAGTGGGGGCACCTCGTCTGCCACGCTTCCCCCAGCCAACATGGAGGGATTGGTTTTGTTAGCAATGTTTACACCAGAATCCTGGCAAAGCCCAAAGTGGAAAATGGCATTCTGCTCACTTTGCATTGCCCCTGCAATTTCAGCTGGATAGGAGAGTCCCCTTCTCCCCTAAAGAGCCAGGAAGCACGTCTGTGTGGCTGTTTAACAGCTGCTGCACTCCGTCCCAGCATTGGCTGCATGTCAGTGGCAGGGGAGTGATTCCAAAGCTGAGGCATGTGAGACAGCATTAAGCCTAAACTGTCTCTGACAGAGGGCATCTTGTGTGGCTGCAGACTCAGGCAGACAGGCCAGCAGGAAACAGCAATGCTGTGACGGCTCCACAACAAGAAACTGAAACTGCAAATGTTACTGAGACTATGTCTACACTACAGACATGACAGCTGTACCGCTGTAGCTGTGTCGCTGTAAGGCAGGGGTAGGCAACCTATGGCACGCGTGCCGAAGGCGGCACACGAGCTGCTTTTCAGTGGCACTCACACTGCCCGGGTCCTGCCCACCAGTCCGGGGGGCTCTGCATTTTATTTTAATTTTAAATGAAGTTTCTTAAACATTTTAAAAACCTTATTTACTTTACATACAACAATAGTTTAGTTATATATTATAGACTTATAGAAAGAGACCTTCTAAAAACGTTAAAATGTATGACTGGCACGCGAAACCTTAAATTAGGGTGAATAAATGAAGACTCGGCACACCACTTCTGAAAGGTTGCCGACCCCTGCTGTAAGGTCTCCCATGTAGCCACTCTATGCCAATGGGAGAGAGCTCTCCTGCAGGCATCATTAAACCACCCCCAACGAGCAGCTGTAGATATGTCGGCGGGAGAGCGTCTCCTGCAGGCATAGCGTTGTCCACACAGTGCTTTTGTCGGTGAAACTTATGTCGGTCAGGCGTGTGTTTTTTTCACACCCCTGACCAACAAAAGTTTTACCGACAAAAGTATTAGTGTAGACATAGCCTAAGTGAAAGGTTCAATTCTAGTAAGCAGAGCAATAAAGAGAGGAGTCCGTGGGGCCGAAGAGATGCTTGGGAGAGAACAAGGACTAACCCCAGTGTTTTCACCCATTCCTGGAGCACCTGTCACCATGACAGTCCGAAACATTAAAAGCAAAACCCAAAAGCAACACGCTTCACCCACCTTCTCATTCCTTAACACTAAAATCTCCCTGCTTCCCCAAGCACTGCCCAGCACCTACTGCCACTCCCCTCCAGACTGCAGTTTAAATAACCTTCTCCAAACCTGCTTAGTTTCTGTACCAGCAGCCGGGTCCTCTCTGCTTTGAGCAGGGGGTTGGACTAGATGGCCTCCTGAAGGCTCTTCCAACCCTTATCGTCTGTGATTCTATGGTTAAAGCAGAGCCTTTCCTATTCGTACAGAATGACCCTTCTGCAAGTCGTTCCCCAGGACCCGGGAAATTCCATCCCTCCCCTCTTTACACCATCTGCTCCAGCACGCAGAGACCCTGGGCTTCCCCCCTAGCTGCCCCATGCACAGAACCAGAAGCAATTCAAAGAAACTCCCACAGGGCTCTGGACCCACACCTTCCTCCTCATAACAATATTCTTATGTGGCAATTTACAAAGTGGTCAGTATCACTGCCCCCATTCTACAGAGCACAGAGAGGGGAAGGGACTTGCCCAAGGCACCCAGGAGTGGAACAGGAATAGACCACAGCTCTTCTAAGTCCCTGTCGAGGGCACTCTCCACTAGGACACACTGCCTCTCCTGGCATCCAGGAACTCTCTCCTACCAATACATACCACAACCACAGCTCTTCTACACACACACAAAGCATCTGAGGGGCTGTTTTCACCCTGCCCTTCCCACCCATCCAGGATAGTGGGCCGGGCCGGGCCTGCTCCACTACAGTCTCCTTTGGCAAAGTTGTGAAAGAAAGTGCAGCCGATGGATCACATGGTCCCTCTAGGGCAGGGGTAGGCAACCTATGGCACGGGTGCCGAAGGCGGCACGCAAGCTGATTTTCAGTGGCACTCACACTGCCCGGGTCCTGGCCATTGGTCCGGGGGTCTCTGCATTTTAATTTAATTTTAAATGAAGCTTCTTAACTAAACTATTGTTGTATGTAAAGTAAATAAGGTTTTTAAAATGTTTATCTATTATAGACTTATAGAAAGAGACCTTCTAAAAACGTTAAAACATATGGCTGGCACGCGAAACCTTACATTAGAGTGAATAAATGAAGACTCGGCACATCATTTTTGAAAGGTTGCCGACCCCTGCTCTAGTAAAACCCCACAAGGGCGCTGCCACTGGGCTCAGTTCACTCCTTCACACATCATTATCCAACCAGTCCCCACCGGAAGAGGGACAGCCCTAGCCTTAAACCAGACTAGGCAGAGGGCTAGGGGTGTACAATAGGCTTAACCTTGCATCGGCCTTGGGGGCGAGCTGGATGGGCCAGGATGAATTTCCCAGCTCTAGTGCCCTGAACTAGTGCCCGGCAGTGAGGCCTGGCTGCTTTGCCCTGTACTGTGCCCTCCCCATTACTGCTTCCGGCTGTTCAAGCTGCAGGTCTGTCAACCACATACCCAGCAACACGGGGCCTAGCTAGCGCCTCATCACAGCACCACCCCAAGGACCCAGCAGTGCCCTCCTGGGCTCCAGACAAGCTGTAGGAGACTGTGGGAGGCACAGACAGAGTTTGGGGACAAAAGGGGGGAATGAAGGAGATCTGGGAGGAATCTCCCCTCCCAAAGTCTTCCAGTCCCACAGCATTCTGGAGGGGGACGGGGGCTCTGAGCAGGGCTTTCCCCTGTCAGTGCTCCCGTTTGAGTTCAGACCTGGCACTGGCTCAAATCACTGCTTGCTGACACGAGATCAATCACTCCATGCGCTGCATCCCTGCAGCTATGCATGCCCCGTGCCCGTGCACATGCCTGGCCCTCCCCTCACTAGCCTGGCCCCCTTCTCCCAGCCTGCACTTGCCCTCACTCTTCTTGTTCTTTATTTATTACGCTTCATACAACAAAGCATCCTGATGACCAGCCCAGGGGGTGGTGTGGGGAATAGTTTCAGAGGAGGGGCCCTGCACATGCTGGAACTGGCTCTGGATTTCAGACCATATAAGAACCCGAGTCCACCGCTACCTGTGCTCATTTTTCCCAGGAGTCAGGGTGCCAGCCCTGGTGTTCTGGCCATACTCCATTCTGCCTCCCTATGCCACCACCCCTTCAGTTTCAACTAGATACAGAACTCTCCTTCACCTCCTGGCCGAACAGGCTGCACAGCACAGTCAAGTGGCTGTTCCTCAGCTGCCACATCCGTCGTGCCCCAGAGGGGGCTTTTCTCAGTGCTAGGAGAAGCAATTTCTACACTGTGTATGGTCCAATCCTTCAATCTTTACTCAAAGCTCCTGCTGAAGTCAACAGAACCTGAGTCGGGGTGGCAGGGCCAAGCCCACAGTGCATAAGCTGGTCTGGGAGGGAAGGTGCCGAAGCAGAGGTTGGTGTGGGCTGGGGCAAAGCAGGGCTCATGACATGTGTGCTGTGGGGTCTGGATGGCTCACCTTACCACATGCCCCAGGACACGTGCTGTGCAACCTACGCGACGAGAGATTCCAATACTGTGGAACAGTCGCTGCCACAGTCCCAGGGGGTTAAGCCTCAGGCCCCCCACCCCACCCAGGAGGGAACATGCTAGTGGAACATCCCTCCAGCCAGCCCACTCACCGCGGTGACTCAAGTGTCCCAAGCACAGCCCTTGGGGCAGGGAGGGGGAGGGGACACAGGGCTTGCCGGAATCACAACCATTAGGCCCGCAGCCAGCCCGGTCCCAGCCCTGCTCCTGGGGGCTTGTTCCCTGCCCATGGTCTGGGCTCTATTTCGGGCAGCCTGCTGCCCTGGGGCTGCTGTGCCGAGCCTGGTTTTAGCAGCATGCAGCTCCACTGACTCACTGCTTGTGTAAACGGCCTGTGGTTCCCCTGCATCGGCTGGGAATGCAAGTGCAGGCCAAGTTCCCGCCTCACCTGATTATGCCTAAATAAATAAATAAATAAAGCCGCTCCGCCATCTGCCACATGCCTTAATGGCAAACAGACGGGGAGAGGCCAGAGCTCAGGCTCCGCAGCACAGGGACCGGGATCACTCCCCAAACCCACTCTGGTGCTAGCTATGCAGCACAGTTAAAGGGGGCTGAGATTGCTCCTCGCCCCACACCCCACTACATGTGCCTTCCCAGAGAACCCCCATTAAAGCCTGCATGGACCCCTGTGTGCTTTTGCACAGAACGTGCACCCACGCACGGACTCGTGCACACAGTCACGCACTGACATGCACCCTTGTGCAGGCCTCCAGGCGCTCTCAAGCAGACTCTCCCCTTGCACAGCCCCACGTGTGATCTCACACACGTGCCTGTGTGCTCATCCTTGCACTGGCAAGGCACACACTTACACCTCCCCACCTTCAATAAATCACATGCGCCTTTGCACACGTGCTCTTGGATTGGCCCACTTGCACACACGCTCTCTCCCTGGCACACCCCCACCCACATACACTTGCACACTACAAAGAGGCAGGCACGTGCTGTCTTACCCAAGCTGTGCCCCTGCCGAGGCCCACACATGGGGCAAGAGGCTGAGAAGCAGGCACAAGAAGCTTTAAACAAGGCTGGCTCATTTCTGCAGCGTAGCCAACTCCTTCTGTAACTCCAGCTTCATGGCTCAACCGCTCTGCTGGCCACAGGCAGCCATGACAGTGAGAGACCACCACAGCAGAGCGGGACAGGGACAGATTGGGTCTAGCTTGGGTAACCAGTGAGAGGCCTGGCCGGTACGAGACACTCGCACTAAGGTGAACAGGCAGGACTGCTACATTTCCCAAGTAGCCAACAGCCAATCTGCTAGAGAAAGAGCCCCACTCAGGCCTGCTCGTCTCTCCACAGCCTGCCCTGAGCCTAGCTCTGAGAGAGCCTGGGGCCTGGCACTCCTTGGAACCAGATGTTCCCTGGATTGCTGCCAACAAAGCTCTGGTGATACAGCCCCTTTCCTGGTCCCCACCCTGGCCTGGCAAGGTCCAAAGGGCTCTGGCTCAGCCAGATCAAGGCCAGTCCACCTGGTCCCCGTCTGCCAGGTCACTACTGCTCATGTCCTCCCAGGTTCATGACTGATTTCTGAGGTTGCATACAACAAGCCAAGGTGAGGGAGCGACGCCACTGCCTGGCTGGGGTTCCAGCCCCGTGGGTTTATGGGATGGAACCACCCAGATCAGAATTCAGCATCCTCCCCAGGAAGCTCAGCGTGGAGCCCACAATGTCGCTCCTGGGAAGACACAAGGAAATGAAACAGATGCGAGAGGGAAGAGCCCAGGGATGACAGCAGTGGCAGCAGTTCCCTCCCTGGCCCACTTCCTAAGCCCCCACGCTGAGCGTCTTATTGAGAGGTGGCGGCCATGCAGAGGGGAGGGGGGATTTAAAACCATTACTAGCCCCTCTCGCCCAAAGACTCCTGCCGCATGAGAGAGGAGACGGTACGTAACAGCGCCACACCGCACCTGTGCACGGCGCCCATCAAGCAGCCCCGCAGTGCCCAGTGCCATGCCCTGCAGGAGGCCCTGCTCTTGGCCAGCCACAGCTGCAAAGCCACAACCACCTTGTGCTAATTAAAACCATTCCCCTTAGGAAGTAGGCAGACGGTTGCTTCCTCCCCTGCTGCCCGGAGCTGGCTCGTGTTTAAGGGCCGCTGTCCCCACCCTGTGTAACACGCGGCCCACCACCAGCTTCGGCTCTTAAACAAACACAGGCCACTTCTCTCCACGGGCTTATTTTTAGTGCTTATACAAAGGGAGAGGCAGAGGGCGGGGGGAGTCAGGCAGAGTGCAGGCAGGGGCTGGGCTGGGCCAGGCCAGCCAGGACGCCTCACTCCTGACCTGTGAATGACGCAAGGCTCTTCCCTTCCACTGCCCCCTCCGGCACTTCCAGCCCCTGCCACACAGGGCAGCCGGGGGCCAGAGGGGCTCCCCCAGACAGACATTTCTCCAGCCCTAGACCCCAGCCCACACATCAGACTCTCATTTGAGCAACACGGTAGCTTGTTGGGAGATCCAGGCAATACTGATCTAATGCACAGGCCTCTCCCCTCTCGAGCGCTAAGACCCTCATCTCTTCTCCTCCTAGGACACAGGCTCCACCTGTCTCACAGGTTCCCTCCCCATGAGACCGGTCTCCCCATGCTGCCTGGAGGGGGCCTGCCTTGCCACAGTGAGGGAAACGCCGCCTCCTTGGCACCTCTCCCAGCCCAATGCCTCCGGGGTGGGAAAGGACGGCACTGCACTGTGACCCCCGGTCTCCCTGACGTCAGCAGGTAGTGCTCTCAGCCACCCCACGAGCTCCATGCCTGCGCTCCCCGCTCGCCCTGTCTGCCTCAGCCAGCAATGCGCTGGAAGCCGGCTGTTTGTTTATCTTCCTATTCAGCATTGCTTATTTTGATGGCACATCCTCCGAGCTCAGCCCAGGTCGACCTGTGAACCTTCCACATCCTGTTTGCCGAAGCCCTGCTCTGCAAGCCAAGTGCGCAGGGCGGCCAGAGGCCCAACACAGCAGCCACCGGGTGCACCGGCCACAGCAGATAAAAATATTCACGGCGAAACATCCTGGGGCACGGGGGTCTATATTTGAACTGATTGTATCTGCGTGTTTATCCAAGCAGGCTTGATTGCTGCTCTATTGGCGCAGAGCAGCCAAAACAACCTTGGCTCCACAGGCCCGGGCTTCCCTCAAGGCTTCGGGGGGTTACTGGAGAGAGGAACCTGTTGCCCTTGTGTGATGGCTGGGCACTGTACAGTCTGGTACTAAATTCCACACCCAGGAGCAATGTTCCCCTGCTGCCCAGGACTCCTCCAGGGCAGCGAGGTGAGGCGTGGGAAGCAGGCCCCACCACTGCCCAGAACTGGCATGTTCTCTGCTGACCAGATGGCATTAAGCAGGCAGCGATCTGGGAGGGAAAAACCCAAACCAAATTAAAAAGCATCAGGCGCCAAAGTGCTCGAAGGCCAAAAAATACCCTAAACTAGCTCACAGAGTAGGTCACCAACCACAAAGACAGAGGATGGTCCTGTGGTTAAGGCACTGGGCTGGAACCCAGGAGATCTGAGCTCTATTCCTGGCTCTGTCAGACTCCCTGTGAGACCTTGGGAAAGTCACCTTGCCCCCATGCCTCAGTTTCCCACCTGTAAAATGGGGTGATGTTTGTGATATGTTCAGATTCCATAGTGATGAGAACACATAAAAGCCTAAAAATACAACCACCACTTGGCCCATGTCCAAAGGACACCGATTCACCCATCCTGGCATCAGTTTATGCTGGCCTGGGCCTGCCACCTCCACGGTCACGGGAGCTCGACCCTCACACATTGGCCCATTACACAGCCCCCATGTGATGCTTCGCTAATCCCATGCTCGTGTACCGGGAACAGGAGGCCTCGTGCCAACAACGCGCAATGCGTGAACAGCACCAGTCTGTGCTGTGGGCGAGAGCAGGAGTGTGGGGAAGTTCAAGAGGCACCTCCTGATTCAGGAACGCACTCCTTGGCAAGAGCTGGGAAGCACACCAGAGTTGTTGCCATTGCCAGCCTAGGGAGCACCATGCTAACCCACCAGGGGGTCAGCCACACAGTAACCCAGAGCTGCACGCTCTCCTTCACCACACAGCACTGCAGGGAACAGCACACACCCTAAACCTAGACAACCACCCAGTGCCACTCGCAGACCTCAGCACCATGCACCTCCCCAACAGGGTCAATGCACCCGCCTAGCCCTCATGGTCGTAAAGGTGAGCTTCCATAGGCAGAGCGAGTCTACCATTGTTCACCTGTACTGCTGGCTCCAGACCCAGTGTGCTGGACACTGGCAGACACATCCCAGAGAGACAGTCCCCACCCCAAGGAGCTCACAATCCATGCAGGGACCTGTGCATGCGTCTGCAGATGGCCTGGAGCCTTATCTCAGTGAGGTGTCCAATGATGGCACTTTCAATCTCAGCATTAACTATTTACTTACTGAACATCAGAGCAGAGAGAATGGGGGAAGGAAATGAGGCCTCCTGTCAGGATGCAAATGGAGGAGAGCCACCCCGGCAAGGAAGGGAGAAGAAGAAAGTAAGGTGGCAAAGGCAGAGAAGCAATGGGTAGAAGCAGCAGGCTAGTAACAGAGAATCTATTCCCCCTGGTTTCAGAGTGGTAGCCTGTATCAGTCTGTATCAGCAAAAACAAGGAGGAGTCCTTGTGGCACCTTATCTCTAAGGTGCCACAAGGACTCCTCCCTGTTATTCCCCCTGGAGCAATGCTAAACATGACAATAAAGCACTGAACAAAGAACAGCAATAGCTGAATTAATCGCCCCTTGCCATGAGATTGCACTCCAGTGCCTGAGCAGGCTTGGTTTGTATGGAAAAGGATGTTTCTAGTTCTCATGCTCGCAAAGATACCTGGGAAATGTGAAGAGAGTCTCCAGCAAGGTCAGACGATGATCTAACAATCTCTTCTGGCCTTACAATCTATGAATCAACACCTGCCTAGGTCTGCAGACAGCAAGAAACCTTTGCTCCAAAAGGTGCGACCTGCTCCATTCATCTAAATGGCATGCTAACCCTGAACCCTAACAACAACGATATAAAGCACAACACTGATCACTATTCTCACTGCTCTTCATTTTAGCAGATAGATCCAGCTGACATGCTGACCCCACAATCCCCAACTGCCTCTCCTCATGTGCCAAAGCCTCAGCTGCCCCCTTCCCAGCTGCCAGCCCCCCTGGCTTCAACCCTACCCAAATCCACGACGCCATTGTGCGTTGCCAACATAAAAATCCATGGTGCTTTGAAACAAAGAAAGGGGAGACAGTGTAAAATAAAGTGAATGTAATAAATAACCCGGGGAGGAGAGTGGGAGCTGCACTGTTGTTCGTGCTCCTAATTCGTTCATTAACAAAGCCCATTTTTAGTATAAATTAAGCTGTCCCAACATTTCAGTGAGCAGGGTGGGAAGCCAGGGACCTTGCCACAGAATTTAGGTCCAGCGTCACACAGAGCTCAAGGGGCCTTGGGCCAGATTTGTAAAGGTATTTAGGCACCACTAGGCTCCTAGCTGCATCTTAGGGTGCCTAAATACCTTTGACAGTCTGGGCCCTTTGACTCCAGTGAAGCTGGACAGTGCTGAAAGATGCTCATTATTTACACTTTCCCATCACCACTGGCTTGTTGTGCTGACAAAAGCTGTTGGGTCTGTCTTGGTTTGGGCTCTGCCTTTTTTCCCCTAGTTGCTTACTGTTCTGCCTGCTCCCAGCAGCTGCTCATGAATGAATTCTTGCCAAACACCATGAGAGAAGTTTCCTAAATTTATAAATAAGCCCAGGACTTTGATGGAAAACTCCCCACGATTAGTCAGAACACCCTGGGCAGCTAAGTGAGCACATACCCAGTGAGAAGACATATTTCAACAGCGACCATCAAAGCCGGTCTCAGGTGTACCTGTCCCTACTTCACAACCTCCATTCAATGAATGGGATAGGTCTCTCTCTCACTGGGGATTGCCATTCTTCCCAGCAAGGACCCAATCCAGAAAGTACAGCTGAGAGAGCTGGCTTCGCAGTTAAAAAGCCATGGCAACCAGTCTTACGAAGCTGTGGGAAGAGAAGTCTCTGACTTCCAGTGCTTTCCACTGGGGATGCCAAGTCAACCCTACCCTGCATCACCACAGTCAAGATGATAGCTCCTCTCCAGCTGGCAAATATTCATTGTTGTGATTAAACTGACAACAATTTAAAGTTGTGTTTCATGCATTCGCAGAGCTTCAGGCCAAAAGAAACCAACAGATCGTCTGCTCTCATCTCCTTATATCACAGGCCCTTGTTTTTCACCCAGTTACTCCTGTATTGAGCCCAATAATTTATGACTAAAGTATATCTTCCAAAAAGGCATCCAGCCTGGATATGAGGCCATCAAGAGATGGAGAATCCACCACTTCCTTGGGAGTTTGATCCCAACTTTTCCATTAATTTGCCCAGGCATGGTGTCAGGCTGACTAGCATATAGATATCAGAGTCATCCCCCTTGCCCTTTCTGAATATTGACACAACATTAGCACTCTACCAGTCTTCTGGAAGTTCCCTGATATTCCAAGATTTATTAAAAATTTACATCAGCAGGCCAGAGATACCCTCAGCCAGCTCTTTTATGACTCTCGGATACAAGTTATCTGGGCCTGCTGATTTTAAAATGTTTTCCCCTAGTAGATGTTTAACATCCTCCTCACTTACGAATGAACTGAAAAGTACTTTATCATCCTCAGCTAATCACCTCACGTGATATGAGCACATCACCCTGCTTCTTTCCAAATAAAGAACAGAAATATTTATAGATCACTTTTGCTTTCGCTGCATCATTATTAACAACTTTACCATCTCCACCTAGCAATAGGCCTATATCATTGCTAAGATTTCTTTTGTTTCTAATATACTTAAACTCTTTCTTATTGTCCTTAGCCCTGCCAGCCAGGGATTCTTCCCTGATGTCTTTAGCTTACCTTATCAATTTTCTACACTTCATAACTTCCAATTTATATTGATTGACAGCTACTTCCTTTTTTTTTTCCATTTGTTATATATTGCTTTTTATTTTGAATTGCTGCCTTCTCTTCACCACTGAGCCAAAGTTGTCCTCTTTCTTGATTGTTCAATCATGGCTTTTTGGCCATCTAATAAACACTTTTTAAAGAGCACCCAATTTTCATTCCCATTCTTCTGTCTAAATTTTTCCTCTCAGTCAATTTTTCTCAGCCTTAGGAATTAGCTCTTTTTAAGCACCAAGAATATATATTTTTGGTTGGTACTGTCCTTTGTTTGCCCACATTGAATGTAAACAGATCATGATCACTGATCCCTAGGCAATCATCAACTTCCAGTCCAGTGATTAATTCATCTTTATCTGTTATAATGAGGTCCAATATAGAGTTTCCCCATACCAGATACAACTCCTTTTATGTTAGGAAATTATCATCTATATTTTTTAGAAACTCCAGTGATGTTTTTATTGGCTACATGAGACTTCCAGCAGATGTCTCCCAGATTGAAGTTCCCCATGATAACACAATTGTCCCCACACACACATTACAGACAGGTGCTTAAGAAGTAACTCATCCTGTTCTCTGGTTTGATTTGGTGGTACGTAACAGACCCCCCACTGGTACCCCCTCCTGGGCTCTGCTAGTTAGCACAAAAAGACTGGAACGTATTTCATCATCCTTATACGACATGAGTCCATCATCCTGCTTCTTTCCAAATACAGAATAGAAACATTTATTGAGAACTTCTGCCTTCTCTGAATCATTATTAACATAGGAACATAGGACACAGGACTGGAAGGAACCTCCTGGGTCAACAAGTCCAGTCTGCTACTATCATTGAACAACCCCATCATATCATCTCATTCATAAATATATCAAGCTCCATTTTAAAACCAGAAAAGTGTCTTGCCCCCACTCTTCCTACTGGGGGATCAGAAACTGTCTTCTAATTCCCAGCCTACATTCATGCCTGCGCAGTTTATCCCAATTTGTTCTTGAACAATTAACAATTTTAGTGTTCTAGTGATTGCTCTGGTTCATAAGTCAGTGCAATGATCAGAATCTCTGGTGCTTTCCTTTAAAATCCCAAGTTCTTCACAGTGTATGTGTTGGATTTTGGAGCAGATGTGGGGGGGGAGGCACATGTGCTAAACCAAGTGGCAGGTTGTAATGAATATGGGACAGCAGGTTCTATGTATTTTAGCACTCCTCCCATTTCCCTTCTCCCTCTCCAGCCCCGTCCAGCCAGGAAGCCTCAGCAGCCACTTGCCCAAACAACTAGCCAGTAAAAAACTTTTGAGAAAAAGCCAAACAATTGCAGGGATGCCAGACAGAGCATGAGTCACCTAGCTGTCAGCAGCAAACGAAGCTGGACTTTGGACGGCAGCCTCCTTGCCCCTTGCTCTACATCTCACCTCAGGAAGCAGCTGGTTTAACTAGAAGAGGAGTAAAGGCAGTTTTGACTGGGGGCTGCCGGCAGGCGGGAGGCGCTGGGGAGCTGATGGGGGGGCTGCTAACGTATTACTGTGGCTCTTTGGCAATGTACACTGGTAAATTCTGGCTCCTTCTCGGGCTCAGGTTGGCCACCCCTGCTCCGGAGGCTAACAGCACACGGAGGGAGCACAGGCAGCGTGACGGAGGAACAGGACTGACAGCACACGCACACCCAGCTGTGCCTCTGACTCGTGTGCTGGTTTCTCAGATCTCTCTGCCAATGAAACAGAGACCAAGTCCAAGGACCCAGAGCTGGATCCCAGCGGCAATACTGAGACAGGGACGCACTGTCCCAGCCAGTGGCATTGAGCAATCACTCCACTTCCCTGTATGTGTCACTCCTCAGAATACAGGCAACAGGAGCACTTAGCAAGTATTAACCCTCAGCAGGGAGAGAGCTGCCCCCCAACCTGCTCCTTCCAGAGAGCCCCACAGACCCAGGCAGCCACCATCCATTCCTGCTCTGCCTCTGCCACAGCCCGGGCGACTAGCTGCCCGCCCCAGAATGCCACACAAGGAGCAGCAAGAATGCAGCCAGCTCAGAAGACAGCATTCCCCAGTGGCTCGGCCAGCGACTCTGCACATTTCACCCAGATCACAGCAGTGTCTTTCCAATTCAAGCATTCAGGGGAACATCTTCCTGGGGATATCAGCACCAGTTTGTGTGCGAACATGCAGGTTTGCTTCTCTCTCAGTGAGCATGTGTCCACCCTTCTGTGACTGTAGCCCTTTCTGCACAGGCCTTCCACGTGGGGGAGGGGAGCATGCTAGGCATCTGTCTGCAGCAGCATGGCAGGGTTTTCCTGAGTCCCCACCACCAGCTGTCGATCTTACTGGGAGTGTTAAGTGGTTCTGCTGACTCACGGAGGTGGGTTGCTCATTACCCATCTGGACAGAAGGAAGGTGGGAGCAGCTCCAGGAGAGGGAGAGGATACAGGATGTGGGCTGAGAGGGCTGGAGAGGAGCCCTAGGAGCAACCCAGCTTGGGGAGAAGGGCTGAGCTGAATGTTATGTTATTTTAGGGCTCAGTCACAAGGGGGGAGCCAGGATGGTCCCAGCTAGTCTCCCAACAGGCCACCTCCCCACATAACCCCAGAGACAGACGGAAGCGTTTGGAATTGCAGAGGCAGCAGCTGCTCATCTGTCACCTCAGGACCGGACAGAGTGAGACCCAGGCCCATTGCGCTGCATTGGCTCAAGCCGGCCATGGCTTTGTCTGCCTCAACACACTGCCCAAAAGTTACCAACCACACCAGGCCATGCTACCCCTTGCATACCACAGCACACTAAGCCAAGCGGGTGACAGCCCAGGGCACTGGGCCGCGCTAAGCTGAGCGGGCCAAGGTGTGTTGACATAAACACACCCAGGTCCCCTTTGCACTAACACACAGCAGCATCTTTCCCTACCTCATCCACAAACTTCTGCAGAAACGACTTCTCCTGGAAGGGCTCGGTCCTCAGGCGTCCTGCAAGAGAGATGGGAGTGTGAGCAGGGCGGGCAGCACCAGCCTGGCCAAACACCCCAGCTCACTACCTGCACTCTCTGTGACCGGGAGATGAAAGGAGAGGGTGCCTGGTTTTTTACTGTTTATTGAATTACCTGGGGAGTTACTAGGCCATGTAACACCTACACAGGACACTGGCAGCACCAGTCAGGAGCGAGGGAACCCCAGTACTCATCAGCCCTGGCACCAGGGCCCATTAGGAAAGCATTACAGCCAAGGAGAGCTTGGCAGCTGACAAGCATTGCCCAGACATTTCTCCGGGCCTGTGACATTGACATGAACTGTGACCATAGAGATCATTGTTGCAACCAATGTTATATATTTGCAGCAAATATTGTACGAAGGTTGTCAAGTGAGGTGTCTATGACAAGGTTACGCTTTGCTGGTTATGATTATGCTGTCTGGATGCATGTATCATTTTTGTATTTAAAGTTATAAGTATTGGCTCTAGACTGTCTGTATTTCAAACTTGTGCTATGCTTCTGGGTGACACCCCAGACAATTTGGCATCAGCACTGCCTAGCCTGCTTGATGGCCCATTAAGGACCATCAGCTACAACTGATCCATTGAGAGAAGGCAAATACACCTTGTGACTCAGCAAGGCAGGGACATGCCTATGGACAGAACTGTAAGGTTTTTTCATGCCATGTGCTGGGTAGCTTGTGTTTGGAACAAAGGAAGCACAGGCTGCATGGCAAGAGACTATAAAAGGCAGCTGCACCGCCTCCATTTTGTCTTTAATCCTGCTTCTTACCTCTGGAGGAACTTTGCTACAAACTGAAGCTCTGAACAAAGGACTGAAGGACCCATCCCAGCTGGGGATGTTCCAGAGACTTGATTTGAACCTGCAGTTTATTCTATCGCTGCTACAAGCCTGAACCAAGAACTTTGCCAATTACTGTATGGAATTGATTCCATTTAACCAGTTCTAGCTCTCATCTCTATTTCTTTCTTTTTATGAAGAAACCTTTAGATTTTAGATTCTAAAGAATTGGCAACAGCGTGATTTGTGGGTAAGATCTGACTTGTATATTGGTCTGGGTCTGGGGCTTGGTCCTTTGGGATCGAGAGAACTTTTTTTTTCTTTTCTTTTTTTACTCGGGTATTGGTTTTCATAACTATTCGTCCCCATAACGAGTGGTACTGGTGGTGATACTGGGAAACTGGAGTGTCTGAGGGAATTGCTTGTGTGACTTGTGGTTAGCCAGTGGGGTGAGACCGAAGTCTTCTCTGTCTGGCTGGTTTGGTTTGCCTCAGTAGTGAAGGACCCCCGGCCTGGGGCTGTGACTGCCCTGCTCTGAGCAATTTGTCCTGAATTGGCGCTCTCAGTTGTGTCCCGCCAAAGGCAGCATCGTTACAGGGCCAAGCCATGATGGCACAGCAGGATCCCCTCCAGGTCACTCAGGCTGGTGGGGAAACCTTCTCAGGAAACCCACTAGTAACCATGGCAACATGAAGAAGCCAGCCCCTGAGGCCTGAATGAGGGCAGATGTGCACCTCAGCAGCAGTCAGCTGGGAAACACCACAAGAAAGCCCCTTCCTAATGACAGGGGGGGAGGGATAGCTCAGTGGTTTGAGCATTGGCCTGCTAAACCCAGGGTTGTGAGTTCAATCCTTGAGGGGGCCACCTAGGGATCTGGGGCAAAATTGGTCCTGCTAGTGAAGGCAGGGGGCTGGACTCGATGACCTTTCGGGGTCCCTTCCAACTCTATGAGATGGGTATATCTCCATATATTATTATGACAGTCGCCATTTCAGCAAAGCAGCCCCAGCCCAGCGGCCGAAGGCCCCATCCTCGCTGGGGCTACAGCTGTCTGCCCTGAGACAGCACAGGGTTTCAAAGGCCCCTTGGGCAAACTCGGCTTCAGCACTGTCTGCAAGTTTGGAAACATGCTCCAGCCTTTGGGGTTTCCTGCAGTTCAGTAAACATGGCTCCCAGCCCAGGGCAGACGGGTCCAAGGACCTATGGCCAGCTCCCCAGGATAGCTGGGTGAGCAGTACCCTGCAGTGTGGAGCTCCCTGTTCCCAGTGACTCTGTGTTGCAGCAAGGGGGCTCAGGAATGACTGTGGGGCAGCCCGACCCCCCCCACACAACTGTCCCCAAATGGATGGGGAGATGTTCTGGCTGCCTAGAGCAGCACTTCCACAGTGGGCCCCATCTCAGCACACGAGCCAAGGAGTGAGGCTACTCACCTCACAGAAATGCTGAAGGCTTTGGCTAGCACTGACCATGAGGGTGAGACTACCTGCACCTGGAGCCCCCAGCAGCCTGTAGGCAGCACTCTCCCCACATCCCCATCAGTGCCTGCACCTCAGGCTAAGCTTGTTGCTCCCCAGCCCACTGGAAGCCGTTGTGCTGCCCTAGAACCACCACCACCAGCAGCAGCAGCAAGAGGCAAACAACCACATTTTGGTGTGTCCCAGAAAAATGGAGACTGCCATTCCAAGCTTCCTCTGCAGCCCAGCTGAGGGTGGGGGAGGGTCTCCTGCTGCTCCCACTCCTTCACACACAGAACTCACCCAGAGACTACTGCCTCAGAGCGAGGCCCACTATCTTCCCCAGCACCCTGCAGTGGTATCCCACCATGCAGCTCTGAAGCCAGAAGTCAGGTCAAAAAAATTTCACAAAAATTTCACAAAAAAAGTCACAAAATTGGGCAACAAAATGGCAAATGAAATTTAATGTGGATAAATGTAAAGTAATGCACATTGGGGAAAAATAACCCCAACTATACATACAATATGATGGGGGCTAATTTAGCTACAGCTAATCAGGAAAGAGATCTTGGAGTCATCGTGGATAGTTCTCTGAAGATGTCCACGCAGTGTGCAGTGGCAGTCAAAAAAGCAAACAGGATGTTAGGAATCATTAAAAAAGGGATAGAGAATAAGACGGAGAATATCTTATTGCCTTTATATAAATCCATGGTATGCCCACATCTTGAATACTGCATACAGATGTGATCTCCTCATCTCAAAAAAGATATACACCCCTACCCTGATATAACGCGACCCGATATAACACAAATTCGGATATAACGCAGTAAAGCAGTGCTCCAGAGGGGCGGGGCTGCGCACTCCGGCAGATCAAACCAAGTTCGATATAACGCGGTTTCACCTATAACGCGGTAAGATTTTTTGGCTCCCAAGGACAGCGTTATATCGGGGTAGAGGTGTACTGGCATTAGAAAAGGTTCAGAGAAGGGCAACTAAAATGATTAGGGGTTTGGAAGGGGTCCCTATGAGGAGATATTAAAGAGGCTAGGACTTTTCAGCTTGGAAAAGAGGAGACTAAGGGGGGATATGATAGAGGTCTATAAAATCATGAGTGGTGTGGAGAAAGTGAATAAGGAAAAGTTATTTACTTGTTCCCATAATATAAGAACTAGGGGCCACCAAATGAAATTAATGGGCAGCAGGTTTAAAACAAATAAAAGGAAGTTCTTCTTCACACAGCGCACAGTCAACCTGTGGAACTCCTTGCCTGAGGAGGTTGTGAAGGCTAGGACTATAACAGGGTTTAAAAGAGAACTAGATAAATTCATNGAGGTAAGGAGCGAGCCCTGCCAGCACAGGAACATATGGTGGCGTTCATAGATCTTAGGGCTGGAAGTGACCTCCTGGGTCCTACTGCAGTCATGCCATCACCCAAGGGCAGGAGCTCCTCTTTCCTACTCCTGCAAACAAGAAAGCCAGCCGTTCCGTGGACACCCCTGGACATGGGCTCCTGAGGACGTCCCAGCAAGACCACCGGGGGTTGGTCCCAATACCTGGCTTGCCTGGCCCTGTTGCTAGCTCCAGGCCATCATTTCTCCACCACCACCATGAACTGTTCCTCAAGAGCGGTTCAGGTGATTGCTCCATCTGCCAACAATGGGACAAACTCTGCAGGTGGTAAGCCCTGCAGCTCATGTCATATTAAGGAACCCCTTTGAGGTGTTGGGTGGGCACAAAGTGACTGGAGAATGACATCTCCCAGCCCCCTTGCTGACTCCTGCATCAGGCATATACCTGCTGATTCTACACCCACAAATAAGCTTCTTTGGACTCCCGCGAGCCCTGAACATCCAGCACAGCAACACCAGAGGGAGCCGGAGTCTGGTCTGGCTCATGTGCTAACCTAGTTCCAAGCACAGGCCGTGCGCTGCCCTTACTCACAACCATCCCCCCAAGGGAGGCAGCAGGTGTCGCTGCGCAAAGGAATCGCCCTGCACAACCCCTATTCCTGGGGGAGATGCGCAAGCCTTAGAATCATAGAATATCAGGGTTGGAAGGGACCTCAGGCGGTATCTAGTCCAACCCCCTGCTCAAAGCAGGACCAATTCCCAACTAAAACATCCCAGCCAGGGCTTTGTCAAGTCGGGCCTTAAAAACCTCTAAGGAAGGAGATTCCACCACCTCCCTAGGTAACCCATTCCAGTGCTTCACCACCCTACTAGTGAAATAGTGTTTCCTAATATCCAACCTAGACCTCCCCCACTGCAACTTGAGACCATTGCTCCTTGTTCTGTCATCTGCCACCACTGAGAACAGTCTAGATCCATCCTCTTTGGAACCCCCCTTCAGGTAGTTGAAAGCAGCTATCAAATCCCCGCCCCGCCATTCTTCTCTTCTGCAGACTAAACAATCCCAGTTCCCTCAGCCTCTCCTCATAACTCATGTGCTCCAGCCCCCTAATCATTTTTGTTGCCCTCCGCTGGACTCTTTCCAATTTTTCCACATCCTTCTTGTAGTGTGGGGCCCAAAACTGGACACAGTACTCCAGGTGAGGCCTCACCAATGTCGAATAGAGGGGAACGATCACGTCCCTCGATCTGCTGGCAATGCCCCTACTTATACAGCCCAAAATGCCGTTAGCCTTCTTGGCAACAAGGGCACACTGTCGACTCATATCCAGCTTCTCGTCCACCGTAACCCCTAGGTCCTTTTCTGCAGAACTGCTGCCTAGCCACTCGGTCCCTAGTCTGTAACAGTGAATGGGATTCTTCCGTCCTAAGTGCAGGACTCTGCACTTGTCCTTTTTGAACCTCATCAGATTTCTTTTGGCCCAATCCTCTAATTTGTCTAGGTCCCTCTGTATCCTATCCCTACTCTCCAGCATATCTACCACTCCTCCCAGTTTAGTGTCATCTGCAAACTTGCTGAGGGTGCAGTTCACTCCATCCTCCAGCTCATTAATGAAGATATTGAAAACCGGTCCCAGGACCGACCCTTGGGGCACTCCGCTTGATACCGGCTGCCAACTAGACATGGAGCCATTGATCACTACCCGTTGAGCCCGATGATCTAGCCAGCTTTCTATCCACCTTATAGTCCATTCATCCAGCCCATACTTCTTTAACTTGCTGGCAAGAATACTGTGGGAGACCGTATCAAAAGCTTTGCTAAAGTCAAGGAATAACACGTCCACCGCTTTCCCCTCATCCACAGACCCAGTTATCTCATCATAGAAGGCAATTAGGTTAGTCAGGCATGACTTGCCCTTGGTGAATCCATGCTGACTGTTCTTGATCACTTTCCTCTCTTCTCAGTCCTTCAAAATTGATTCCTTGAGGGCCTGCTCCATGATTTTTCCAGGGACTGAGGTGAGGCTGACTGGCCTGTAGTTCCCCAGATCCTCCTTCTTCCCTTTTTTAAAGATGGGCACTACATTAGCCTTTTTCCAGTCATCCTTAAAGGCCCCAGCTCACCCCTTACCTTCCAGTGGGCATTTGTGGCACCAGTTAGTAGGAAAACTCTCCCCACTGGTAAGGAGAGCAAGTCTGAGCTGGAATCACTGAGATTACAGGGCCTGGAGTACCTGACATCACTTTCCAGCACTGCACTTACCAAGGGGGCTGTATAAATAACCAGCGAAACAGACTGCTCTCCGTTCTCAGGCCCGCGCGGCATGCAGAGAGCAGTGTGTCAGACCAACAGCACTAGGCCAGTTCCCAGCTACCTAGTGGATCCTGGGGAGCTGGTCCGGACCATAGAAGGCCTCTGATGTGCAAGGGAAGCTCTTTGAGGAAATCAGGCCATGCTGGTGAAAAGCAGAGCATCCCCCTCCCCCCGTTAACACTGCCCTCCAGCGACGCGTGCAGAGCCTCTGCCAGCTGTGAACCGAATCCACATGCCGGAGGCATCGCCAGCTGAGGGTGGGACCCAGCACCCCTTCTAATCACCGAGGGACTTCACCCACCAGCGACAGCTCTGCCAGTCCTTATATCACCCTGCTCCGGACACTGTGCTCTGCCAGCTGGGGATTAAACCCAGGCCCCTCGTTAACATCTCAGAGGCTCCACACTGGAAACAGACCCATGCGTACAGCCATGCTTCCAATGTTCTTCTAAGGAAGCCGATGGGAAGAGCCGGGAGCCCCTGGTTCCTCTCCAAGTGCTCTGCAAGCTACTGCATGTGGGAAAAAAGCCTGACTCTGCTCCAGTTCCTTCACTAGCTGGCCTTGGATCCAGGCTCCTGGTAAACAGCCAGGTACTCTAAGTAAAGCAAAGAGCCCCTTGGCGACTTCCCAAGTCCTTCGGCTACTGGTCAATGTCCATTCCTCCTCCACCTCTCCCCTGGGGGCTACTCCCAAGGCTTCTGGCTACTGTCTGAGTGCTGTAGCAGCTGAACATGAAACACAAGCCTCATTGGGTAATAGCCAGACTGAGCGCTTTGTGCCAACCGTGTGCAGGGAAGGAAACTCACTCCCTGCTCTCTCCAGCCCTGGTTTCCCCATGAGTGGAACAGGCCTCCATACCTCTGCTGAGAGCAGCCCCACTCTCCCTGTAGTCTTCAATCTCAGCATCCTTCTGCACCAGGAGAGATGCCAGCTCTTGCAGCTGGTACTGCAATGCCAGGCTCATCCTGATGAGGGGCCGCACAAGATGACGGGAAATCTGGGTGGGAAAGACAAAACAGGGAAGGCCAAGAAGGGCACTTAAACTGTCTCTAGAACATAAGCAGTTGAAGCAGGTCAGTCGACAGCAGCAATGTATTGGCAACAGCTATAGCCAGAGTTTACTCAGGACTTCTCAGCTCTCACCAATCACAGGAATGCCTGTCTGCCATTCCAGCATCTACCAGCAAGAGGCACTCTATGGAACAAATCAGGTGCACTGGTTGTGCAGGGAGGTCTCTGCCATCCCTGCCTCTCCCAGTAGGAGGCACTGTAGGGAATGGTATAGAAATGTTGGCTGTGAGAGGAGCTGTAGAGAAGGGGGCAGGTGCACTGACTGTGAGATAACTTCCATCTACCCCAGTCCCAGCCTCTCCCAGCAAGAGGCGCTGTACAAAACTGCAGAGGCAGTGAGGAACAAGATGGACATATGGTGGAGAAGGTTCAATATAGGAGACACTCCAACTCCACAGACAGCTATGGGAGTGGCAGGAGACAACAGCAAACTCCTTCGGTCTGATCAGCCCAATGAGAACTTCTGTAAGCAGCACAAACAGGCCCCTCTGAGCCTCATGCCCCCCCAGCCCCTGTGGGCCCCGACGTGAATTCTGACACTGGAAACAGAAATGGCTGGGACTAAAAAGTAAAAGGAACCGTGCTGTCAAATTGCAGCTTGAGGAAACTGAGAGACTTTCACAGGAAGATGAGATCAAAGGCATGAGGAATCTCTACCCCCAAATCCTATCCAGGCCCTTGCTGCTGCCCCCCTGCACCCATCTACACCCAGCCCAGGCCACCTCATCCTTGCCCAAGGCCTCTCAGTGCAGAGGGTCCTGCCCTATTCCTCAGTGTGCATTGGATGAACCCTGCTCCGCCTCGCACCAAGGGCACTTTCTCCAGGGGACACGCTCTCTCTGCAGCTTCCTGGCCCTCATGTCAGAGGGGTTCAAGTCAGGCCAGGCCGAGCTCTGCTCCCAATGGACCATCTCACCCAGCAACTCCAGTGAGATGGACACAGGGAACAGCCCCCTCACTGTCATCTGTGGGACAGCCTGGGCAAGACCCATGCAGCAGGGCCCAATGCGCCCTCAGAGCCTGTCTAACAAAACCTTACTCATTCTGTGCTGCATTCTTATCAGCAAACCCAAGCCCCTGACATGGGGGTACGGTGAATACGGCATCACTCACAGGACACCACAACCCCGAGAGGCCCTGCGCCCATGGCACACTCACTGCAGAGAGCTGGGGGGTTGAGTTCTGCAGCCTCCATCCTCTCTCAGCCAAAGGTCCAAACCATGGACACTACAGGTCCCAAAATGCAATGCGGCCTCCACTCAGGTCAAGATGCTGGGACCTGTGGTCCCCATGGGCCATCCCTCCACTTGCAGAGCTGAGGGAGGGAGCAATCTGCTCCATTCTAGGCCAGTTCGGCACAGGCCTCAGATTCTTGGTGAGCGGCTGAGCAAAGCCTGGGCCCCGTTCCTGCATTACTAACAGTAGCGCTTAGCATTATGCAGTGCTTCCCATTGCCTAAGTGCTTTACAAACATTAATCAAAATATGAACTAACAGGACAGCGGCAGCTGCTGGTTCACAGCTCGCTCTATCACTCCGATAACGCTGTGGGATTCATACCCTCTTTGAAGGGCAGGAGAATGTCTTTCCAGAGCCATGTCTCTTAGCCCAGGTGAGCAGCATGGGTCTGCCCCACATCCTGTGCTCTTAATGGAACCAGAGCTAACATGGCTCCCCTTTCGTTACTTCTCCACCTGTGCACCAGCAGAGATGGGCACGGCTCTGGGAAGGTCTTGCTGCTGGACAGCCAGCAGAGGGCACGGACAGACGGGGCGGTTTTGGTATGCCCCATTTGTTCTTTGTAAAAGGATTTCAGGGCTGGTGAAAGGAGCTGCACTGGCAGGCTGGAGACTGACTCCTCCATGTACCCCAGGAAAGGCAGAGCCTGGGCAAGCTCCACCCCTGCACACAGACAACAACTTACAATTCTGCTAGGGAGGATGAGCCTGTGGGGTGAGCTCTGTCCAGCCCCATCACCCTTTCAGTCCCTGGCATTGCCACTGGGTCAATAGGTGCCCACCACACGGATGGATTCTGAGGACATCTGTCCCACTAGCAATGGGACTGAGACCCCAGCTCTGCTCTTTTTAAAGAGAAAGAGGAGAATTTTAAGTGCAGATATTTCAAACCCACAACATCAGAACTTTCAGGCAGGTCCAATATTGGTCTGATCAAAGGGCCAATGCCCTTTAAAGGGGCCCCACCAGGGAGCCTCATCCTGTCCTCTTGCTAGCTGTCCTGTCCCACCCTTCCACAGTCATGGTGAACGGATGGGGAGTTTGTTTTGTAAATGGTATTACAGCAAATTTTGCAGCAGAGCGGAACACGCACACGCACTGTCCCAGCAAGCGGCCCTCACAACCTGCCTAGGAGGCCCCTTCCCAGCTACAGCTGCCTCAGCTTCTCTAGGGCAAGTCACAAATCCATCACTTGCCTCTGAGCTCCCTCTGTTGACTAGCAACAATTATTAGTTAGGCGCACAGCACCCTCTGGTGCACATTGGACACCACTACAATTTAATCAAGCTACAAAGAACACACAGCCTTAAAGACAATTGTATGTAAGAGCAAAGAATGCCCCAAATTTCCCCTATGCATACCACTGTGGACGAATACACTCCTCACCTGCAGAGCCACTGAGAAAACTAGAAGTGAAGCCCTCACAGGCCAATTTGTTCTATAAAAGAACAAGGGAACGTCCAATCAGGGGTGTGTGCAAGAGGACAAGCAGGGGCAAGCCAACCATCAGTGGGGGGCACAAAACTCTTCCGGAGCCAGGGCAGTACTGGGGCCAGGGCAGCTCCTCCAGCCCTGGGGCCACAGGGGAGATCCAGCTCCTCTGGCTGCCAGGAGAGAGTGAGCTTCTCCAGCTGCTGGAAGGGGGGGAGAGGGGGAGAGAGCCAGCTCCTCTGGCCATGGGGGCACAGAAAGTGCCCCTCCAAAAGCGACCAAATTTTTATTCCTGTACACACCCCTACATCCAATTAAACTGAAAAGCAGTGAATTCAAAACTGATCAAAGGAAACACTTTTTCATAAGACACTCAATTAGCCTGTGGCACTCATCGCCACAAGAAATCAGCAAAGCAGCATCAGCTATTTATATGGATAATGGGAACATCCAGAGTTACAACAATAAGGATGTTTTTTAAACCAAATGTTTTTGGCAGGGCTATAAACCTTCATCCTTCAGGGCACGTGCCAATCTCTGACCTAGGGACAGCCATTCCATCACTGCCCACTGCCGAGTTCCCTGCACCTCCTTCTGAGCAGCTATGACTGGCTTCTGTCAGAGGTAGGAAACTGGACTGGAGGAGCCCTGCTCTGGGTCGACCTGGCCATTTGTGTTCCTAACTAACCCAGCACCCGGTGTGCTTGGTTCCTGATTTTCTTTCTGGTCCCAGTTTTGAATCTCAGACTGAAGCCTCCTAGCTGTTTGCATGGTGCCACCTACTAAAAGTAATTACCCCAAACAGACAGCCTCTTCCATCCTGCAGGTACACAGAGCATTGTACAAAGGTCAAGGGACATAAAAGCACAGACCGGAATCACATCCCCCACCAAAGAATCAGCTGCCTCCAATGAGACAACATCCAGCAGTGCTGCAAAACAGTTTGGCAGGAAGTGAGCAAGCCTTGTTTCCCAGCTGGAACTGCAGGCGGAGTTTTGGGAGAGAGCAAAGCCACTCGGAAGCTCTGTAAGAGCTGGACTGCTAGCTGCAAAGCCAAAGCCCCTTTCATTACCAGGTGGCCAAAGCCTCAGTTTTATGTTTCAACCAAAGCACAGCCCTCTAGCAGCACGGCATTGCTTAGCACCGCACAAAGGCACTGGGGTCAGCACTGGATCCAAGAACAGAGCACCCCCACTCCTTGCAGCGTAGCGTGCCACCTAGTACCACACTGGGGCCCTACTCCTTACTGAGCCAGCCACCCCACTCCTTGTTTCACCTACACATTCCTTAGACTAGGACTTGCCTCCCAGGCCTGGCCCTCATTAACTTACATTGGAGAGGGTTCAAAGAAGAGCCACAAGAATGATTACAGGATTTGAAAACCTGCCTCATAGCGACAGACTCCAGGAGCTCAATCTATTTCGCTTAACAAAGAGAAGGTTAAGAGGTGATTTGATCACAGTCTGTAAGTACCTACATGGGGAACGAATATTTAATAACAGTCTAGCAGACAAAGGTAAAATACAATCCAATGGCTCGAAGCTGAAGCTAGACAAATTCAGATTGGAAATAAGGTGTACATTTTTAATGGGGGAGAGCGATCAACCATTGGGACAACTTAGCTGGGGACATGGTAGATTCTCCATCCCTGACAATTTTTAAATCAAGACTGGCTGCTTCTCTAGAAGATCTGCTCTAGGAATGATTGTGGGGGGCATTCTCCAGCCTGTGCTAGACAGGAGGTCAGACTAGATGATCACAATGGTCACCTCTGGCCTTGGAGACTACGAAACTCTGCTTAGCTTGAGAGTTCCAATGGAGGTTTGACTGCAGGACAAGTTCGACACCTAAGGAACCAAGCATATGCCTCTCCCTACTCCTCCTCACTTGTATCTCATCATGCGACCCCACCACTCCACCCCGCCAGCGATGCCAGGCTTCATCACCAGCTTCACCCACAAGTCCCATTGCACTTTCTTCCATGGTGACCCATACGCAGGGAACTGAGCTAGTCCATAAAGCTGTCACCCTGGACATCTTCAGATCCCTCCCCTCTTCTAGGCAGGTGGCTTGGTGGGCCCCCCCAATACCCACTTGGCTCATGTTAATGACTATCCTTGTCCCAGCTCCCCTTGTTTGCTACATCCACCTGTTGTATCTCACTTAGATGGCAAGCTCTTTGGAGCAGCGACCATCTCTGACCCTGTGTTTGTACAGCACCCTACACAGCAGGGCCCTGCTCCTGGAGGAGGCCTCCAGATGCTATTGTCACACAAATAATTAATGCAAGGAATGAATACAAGGCAGCGCTATGGCCTATGCTAGATACTCAACAATGGTCCCTTCTGGCCTTAGTATCTATGAGTGGCTCTAGGGAACAGTGCTACACAGCCCCAGCAGCTCTTCAGCTCCCTCCCCATCCCTGGAGGGACTAAGCAGGGTACTTGGCTTTTACGGACCCCAACTCAGGAATCCCCCCAACACCCCTGAGAGGCGGGGGAGGGGAGAATACTCTTTCCCACAGGAGGTGACTGAGAAAAGCAGTGACTCGGCCAAGGATACATAATGAGCCGGTGGCAGAGCCAATGTCAGAACTCAGGCCCTTCTAACACCCAGCTTGGTGCTCATTCCCCCCGGCTGCACTGTTTTATTATTAGGCTTATTGCGATTGCTGTGTTGCAGGGTCAGGGTCCTGCTGTGATGGGTGCAGCACACACACAGGCAGAGATAGGAGGGTTGGACAAATTCCTGGAGGTTTCATCACATGACATTATCTTTAATTAAAGCCTAATCTTTAATTCCTGGCTTGTGTGCCATTGGATTGTAGTCTACCTTTGTCTGCTAGGCTGAAGAGCCCATTATTAAATATTTGTTTCCCATGGAGGGTTGGCAACCCTAAGAGATAGTCCTTGGCTGGTGGAGTTGACAGTCTGACCTGAGCAGGAAGCAGGAAGTGGCTGTGTCACACAGCAGGGGAGGGGAGCAAGGGTCAGACCAGGTGATGCAGGCAGTTAGTGCACACCTTGGTAACTCCAAAGCCTCCACAAGATTTTTTTAAATCAATTAACTCAGCTCCCGCCACCCCCTGCAGCTCCTCGCCATCAGTGACTGGCTAGTTTTGCTGAGCGTCTCAGCAGGAGGGGCAGGCACGTGGCACATCGCAGAGCCCTTTCCTCACCATCTCCACAGCAGCTGCGGGGCAGTGGAAATCCCAGTAGAAGGGTAGTCCGGAGAGCTCACTTTTCACATGGATGGTGAGTTTGCTGGGGGTCTGTTGGCAGGAGAAGGAGTTGGCGTCACTCTCTCTTCCTTCCAGCAAAGGGCACATCAGGTTGCTCAAGCGATTCAGGAAAGACGACACATGGGCTGTCAGCCGCTTGTTCAGCTCCTGGGAAAGCCCGAATGGAAAGGTGCAGTTAGTGGGAGCAGCAAGGCACCCTGGAGACCCCAATGCTAGGCTCACTCAGATCGGGTAGAAACCCCAGCAAATAGGGCCCATCCCAGTTCATTCTGTCCCAGGGCTCCCCACTCTAACAGTCCATCCTTGGGACTGTCACTGCAGGCAGCTTAGACACACATCCTCCTTCACCTTCCCTTAGCCAATACAGAACAAAGCCTCCAATGGAACAAGCAGGACTGAGAGCAACAGACACCCATCTGGTCTATGCTCAACAAAGAACTTTCCACACCAGTTCTCCCCATGCCCGTCATGCCTCGGATCTGGGCATTCCCTCCTGGCCCACCAGGTCCCCAGCTCTGGGCAGGTGGAGTTCGAAAGGGCAGGATGTGGAGGGCATAATGAAATGTTATCCCCATGTGGTTCCTGGGATGCCTTCTCCAATATCCCACTGCCCTCCCATTACCACCCCAGGGCTCTCCTGTGCTAGGACCCCTCTCAGCTGCTCCAGGCTGGCTGAGAAACTGTTACAGCCTAGCCCACCTGCCAAGACAGACAAATGGGAAGCGGCCATTGTAGTATATGGGAGTAGCCAAGACGCCTCTGCCCATCACCATCCACTCCCCAGCAGAAGCCAAACTCTATAAAATACTCAAACGTTAAGCCCAGTGATCAGGGTAACAGTTCCCCCAAGGGGCTCCAAACAGGCCCTGCTCCCATCTGTCCCTTGGCCCGGAGACAGAGGGGACCTAGAAGAGAGGCAGATGGTCGCTTGTGCTACCTGGCCTGTTTCTGAAACTACAGGTCTGTCTCATCTTACGCTGGGGTTACGTTCCGCGGTCAGCACGTAAAGCAAAAACCGCGTATAGCCAAAATCCCATTGAGTGTAATGGTGGGCGGAATGGCCCGCACTACAGGAACAGTACATAAATTGCTATTTTTCTCTTTTTTTTCCTCCTTTTTTTTTTTTGCCAACTGCGTAAAGCTGAAATCGAGCATGTTAAATGCGCTTAAGATGCAACAGACCTGTACAGAAGATGTGAGTGACATCATTAAACGAGCATGTAACTGAGGCTGCAGAAACTGCCAGGGTAGCATCCCTGGAGGAGCGGTCCTGAAGAGGAAGCTGCTGGTAGCCTCTGACCTGGCCACTAAAGCTAACAACAGTCTCTCCCTTGACGGCCATACCCAATTCTATGGCATCACAATCACCAGAAAGATGGGGGAAGGAGGACAGGCTGCCAGAGTGAGACACTGCTAGTGAACTGGCCTTGCACCCCTGGAAACAAGCTTCCATCCCAGCCTACAAGGGAAGTGTGTCTGATGGCCTCACCCCAAGCGATCTCTCTCAGAATCACAGAACCACCAGTTTGGTACAGTGTCTGAGGAGGAGGGATCCAGGACTGGAACAGCCGGAGGTGCTGACTCAGAACTGAGGGGCACTGATAGAGCTGTGGGGAAGGAAACCAGGACTAGAATAGAAGGGAGGCTGCAGATCAGGATTGAGGGGCATCAGCAGAGATTGGGTGCAGGAGCCCAGGACTAGCATAGCAGGAAATGTTGTAGGTCAGAATGGAGAGGAATCAGCAGACGTGTGTAGGGCTTCCCACATCAAGGCCTTCTACCCTAGTCCTATTGAAGCTGTCATCCCCCCTCTGCGTGTCCTATAAGATCATGCTGGAATGTTAGCTGGCTTATGCATAAAAGGGGGTTTGTGGATTTTGCAAACCTCATTCCAGACTCACCTTGGACCTTTTCCCAATGACATCCGTGTGTGCACGCTCGTACCACACACTGCTGAGGTCAGAGATCAGCAAGACGTAGCCAGTTTCTCTGAAACAAGCCTTGGCAATAAAAGTGGATTCACCAAAGCAAACTGAAGCCCAAGGCTGTGTCAGGAGGCTGCTATCTAGATCCTCGGAGCCCTCCATCCTGCAAGAGAGCAAACAGGCTTAGACAGCAGCACTCCCAGCAAAGGCAGAGCACAACTTCCACCAGATCCCACTCCCTGGAGAGAACATGCTCCAGGAAAGCTTACGTGCGCCTCTGAGAGACCTTTGCATCCCCACTGGCTCACACTAGCCCTGAGGCCTGCAGCTTATGATACCAAACCAACTCTGAACACAAGCATCATTTCATAGTGACACCTGGCCTCAGCTCCTTCCATGTGCAGCTCATAAGACAGGTAACAGGCCCCGTGGGCTGGAGAAATGTAC
The DNA here is from genome assembly GCA_003942145.1 of Platysternon megacephalum. Taxonomy (NCBI): domain Eukaryota; kingdom Metazoa; phylum Chordata; order Testudines; family Platysternidae; genus Platysternon; species Platysternon megacephalum. The sequence continues at coordinate 150,898 of QXTE01000406.1, forward strand.
CATTACAGGAGTGAATGAATGGCCTGCCCAGAGGAGACAATTCTTTGGCCATTTTGCATTGCAGTTGCTATTCCATTTTAAAATAAATAATACACTGCTGGTTCTCAGAGAAACAAGATGGGCAGTGCTAATGATGACCTTCGAAACCTCTGTACTTGGCCCAGCATTTTCTGCCCAGCTTCTCCTCCTGCCAGATCCCATAGGCACATCACAATCCAGTGTTTGTGAATTCCCAATCACAGGAGCTATCCTGGCAGCACAAACAGTGAGTTATAATCTCACTGCAAGGACAAACTGGAGGAGGAGATGGGCCACTAGCAAACTATTATTTGAATCGCAGTAGGGATCAGGGCCACGACACACGAGATGCTGGACAAACAAATCTGGATCAAAATATCACATATAGGGTGAAGGGGTTTGTGTTTCATTGTAACCAGTCCCAGGAGAGTACTACGACGACTACAACTCCCAGCATACAATTCTCTTCTTTAGTCCAACGATGGAGCATTGCATGCTGGGACCTATAATCCCCACAGCCTGCTTTTGAGTATTAAAGATGACTGGCAAAGGAAAAAGTATGGGCTTGTGCCCTTTTCTGTCTTTATGAAGGACAAGGATGGCTCGAGAAGAGATGGGTCCCACTCCCCTCTCTCTTAAAAAAAATAGTTCTGAGGATTGTTTTTCACTAGAAATTCAAGTCCCATCTGCTTTTTTCCTAGGAGATGCTCTCAGAATTGATAGAGGTGCCAATATTCTGTCTCTGACAGTGGCCAGGACCAGACACTTTAGAAGGAATGAACAGAACAGGGCAATTATTGAATGATCCATTCCCTATTGTCCAGCCCCAGGTTCTGGCAGTTGGAGGTTTAGGGACTTCCAGAGCATTGAAACCAGTTATACTTTTGGCCTTCACAACATCCCCTGGCAGTGAGTTAAACAAGTTGACTGTGTGTTGTGTGAAGAAGTCCTTCCTCATATTTGTTTTAAACCTGCTGCCTATTAATTTCATTGGGTGACCCCTGGTTCTTGTGTTATGTGAAGGGGTAAATAACACTTCCCTATTCACTCTCTCCACACCAGCCATCATCTTATAGACCTCTACCATATCCCCCCAATACAGTCAGGGACCCAACCCCGTGCTGCAGGGATCCCTAAACCTCCAACTGCCAGGGACTGGATGACAGGGGATGGATCAGTCGATAATTGCTGTGTATTGCTCATCCCCTCTGAAGCATTTGGCGCTGGCCACTGTCAGAGACAGGGCACTGGGCTGGAGGGACCATTGGTCAGACCCAGCGTGGATGTTCTTCTGTTCTTAGTCGTCTCTCTCCTAAAATGAACAGTCCCAGTCTTTTAAATCTCTCCTCATATGGAAGCTGTGCTATCCCCTAATCGCTTTTGTTGCCCTTGGCTTCTTTGCACCTTTTCCACTTCTAATGTATCTTTTTGAGATGGGGCGGTATTCAAGGTGTGGGCGTATCATGGATTTCTAATGTTCTTAGTCGTCTCTCTCCTAAAATTAACAGTCTTTTTAATCTCTTCTGAGGTGACCAGAACTACATGCAGTATTCAATGAGTGGGTGTCACGTAAGTGACTGCTATTCAGACTGCTTTAAACTTTTCTTTCCCTTTATTCCTGTTCAAATGTGCCTGAGAAACACTTCGGAGGAAAGACGCCCAGTCCATGGATGCACATGGGGGTGGGGAGTGGGACAGCAAGGGAGCCTCCACAGGCCAAGGGAGTTCAGTGCCCCCCACCCTCACCCCAGCCCTCCAGAACCTCTTCCCCTCACCCCAAAACCTCTTCCCCACCTCACCCCCAAAACCTCTTCCCTTCACCTCACCCTGCCCACCAAAACCCCTCCCCTCACCCCACCAAAACCTCTTCCCCTCACCCCCAACCTCTCACCTCACCCCAGTCACTGAAAACCCTGCCCCTCACCCCCACCCTCGCCTCATCCTCCAACCCCCCGCCCTCATCCCAGCCCCCAAAACCTCGTCCCCTCCCCTC
>QXTE01000406.1:153518-169908 GCA_003942145.1 Platysternon megacephalum
CCCCCAAACTTGCCTCATCCCCCAAGCGTCCTGCCCTCCCCTCCCAAAACCTCTTCCCCTCACCTCACCCCCCCTCGCCTCACCCCAGCCCCCCAAACTACCTCCCCGTCTCACCCTCCTCTGCCCCCCCCCCGGCCGTACCGTGCGCGCCGCCGGGTTCCCGCGTGAGGCGCCGCCCGCCCGGAGGAGGAGACTCCCCCCCCCCCCCCCGGGGGCGCCCCGCGGGGGGAGCAGGGGCGGGGCCAGGCAGCCGCGGCGCGCGGGGGGGGCGGGCCCGGCGCGCGCACTGGCTGCCCTAGCGGCCCCCCCGCCACAGCCCCCCCGACACGGGCGCGGGGGCGGCTCTGCTCGCGGGGCCTGGGGAACTGCCTGCCACGGGGCGGGCAACGGCTCTGGGGTCGCTGAGCCTCCCCCGGGCTGGGGGTCACTCGCCCATCGCCCTGCAGCGTCCGGCACCAGCCAGGGCCACGGGCAGGCCCCATGGGTCTGACCCCCCCGGGCCGTTCTTATGGGCCTGCAGGGAGCCTGGCAGGGCAGCGGCTGAGCCTAGGTCTCCAGCCGGGACCACAGGGCCCTGCCCCACTGGTGACCGTCCCCCCACCGGGGTGCACACGCTGCACGTGCCCAGGCCTGCCCCACTGGTGACCGTCCCCCCACTGGGGTGCACACGCTGCACGTGCCCAGGCCNGCCACTGGGGTGCACACGCTGCCCGTGCTCAGCCTGCCCAGGCCTGCCCCACTGGTGACCGTCCCCCCCACCGGGATGCACACGCTGCACGTGCTCAGCCCGCCCAGGCCTGCCCCACTGGTGACCGTCCCCCCCCCGGGGGGCACACGCTGCACGTGCTCAGCCCGCTCCGGCCTGCCCCACTGGTGACCGTCCCCCCCACCGGGGTGCACACGCTGCACGTGCTCAGCCCGCCCAGGCCTGCCCCACTGGTGACCGTCCCCCCCACTGGGGTGCACACGGTGCAGGTGGTCAGCCTGCCCAGGCCTGCCCCACTGGTGACCGTCCCCCCACCGAGGTGCACACACTGCACGTGCTCAGCCTGCCCAGGCCTGCCCCACTGGTGACCGTCCCCCCCACCGGGGTGCACACGCTGCAGGTGGTCAGCCTGCCCAGGCCCAAACTAGGGGTCGTGCCCCAGGACGGTGGAACGAAGACTCTGCAATGTGCGGCTCCCGGGTGCAGCTGTTCCCCGCCGTCAAGGCCCGATCAATCACCCCTAAGTCCCACCACCACCCTTGGGATCCCTGCCCACGTGCCACCTGTCTGTGCCCGGCGAGCCCCCAGCCGACTGTGCGTGACACGGCGGGAGAACCGGGGCTGACTGCAATGCCAGTTCCATGATTCTTTGTTTCTGACCTGACTATTTCCCAACAACAAACGTGCGGGGGGAGCCCCAAGGCTGTGTGGAATGGAGGTAACGTTGGGACTGAACAGAGTGGCAGCCCCTGTCATGATAGACATTTGGGAAGTGCGCACCCCACTCCCGTGGCGTGTGAGAGTCGAAAGGGGACTGCACCTGCCCCAGGGGATGTTACCTCCGGATCCTGTCCCGATTCCAACTCGTGCACTTCCACTCTGCCTCATTCAATCCCTTTGGCACTTCCCTTTGCACACGAGGAGTGTTCATAATTTCCTACCCTAGATTGCAGGGCAGCATTCCTGTGTGCTGTTAAAGAACTGCTGCCATCTACCTCAGAGGGGGATGCATTTCAGTGCTGGCTGGGTGATCCATATGTATGAGCTATGAGATCTTTTGGGATAAGAGGCACTCCGAAGAACAAAAGGGGAGCTGATTATTTATCACTACATCAGCACTGGGGGCAGGAATGTGTGTGGAAATTGCAGGACTAAATCATGTAACATGTACCCAGTTACTTACACTCAGAGGAGCGTGGGAATCACAACTGGGCCCTGGGGCTGGTGCCGAGCTGGGGCGCCAGCAGCCTGGGTGCTAAACTGGTGGGTAACAAAGATCCCCTCTCAGCATGGTAGCAGGACAGGAGGTATGTTTGCAGTTCTGGTATTCTTCCTAGCACAGCCCACGTGTCCCTCAGTAATTGGGTTGTGAGCGCTGAGCCTGCATCCCAGAGAACCCCAAGGAGCTTCACTGCATCTGCCCCCTCGTCCCTCTCTCATCCTACGTTCCAAGTTCTTTATTTGCTTTTGCCTGCCGCACTGCAGTAGAAACTGCTTCTGTTCAGAGGATCCATCCAAAATGGAGAACGACAGGCTCTTTATAAAATGGACCTCACCCAAGGGCAGGCTTTGCTAATGGGGTCAGGGCACAGAGCTAGGGTCCTCTCTGTGTAGCTCTAAATGGGAGAGGTTCTGCTCTTTGTCAGCTAGATGGGACCAAGCGGCTCCTTTTACCCTCAAAGCCTTTTCCCCCCCTTTTATTTCCTGTAAACACAGGTACACGTTTTCAAATACTGGCCTCCATTTGGCAGGTGCCAATAGCAGAGTTTGGGGCCCAGAAATGGAGACCTGGGTAAGTCCAGGCTGACTACGTGGCACATGCCCTATTCTGTTGCCCTGAGTTATTGTCATTCACTTTCATTTGTACCCATAGCCAGTTCGTAACACACACAAAAATCACCCAAATGCTGTTTCAATGGAATACATGGGCCCAAGGAGTTAAAGGCATTCACTGCCCAGCCTTAAAGAAGGTTTGGGGTTTGGCGTGCAGAGACCTCAGCCTGCTTAGTACTGTTGGGGACTCGCTAACACACCATGAAACGTTCTTTCAACCTTTCATTACAAATACAGGAAAAGAAGGAAAAAGAGTTACAGCCTTTGAAATGGGTGTGACACCCTGACACCCCAATATTCACCACTGTCATGTAATTAGGAGATGCCTTATACAAAGTATGCCTTATGAGGTGTCATTCCAAAAGTCTTGATCTGCGAGAGAGTAATATTTTGTTGGATTGTATGTGCGTTGTATGATGTTTGGCTATGTATGTGTTACTGAAACATGTTGTGAGGTTGAAACATGTTGTGTTACTGAAACATGTTGTGAGCAGCCTTTCAGGTACGACAGTAAAAAGGCCGAACAATGTAATGGCTTATTGAGGAAATGCACACAAGCACAGGGATTCCTCCTGGAACTGTGTACAATAGAAACCTCTCAGAGATAGCACTACACAATGGGAACTGTTTGACCCAGGTCACAGCAAAAGAGCTTTCCAGCAAGGGGGAGAAGATATCAAAGGGGGAAATGACATTGGGGGGGGTGGTCCTCACTCTCCCTACAGCAACACACCTGGAAACACCTGAGGAACAAGGACTGAACTGTGGGAAGTGATGGTCCAAGCTGGAAGGATCTTTAGCCTGTGTATGAAAAGCTGAGAAAGGGGGAGAAGGATCGCTCAGTGGTTTGAGCATTGGCCTCCTAAACCCAGGGTTGTGAGTTCAATCCTTGAGGGGGCCATTTAGGGAGCAGGGGCAAAAATCTGTCTGGGGATTGGTCCTGCTTTGAGCAGGGGGTTGGACTAGATACCTCCTGAGGTCCCTTCCAACCTGGATATTCTATGATTCTGTGCTGGAGAAGGAGGCAGCCCCACTGACAGGGGCTGGGGTATAGGGTTGATTGGGCCAGACAGCCTGGGCTGGGGAGAAATGTTTGCAGAAGAGAAGAATGAGGGGGGATTTGATAGCTGCTTTCAACTACCTGAAAGGGGATTCCGAAGAGGATGGAGCTCAGCTGTGCTCAGTCGTACCAGATGACAGAACAAGGAGCAATGGTCTCAAGTTGCAGTGGGGGAGGTCTAGGTTGGATATCAGGAAAACCTTTTTCACTAGAAGGGTGGTGAAGCACTGGAATGGGTTACCTAGGGAGGTGGTGGAATCTCCTTCCTTAGAGGTTTTTAAGGTCAGGCTTGACAAAGCCCTGGCTGGGATGATTTAGTTGGGGATTGGTCCTGCTTTGAGCAGGGGGTTGGACTAGATACCTCCTGAGGTCCCTTCCAACCCTGATATTCTAGGATTCTATGAAAGCCCAGGCAACTTGTGCCTTAAGAATCTGTCAGCCTGTTTATCACTCAGGGTGAGATAATTTGCTAATTTATATCCTACCTATCTAGTGTGCTAAACTCAGTTTGTGTTTTTTGTTTATTTACTAAGGTAATCTGCTTTGATCTGTTTCTATCACTTATAACCACTTAAAATCTATCTTTTGTAGTTAATAAACTTGTTTTGTTTTGTCTCTAAAGCCAGTGTGGAACTCATACTTGAGGCACAAAGCTGTGGCATGTCTCTCTCCACATTGAGGGAGGGGGCAAATTTCAATGAACTTACACTGTATGGTTCCCTGTGCAGCGCAAGACGATACAATGTTGGGTTTACATTCCAGATGGGTTGTGCCCTTGCGTGCTGGGCAATTCCTTAGCTGAGCTCTCCCATGCAGAGCTGATCTCAGCATCTGTGTGAAGGTAGCTGCAGCCGGGTGTATCTCTACCTGTGTGTGTGCGGGAAGGGGGCTTGAAAGCCGGTCACAGCAGCACAGAGTAAGGGGAACCCTGGCTGGTGGGACAGGCGGGCTCAGTGGGACCCCAGTTCCAAGTGGCACCCCGGGGGGGAACCCATCACAATCGGAAGTTACATAACCTGAAGAAGAGTGCTGTGTAAGCCTCAAAGCCTGTCTTTCTCACAACAGAAGTTGGTCCAATGAAAGATATGACCTCACCCAGCTTGTCTCTCAAGAATTACATAAGGCTTTCATTGTAACAACATCCCTTGTTCCCTTTAGCTGCAGAGAGTTTTTAGAGGAAACCCCCCCCTGGTCTGACAATGTCTCAGATCGGCATGTTCTTCTGTACCAGATCTGTCCTGGATACAGAGCTTCCTTATACAGAGAACAAATCATGCCAAACCAGCTTGATTTCCTTCTTTGACAGGGTAACTGGTTTGGTGGATTGGGGGAATGCGGTGGACATAATATACCTGGAATTCAGCAAGGCTTTTGACACAGTCCCACATGACACTCTGATAAATACACTGGAGAAATGCGGGCTGGGTGGAACTACCATTAAGTGGATACATAATTAGTTAAACAACCACAAACAAAGAGTCACTATGAATGGACTGATGTCAGGTTGAAGGGAGCGCTGAGTTCCACAGGGATCTGTTCTGGATCCAGCGTTGTTTAACAGCTTTATCAATGCCCTGGATGTAGGAATAGAGAGCGGACTGATCAGATTTGCACATGACACAAAGCTGGGGGCGTTGCCAACACTTTGGAGGACAGAGCTAGAATTCGGAGGGATCTGGATAAATTGGAGAACTGGGCTATGGACAACAACATGACATTCCCCAAAGCCAGACGTGAGGTGCTGCACTTCGGGAAGAAAAGCCAAATGCACAAATACAGACTGGGGGAGACCTGGCCGGGCAGCAGCGCTGCTGAGAAGGAGCTGGGAGTCGTGGTGGGTCACAACCTCAACATGGGTCAGCAATGCGATGCTGTTGCAAAAAAAGCAAATGCAATTTTGGGTTGCATTGACAGAGGCAGAGCCTGCAAGTCACGGGAGGTGATAGACCGACTACTCTGCACTGGTTAGGCCTCAGCTGGAGAACTGGGTCCAGTTTCGGTCACTGATGTATAGAAAGGATGCAGAGAACCTGGAAAGGATCCAGAGGCGAGCGACAAAGATGATCACAGGGATGGAATGAAAGTCATACGAGCAAAGGCTGAAGGAACTGGGTATGTTCAGTTTGGAAAAGAGGAGATTGGGGGGGACGTGATCGGGGTTTTCAGATACTTGAAAAGCTGCCATAAATAAGATGGAGGAAAGTTGTTCTCTCTTGCCACAGGGGGCAGGACAAGAGGCCATGGGTTCAAACTCCAGCAGAGCGGAGCTAGATGAAATCTCAGGAAAAACTCCCTCACTGGAAGAGCAGTCAGACAGTGGGACAGACGCCTCGGGAGGTTGTGGAAGTTCCTTCACTGGAGGTTTCTGAGAGCAGGCTGGAGCCGTCTGTCTGGGATGGGTTAGACCCAACAAGTCCTGCATTGGCAGGGGTTAGACAAGATGACCCGTGCGGTCTCCTCTAGCCCTGTAGCTCTGTGGTTCGACACACCCCAGCTGTGTTCATGGTCAGCTCCTTGACTGCTCTGCCAGGNGCGCCTCGGGAGCTCCTTCACTGGAGGTTTTCGAGAGCAGGCTGGAGCCGTCTGTCTGGGATGGGTTAGACCCAACAAGTCCTGCATTGGCAGGGGTTAGACGAGATGGCCCGTGCGGTCTCCTCTAGCCCTGTGGCTCTGTGGTTCGACACACCCCAGCTGTGTTCATGGTCAGCTCCTTGACTGCTCTGCCAGGCGTGGCTCAGGCCAGCTTCAATAAGGTGTTTACACACAGCTCCGCCCCGTGGCTGAGCCGCGTAACCCAGTTTTGCGAGAGAGGATGGTGGTAACTGTCATTTGGGTGGGGTGTGGGAGAGAAGTTACCTGAGCTGTGACTGTTGCTGGTGAAGTCTGACCCCGTTTCCTAGAACACAAAACAGGACAAACACACACAAGAGGGAAGAGGCAAGAACAGCAAAGGGAGAAGATGCAGCTTCGTTCTGTCTCTGGCATTGACGTTCACTTCCAACCTTCCTGCTGGAAAAACACAGGCGCAGCCCACAGGCTGACCAGCCACCCCGAGACCTGGCAAACTCGTACCAGCATCAGGCTGTTTAAGGCATTGCTTTTAGTGGCCTCTTTCGGGTCACAGGCTCCCGGCAGTGTTGCAAAATATGCAGCTTCGGCCAGCTAAGCCAGACTCTTATTGGACAGACGGCAGAAGGAGAGGGATGGAAAAGAGAAGAAATAAGGAGGGGAAGGAAAAGGACACATGGGAGGGAGGTCTCACATCCCACATGGTGTTTGGAGCTGGCAGAGGCGGAGGTGTCATCTGGGTCCCACTCTCTGGCCTGGTCTGCTCAGGACATCTCTCAGGATCAGGATGACGGGGCCCCAGGAGATGGTGGGGGAGGCAGCCATCATGGTGAAACTCACTCCAGCAGCCAATTTTTCTCCCCATGGTCTCTTTGTATAAGGACCCCAAAGGGGAGCGATGGCGGAATAGCCCTTCCCTGCATTATTTTGTCCACCAATTAGGCCTAGTATCTGACACACCCCTTTTGGTTCATTGCTTTTCAGTCTCACACTGGTCTTGTTTACCAGGCCTGATCCTAACACAGGCCTTGAATTATATCAGACAGCCTCATTGTTCGGGCTAATTCAGTCCTTTGCACTTTTCCCAGTCCACATGTGTTGCAACAGGACGGTTCGTGTGACACAGCAGGAACTTTCACCCTCTCTTTACAGCTGTGCTCACACTTCGGGTACATTTGTAGGCCCAGTTATCACAACAGTGCTGGGTGTTGCCCCCGAAATCTGGACCCAGGCCAGCTCTGCCCCAGCCAGCTCTCCCCGCCCAAAGGCTGCGTCACGCTGGTGCTCTCTGCTGAGCTGCGACTCGTTACTGTACAAGTCGGAAGGCGAAGGGCTGACCTCTCTGTGGCTTGGCTGATTCCAGCGAACTAGCAGGAATAGTGCAAAGGGGGTTGGGGACCAGCCTTCCATAGCCGCTCGTGCTAACGCCTTTCCATTGGGTAGCTCTGCAAACGGCTGCCATGGCCGGAACGCCCCGCTTACACCCATAGGCCCCAAGGAACCACTGTGATCACCTAATCTGGTTCCTGTACAGCCCAGGCCAGAGACCTGCCCCAACAGCATTCCTAGAGCAGAGCTGTTAGAAAAACATCATGATGCCTCTGTGACAGGCAGGGGCTGTTCTCCCCTTGGGTCCCTGCCCCCTGAGCTGGCACCGGAACAACTCCAGCGCTGCACACACCAGGAAGCTGCCCCAGCTCCTGGCACTACCGCTTGCCCTCGGCTGGGGTAAGATATTACGGGCTAGGGTTCCGTCCCAGGGGAGTGCAGAGAGGCTGGTTTGCAAGGCCCCCTGCAGTGTCACGTGACAGTCCCCTCTCCTGGCCAGGGAGGGAGTGGGGAAAAGCAGAGGGATTCGAAATCCTGGGGAGAAATAGCCTCCACGGGGCTGGTGTACATGGAGCAGAGGGGCCCTGCTCAGGGCACCTGTAGGCGGAGGAGTCTGAGGCTAGCCCTTTGTGTGTGTCCACAGGAGAGGGCCACACGACTCCTGGGTGCAGCTCCCTCCCGGCATGCCAGGGCGGAGAGGCGGTTTTGATTAAGCCAAGGGGTTAGCAGACATCCCAGGTAGGGCTTGCAACCGCCCTGCCCCCACCCCCTAATGAGTCACAGCCGCCTGCAGCAATGGCCAGGAGCAAGTACAAATGGGAACGATGCCCCGCCCAGCATGGTGAAAGCCGGGGTCCCAGACACTTCCCGGCATGGCTGTGACGGCACCAACAGCACTGCGGCTACCTTCGTGTCTATTTAGAGTCAGTGCCCACCAGGAACCTTAGGAGGCCAGCGGAGACCTGCCAGGCCTGCTCTGCGGAAGCACGTCTCTCTCTGGACAGCCTCAGACAGTGCGACCCAAAGGGGGAAGCGCACAGAGGCTGAAGCAGCCCAGCTGGCTGTTGGCTCCGTTCTCAGCCCCTAGTGAATCTGGCCTCGGTCCAGAGCAGATCTTTGCCCCGGCTCCAGCACCACAGGGCACTTGCTCTCCGAGAGGCAGCCAGTAGGAGCCGTGCTCTCTCCTCTCTTCTACTAACACAAACATGCAGCAGTGGAGATGGCTGGAAAGGAAACCACAAGTCCAGAGGTGGTTGCATCTTTTTATACAGCCCCCGCTGGAGAGGAACAAGGTCCGTGCTGGGAGCGTGGGACGGAATTGCACCCTCCAGTCGGTACAAGCTGGAAATGCAGGGAGCAAACTAACCGGGTGAAACCCACGTCACTGCCGGTGCCTGCCGCAGAGGGATGCAGAGCAGGTTCCTTGGGACGGTTTCCCAGCATCAAACAGCATTGTCCCATTTGCAGTTCTCGGTCTCTCTCCATTTCCTGTCTGACTCCACCTCCACAGCGCTGGGTTTCAGCAGCAGGCCTGTGGCTTCCCCCGGGGGAGCTGACCCCTCTTCCAAAGCGTGGCTCTCCTCCCTCCCCGGGCAGAGGAAGCAGAATGGAAAGGCCTTACACCTGGAGGGAGGGAGCAGCCTTCTCAGGGCCGGAGGAAGCCCGTACACCTGGCTGGCTTCGCTCCCGCACCCCTGAGGAGCATTCTCTCCCACGCCTGGTTTCCATGTTGCCAGCTCAGTGAGCAGCCCTCGTTCTTCCAGAGTGCCTGCAACCAAGGAGGAGGGACGTGGTCAGAGAACCCACCCGCAGGCAGCTGGAGGAGAACCCTCTGAGATCCGGCTGGCAGCTGGAGGAGAACCCTCTGAGATCCAGCTGGCAGCTGGAGGAGAACCCTCTGAGATCCGGCTGGCAGCTGGAGGAGAACCCTCTGAGATCCAGCTGGCAGCTGGAGGAGAACCCTCTGAGATCCGGCTGGCAGCTGGAGGAGAACCCTCTGAGATCCAGCTGGCAGCTGGAGGAGAACCCTCTGAGATCCGGCTGGCAGCTGGAGGAGAACCCTCTGAGATCCAGCTGGCAGCTGGAGGAGAACCCTCTGAGATCCGGCTGGCAGCTGGAGGAGAACCCTCTGAGATCCAGCTGGCAGCTGGAGGAGAACCCTCTGAGATCCGGCTGGCAGCTGGAGGAGAACCCTCTGAGATCCAGCTGGCAGCTGGAGGAGAACCCTCTGAGATCCGGCTGGCAGCTGGAGGAGAACCCTCTGAGATCCAGCTGGCAGCTGGAGGAGAACCCTCTGAGATCCGGCTGGCAGCTGGAGGAGAACCCTCTGAGATCCAGCTGGCAGCTGGAGGAGAACCCTCTGAGATCCGGCTGGCAGCTGGAGGAGAACCCTCTGAGATCCAGCTGGCAGCTGGAGGAGAACCCTCTGAGATCCGGCTGGCAGCTGGAGGAGAACCCTCTGAGATCCAGCTGGCAGCTGGAGGAGAACCCTCTGAGATCCGGCTGGCAGCTGGAGGANCCCGGGAAAGGGACAAAGCCCAGAGGAGGAGGGGCTGGAGGGGGTTTTCAGTTTGGAGCTGGCTGGGGAAACGGAGGGGTGCCCAGATGGGGCTCTGGCCCCCCTGGGGCCCCAAGATGGACCTAACTGAGTGGGTCCTGTTGTCTGTACCTACAAGCTCTGTTTTAGACCCTGTTCCTGTCATCTAATAAACCTCTGTTTTTACTGGCTGGCTGAGAGTCACGTCTGACTGCGAAGTGGGGGGTGCTTGCAGGACCTCTGGCTTCCCCAGGACCCCGCCTGGGCGGACTCGCTGTGGGACGCGCACGGAGGGGCATATGCTGAATGCTCCCAGGAGAGACCCAGGAGGTGAAGCCGTGTGAGCTTCTTGCCCTGCAGACAGTCTGCTCCGAGGGAGAGGAGGCTCCCCAGAGTCCTGCCTGGCTTCGTGGGGAGCAGTCCCAGAGCATCACCCGGGGACCCCGTGACAGGGACTGTGGGGACTGGAGCCGTCAGTCTCACGGGGCTGTTGTCCCGGTGACCGTCCCCATGACTCTCCCTCACAGCAGTGCCACAGGGGCCTCCCTCCCGCGTGCGCCCGCTGGCCGGAGCACAGGACTGGATTCCACGTCCCTCGGTAACTAACACCAGAACCAGCCGCAGCAACTCGCCGGGAGCCAGACTTGCTGCCCCTGCAGCAGAGAGCGATTTAAACGAGGGCGCCTGGCACTGGGTGGGGGCGTCCTCTCACCTGAGACCGTGTTCTCCAAGAAGAAGGACAAGAGGCCGGTTAAAAAGACTGGAACCGTCAGCACAGAGAGGAGGAAAAGGTCCAGGCAGACCCAGCCTAGGGGGAACAACAGCAGAGTTACCCCGCCCACGAGCAGCACCGGCCTGCACCCAGGCGTCCGTCGGACGGAAACGAGGGGAGGCTCAGCCCATAAGCAGGTGCCAAAGGGCAAGGAGGGTTCGGAGCCCCGCTGCAGGGTACGGAGCCCGGCCAGGGATCAGCGGCTGGAGCCGAATGGCACGGAGGGGGAGCAGCCAGCCACCAGGACTGGACTCACACAGCACGTGGTGACCCAGAGTCCAGCGTCCCGGGGGGAACACGAGAAGGAATGTGATTCCCAGGGTCGTCAGCCCCCAGCCCCGAGAGAAGGCAGCTCATACGGCACCTGTGGCCACGTATCCGGGGGCCGCGCTGAGCCACCGTGGCACCAGCAGCGCCATGAACATGGTGAAGCCGACGATGAAGATGTTCCTCCCCGAGTCGATGTTCGCGTACTGGAAATAGGAAATCCCGGTGCCGACGGCAACGGTGTATGTCACGCAGAGCACCCCGCCTGCAGCAGCAAGCGGAGGGGTCAGACCGGGCGGGCAGCACGTGTGCCCATTGCAGACAGGGCAAGGTGGGCGTGCAAATCCTGATGGGGGGTGGGGTGGGACAGGTGTGCGAATCCCAGGTGAGAAAACAGGCCTGCTATTGCTTTGCTTCTGGGGGCCTGGCCTCACGTCTCCCCTTCTCCCACCTCCACTCACAGGCCGATCCGTCCTCCCAGCTGTCAGGCCTGCACATGGCTCCCTCCAGAGCTCACCCGCTCTGCTGCTGGGTCACCTTGCCCCAGCCTGCCAGGCCGGGTTCAGGGCCCTGTGCTGCCACTCGTCACGGGGCTCTGGTGGCTGCTGCCTGCCTGTCACCCCTGGCTCCGTGCTCCCCACGTGGCCTCGTGAGCCGCTGGGCCCAGCCATCCCAGCCAGTCAGGGGCGGCGCCGCCAGCAGCACTAGCCAGGCCCAACGGGATGCAGGGCCCAGCTCCTAGGGGGACGGGTTTGGCTCTCGGCTGCGATCCCGACGCCAATGGGAGTTTTGCCGCAGATGTCGGCAGGGCCAGGATTTCACCCCAGCTGGCGGTTTGACTTCTAGAAAGGAGCCGGCTGTGCTGTCCCTGAGGAATCGTGGGTAACCCTACCGTTTATGTAGGGCCTACACAGAAAGAGTGTGAGCGCCCCCTGCTGGCTCTGCCGGAGCAGCAGGCCTTGCCCTCCCCCCCATGAACTTCAGGCAACGCAGAACACGGTGCGGGGGGCCCTCAGTGCAGACCCCAGCGCTCTGTTCTCCGCGGGGGAGGGGTCTCCCTGGAGCCCCAGCTCAGGAGGGTTATTTACCATGAACCGCCAGTGGGATGGTGGTGAGGAGCTCTGCCAGCCGGGGGGACATGCCCAGGAACACACATGCCAACGCACTCACTTGCACCGAGTGACGTGAGCTGGCCTGGACACAAAGAGAAGAGAATGGGGCTGGGGGAGCCCCAGTAGCACACTGCCCAAGCCTGCACCGCCCCCCCGCCCCCGACTGCCTCTGCCCACGCTGGCCTGCCGTGCACCCCAGCCCCCTCACAGCTGGCGGGGCCTGGCGCTTGGGGTAGGGGGCATCTGTCTGCCTCAGCGCTCCATACACTGGCCTGAACCCCCCATTTCAGGGACAGACCAGGGACCCCAGTCAGCCCAGACTGTCCCACAACGCGGTCTCCAGCACCCTATGTTCTACGCATGGCCGGCGTGCAGTGCATGCTGGGAGCCATCGTTGCCCTGGGCTGCACCGCTGTGAAAAGCAGGGCAGCAGGGATCTGCTCTGGGCCGTGGCCTGGGCTCCCGACACGCTGCCAGAGCAGGTGGGCAAAGCCTGGGCGTCCGGGTCGTGACGTTATCCCTCCGCCAGTGCTCTGGGGCCTCCTGAATTCCCAGCACCCCGCCCTGCCTGCCCAGACCACCCTGCTCGCATGGCACAGGCTGCAGGAGAGTCGCCATCCAGTGCCTACAGCTGCCCCTTGAAGGGTCTCTCTTCGTACCCCAGTGCCATCCCACGGGCGCCGGGGCACCACTGGCAGGCAGAGCCCTTCCACCGGGCCCGCCGGGCCCCTGCGCAGAGAGAGCCTTGCCCTCTTCCCCTTTACAAGAACCATTTCTAGCGAGCTGCCAGTAGCACCGCAGGGGGCATCCGTGCCAGCTGAGCCGTCTGATCCGGGCCCTCGCTGGCGTGAGATGAGCCCCGGGATGGCCCCTGGTGGAGGCACACGCCCAGCTTGGGCGTGGACAGGGCCCCGCCTGCATGGAGGAGGCGACACGGCCCGGTGCACCGTAGCCCAGTGGCAGCTCTGGGGCGGCCCGGCGCGCCCACGGGCCCCCCGCCGTACCTGGGTGAGGCTGCTGGTGCAGGTATTGGGGATGCTGGAAGCCGTGCCACTCACGCCCCCCAGCACCCCCGAAAGCAGGCTGCCCAGCCCTTCCATGCAGAGGCCGCGGCTGCAGGCATGCCGAGGAAGGGCGGGGGCCCGCAGCGCTCGCGGGCACAGCAGGTAGCAGCCCACGGAGTTCATGCTGGAGGTGATGCCCATGGCGACGCCCACGCCCAGAGCCCGGGAGCTGAGGGACGGCCATTCCCGCTCACCTAGAAGGGAGGGAGGGAGAGACGGTCACTGGCCAACGGGGGCCACGGGCAGAGGGTGGTTGGGCAGGGCCGGCCCTGTCCCTCGTCCTACCTGGGTAGGGGACTTGGAGCCAAGGGGAGCGGAGGGTGCCGTTGGCTGCGGGCAGCTGCCACGTGGCAGGGCCCAGCAGGTCCCAGCGGACGTGAAGGTGGCTCAGGATTCCCCAGACAATCCAGGCACAGCAAAGCGGCAGCAGCACCTGCAGGGGCAGCGAAGGGAGCCTGAGACGGGCCCGTGAAAGCCCTCGTTCAGCCCCGTCCCGAGGGCACACACCCTGCCCCCTCCAGAGCGCCCACCGATGACAGCCACAGGCTCGAAACCCGGCACAGCCAGCGCGGCTGCCCCGGCCAGGCCAGTGCCGCTCCCCGGAGCAGGGAGCCCACCCCTCAATGTACCATTGCCACCAGGGGCTTTGATCTGCTTGTGGGGCAAGGGGCCAGACCCATCAGCATCAAGTCAGTGGAGCTGCCCTGACGGAGGGTCTGGCCCAGGGAGAGGAATGGGCCAGGCTGGGTCAGCCCCCAGCTCGAGCTCCCCCAGTCTCCTGCCTGGGGCAGCGCCCAGCATCAGACGCTGCAGAGGAAGGTGGAAGAACCCGCAGCAGCAGATGGGGATAATCATAAAATAATAGAACCATAGGACTGGCAGGGACCTCGCGCGAGGTCTCTAGTCCAGTCCCCTGCACTCATGGCGGGACGAAGTATTATCTAGCCCACCCCTGACAGGTGTGTGTCCAACCTGCTCTTAACAATCCCCAGCGATGGAGATTCCACAACCTCCCTGGGCAATTTATTCCAGAGTTTAACCACCCTGACAGTTAGGAAGTTTTTCCTAATTTTCAACCTAAACCTCCCTTGCTGCAATTTAAGCCCATTGCTTCTTGTCCTATCCTGAGAGGTTAAGTAGAACAATTTTTCTCCCTCCTCCTTGTAACAACCTTTTATGTACTTGAAACTGTTATCATGTCCCCCCTCAGGCTTCTCTTCTCCATGCTAAACAAACCCAGTTATTTCAATCTTCCCTCATAGGTCATGTTTTCTAGACCTTTCACCATTTTTGTTGCTCTTCCCCCCTCTATCTCCCCCATATATCACCTGCCCCCCTCCCGGTCTGTGACAGTTAGAGATCCATTCAAGCCCTGATGCAGGAGGGGTGATAGCCCTGCCAGAATTTGTGTTATAATTCATTAGAACAATTCTGGAGGGTCCTGTTATCCAGAGAAATGTCCAGCCCCTTTCTGAATCGTGACTTCCTGTGGCAGTGAGTTCCACAGGCTAATCACACATTGTGTGAAAAAGTGTTTTCTTTTGGCTCTCCCACCTGTCATTCTCGTCCAGCGGCCCCTTGTTCTTGCTCCGTGAGACGGGAGAAGAGACACTCCTCACCTCCCTTCGCTCGACCAGGCAGTCTTATCCCTGAAGACACTGGTCACATCCCCAGTCTTTGCACTCTCTGCCCAGGAGATCTTCTCCCAGGTCCTTGCTGGTTCTTGTTCCTGTCCTCTGAGCCCGTCCAGTTCTGCTCTATCCTTTCTTTGCACTGACCAGAGGTCTGCTCGCCTTGTCTAGACTGGGCCCAGCTCCCTCCCTGAGCAGATACAGCCCCGGGAGAGCCCGGGCGGGGCACCAGACGTTGACATCCCCCCTCCCTGTGCATTACTTGGCCTTTGTCGATACGAATTCCCCTAGCGCGGCCCATTGCCTGGCGGGGCGGCAGTCCCCTTTGGTGCCCCAAATCCCCTGGGTCTAGGTGAGTCACAAAGAAGAGGGTGAAATGCTCAAGTTGCTGAGGGGGCCGGTGCCCAGGCAGGCTGCCCGGGGCCAGCGGAGAACGAAAGTGCCGCNGATACGAATTCCCCTAGCGCGGCCCATGGCCTGGCGGGGCGGCAGTCCCCTTTGGTGCCGACTACCCCAAATCCCCTGGGTCTAGGTGAGTCACAAAGAAGAGGGTGAAATGCTCAAGTTGCTGAGGGGGCCGGTGCCCAGGCAGGCTGCCCGGGGCCAGCGGAGAACGAAAGTGCCGCGCGCACCACGGCGCCTTGTACCGAAAACATGCGCAAGGCTGGGATGCTGGTCTCCACGGAGATGCCCTTGGCCCGGGTCCACGTGCAGAGGGGCAGGCGGCAGGACCCCAAGTGCTGGGAGAACAGGACAGCGAGGAGCACGAGCCTAGGAGAGACGGAGCCCGGGTCACGGCACGGCTAATGCAGGGCAGGGAGCACCCAGGGCGGCCAGGCTCCCATAGCGCCCCCCGCTGGGAGAGGGTGGGCCTGGAACAGCTGGGAGCTCCTTCCCCACATGTGCATGCGCCATTCCCCCAGCGCCTCCTGCTGGGAGAGCCTGGGAATCAGAGCGCTCACATTAGTGCCTTCGGCTGGGAATGTAGTGGGGAGTTCCCCTGACACCACTCCCCACCGCACCCCCCACTGGGAGAGACTGGGCCAGAACCCCTGTGTGGGTGTGACCAGGTGGCTCCGCAGGCCGCCCCGGCGGCGGGACCCCAAACTCACGTACAGCAGGGCGACCCCCCAGCTGGCCGAGCAGAAGTGGGCTGCCTCTTTGTAGGCAGACAGGCCGATGATGGAGAGGCTGGGGGCCAGGACCATGGGCCCGCAGCGCTGGGCTATCCATCCCCCCACGCCAGACACCCCCAGCGCCAGCTGCACCAGCCCCGAGACCACCACGGCTCCAGAGACCTGCGGAGAACAAGGGATGAGAAGACAGTGATGGCGGCCCCATGGCTTCTCCGAGCCTAGACCCCCAGCCCCTCCCAGAGCGACTCAGCCAGTCACTGGGTTCATCCGCTCCCTATTGCTCCTGGGACTGACGTCTGCAAACTCCCCACCCCCCATGCACCCCGCATCCCACCCCTACACACACACACACACCACTGCCCCACCCCCCATGCAC